>JARYHS010008074.1:373834468-374102396 GCA_031002005.1 Vandiemenella viatica
TGGTTGCTCATTTATATAAGAGTGAAATCTCATTTAATAAGAGTGAAATTTATCTTTTTTCTCAGTTCGTATTATCACCCAACGTCCTTCTGAATACCACTTTTGAATTTCATTTAAAATGCATTGTTTTGTTTCTCTGGTCACACTGAAACATAAACAATATCCGTTATCTGAACGTATCGTACGTTGTGACATCGAGAGGTTCATGGCATAAATGCGCGTTAGAAGTTGTTAGTGAGGCAATAAGTTCTGAAAATAATCATACAAATCTCCATGTTGGATAATAAAGTAGTTTCGAACGTAGTGGTGGCTTAGCTCATATGAGCTTAGGCGTGTAGCGGTAATGTAATTTTCATCTAGCAAAATCCCATTTCCACCTGACTAAGGCGAGTTAACCTGAAAACGTTAAAAGTGACATAGGTCCCCGGTGACATTAGCTCCGCCTCATTCGCAGGGATGTATAAATGCCAATCTATAAGGTATCGGGCTTTTCTGGTGGGTGGACAATGCTACTCCTTTGAAGCTGGCTTATGGTTCCATGTGTCACGTCAGAGGGGATAAGCCGGCGGATAATCCTCCAGGTGGGCAGCAGAGGAACCGCGGGAAACACACTCGCACAGCCACCTCACGCGTTTTAACAAAACCAATTAAGCTGTCTTTCATTTCCATCGAATTTGAAAAAATTCGGACGCAGTGTAAACGGAATAATTCCCGTCTTTCTTAATGTTTTAAAATATTGTTTATTGCTACAATGTTTAAGCGAAAGCTTATAGACACGTTGGGCGATTTTTTGACAGGGGTAAATATATGAGTTCGCGTCACCTGACATGTAGACATATTGCGCGTATGATATGCTCTTTGGACGCTTTTGGATGGGAAACTCTAATGAGTTCACGTCACCAAACATGCTATAATAGCAGTACATTTTATCTATAAGTTGACGTGTTACACTTGGACAGCAGGGAAGTATAGATTATAATTGCGGCCTGTATATACCAGACTGCCAGACTGTAAAAGATATATCCGTTATTAGCACGCGTCCTCAGTCCTCGTGAAAGGTTATACATTGCACCTATAATATCGTAATCCACGTAAAGGTTTTGATATTTGACTATATATATATATTTTTGGTAATATATCTGACAATAATCGTTCGAAGTAGATCTTATAAGTTCGCAGTCATTAGCGGTCCCGCGGGTGAAGCTGTAAACGCGTACGTTGAATGGAAGGATGGATCAAATGCACAATCGGATTAACTTTTTTTAAATATATCTGACATTAATCGTTTAGAGTAGATCTTATAAGTTCTCAGTGTTGGCGGTCCGCGTGGTGAAGTGGTAAAGCGCTGTTCGCGTCACCGACATGCTAATGTTACAGTTAATTCTGTAACCATAAGTATGAAGTGTTGCGCTTATGATATTCGTAGTTTTAACTTTTCACTTTCTGTCGGCAGTTCCCAACCGCTGCCAATGTTTTTTTTAATTGTTGCCAATCAGTTATAAATAAAGTTAGTGTAAATGTCAATTCCTAATATTAAAACACTACCGTCGAACTGTTTAAAATTTTCCATGTAACTTTCTTTTCATCACAACTGTGATAAAGTATTAAATATAGATGTCATACTTCCTTTCGAACCAAGATCTTTTACCACAAATGCAGAGCAAAGAGCAACGTTCACGAAGTAAAGTTTGGAGAAACTAGACCTGATAAGCATGGAGATCATTTTCAGTAATTTCAAAGAGAATGACAGGTTTACTGTCTGTATGATCAACTGCTTCTGCTTTAGAAGTTATCCATCATGACCTCTTTACTAACGTATTACTGAACTTGTCTCTTCAAGATGACCTATATTTGTTTGATATAACGATGTTGCTCAACAGTGAAAGATTCAACGTTAAAACAGTTCTCTTAACATTTCCGAACAGGAAAAACTTGAAAGCAAGGTATCAATAAAGTTAAAACTGTGAACCGACATACAGGTACTGAATGTTACGAAGAGGATGCTAGCGGCTAGAAACTTCTTCCAAATAGCTCCTTTAATTAAACTTCAGTTTCAGGTGTGACTACAACTGAGCAAAAATGTATTACACTTTTCTTTTTGTGTTTTTTTTCTCGTTAATAACGAAAAAGATATTTTGAATTTCCAAGTTCTCATCGTATGAAAACCTTTTTATTGTTACCAGTAAACCCGTGTAAACTTTCACAATTTGCAGTACCTCTTGCATTTGATGCGATCATCTCGAATTTTGTGTTAGTCATTTTCGGAAATTGATACACAGCTATTGTTTGGAGAGGAATTAACGAATGAAGCTGCATCTTCGAAAGCGACTGTGAGCTGTGTCTCGCCGAGCAGTCACTGCGTTAAGGTAAACCACGTCCCGGCCGCCCGTGGATGCACTTACAAATTAAATTTTAAACGGGGTGTTTTAAAGTGAGCTGCGTCAGCTATATCACAATTCCCGCACACTGATCCATTATTCATCCCTCCAGGCTTCGTTTTAGTTGAGAAAATCATATATAATATATAGGGCTTTCTCCGTATCACGTATAACAATGTTTCTCAACCTGTTGTCTGCGAAGAGAGAACAGGTGGTTCGCAAGTAGAAAATTATTAAACATTTAATTCCAACTGAATTAAATATTAGAACCAAAATAATTACTAAAAATTGTCCACAGGGCTCGTATTGTTAAGCTGCAAGAGAGTATAAGCCATAAGGCTATAAATCATACTTTATCAATTTTAAAAACAGACAAAAATCTGGTATTTTCAGATATGATGATATAACTACATTGTTACTATGATAAATTACTATAATAAAGTACGTGTCCTGTTGGTATCGAGGATAGCGGCGTCTTTTAAGAATTAAGTTAATGACTATTTATCGTAGGTGTATGTCTCACGGGACCGGCGTATGAGCCGTTAAAAACTGGTAAAAAGTTAGACCCATCTTAGCAAATAATTTTTGACATTTTCCTCATCCGAGTTGAAAAAATGTTGAGAAACACTGATGTATAGAATTGCGAATTCGAAGGTTCGAGCGAACTTTCCTGTTTTGTTTGCTCAAGTGTCTTTTACAGTTTTAAGGATGAATTCTATCAGTGCGTCCTTTATAAAAATTTTGGTCAACACGATACTAACTTAACTTAGTCCATAGCCCGAAGGTGGTTGGATCCTCCGAAGGAGGCATTACTAAGCCATTGTGTCAGAGGTAGGATGGGCAGTTCCTTTCCTCTGGGACCTACAGTTTAACGTGGAATCCGAACCACGGAGCGTCCTGGCATAGCTCATATGACCAAAACACTCAAAATTCCTGCGCCTGCCGGGATTCGAAACGCGGAACCGGAGCAGCGCCTTAGCCACTGAGCTACCAGGCCTCTCAACACGATACTACAAAAATTAAAATCCTAATTTCAGCAAGCGATGTTATGGTGTGTTGAACTGATTAAAGATTGAGAGGCGTGTCTGAACTCCTAATTAATTAGCCCAATTATTTTTATAGTTTTAAGTATAATAACTACACTTATCAACAAACTAAACGTAATTACGTGTATCTATCTTCTCTCTATATGTAAACATTTAATGAACCTAAGTTTGTTCCTGCATCACGCTACACAACCAACAGATTTTCATGAGTTTCCACACTTTGATAGCTTAGGACCTAAATTAAAATCTGCGTTCTGCCTTGTGACTGCTGAATCCTAACGCCGGGGCAGTAAGTAAAAATCTTTAAAAATTTAGCCACAATCTTATTTTTTTATTTTTTTTTTTTTTTTTGCTACTGTTCACTTTGTAACATTTCAAATTAATTTTCTCCCGAAATATCGTCTAATCAATAATATATATTTTTCAGAAACTTTTGATAAAAGCAAATTTATTTTACATTTCTAAATTTTATTTTTCTTCCGTTTATATATTCTGCTGTTTTATATTTCGCACGATCCACGCTGAAAAATGTATTACAAAATGCAATCATTGTCGTTATGGATAATTTGTATTTAGTTACGTAATTTGAGAGATATGTGCCTGTTCATCTTCCCCATGTTTTTAACAATTTTTTAAAAAATATTATCGCGTATTTTTCTCATTGGTGTAGTGCTTTACCTATCGTGCAGAAAAACTAAAACATATAGTCTATATTTTAAGGGTGCTATACTCAAACCACTGGTACAATCGCAACCAAATCTTGCAAACTTCAGCAAAGATAAACACTCCTAGAAGACTGTGTTATCAGCTTATGTAGGGATGGTTCAAATGAAAGCTTAATCAACATAATTGGCAGTACTTTATAACACGAAAAAGTTGCAATTATTTAAAGGAAGCTGGAAGTCAGTAATACGATATCAATTAAATCAGTTAAAATAAAAACTAAATATTGAAATCATTACCTTTTATACTACATCTGTCATGAAATCAACTTAAATTATTATTAAAAACTAAATTCCTCATGACTTATCTAGTAATACGGAATATTAATTGTCATTCTGGTCCGAACTTCATTTCAACCTAGCCACAATTTCTGCACCAAAATCCAAGCATCTGTCGTTGTGTATTAATACATTCACTGTGTCGCGATCTAAAGTTGTTCCACATAATCAATACTGTTAAAGGATCAACTTGGTAATCTGTCTCATAGAGAAACCCTTTTTATAATGCGATTTTCTGGTGAAATTTTCCTGGCAGCAGTTATTAAGAGTAATTATTGAGCGTCACGAAGTAAATACAAGAAAAAGAATTTGTACTAAATATAAACAAAAGTAAGTTAAAAAGTAACGAATTTTGGCGGAAATGATAACAACAATAGGATAAGATGTTGTAGCAGAAATAAAAGAATTGTGTTATATAAGGAAAAAAAATTCCAATTGATGGCTGATGCAAGAATGATCTCGAACGCAAAATAACACTAGCAAACATAGCATTTATTTTCTAGTTTTAGTTTAAGACCCAGAAAGAACTTTCTAAGCTGTATGTATGTATGTATGAAGCACAGACTTTTATGGCAGTGAAGCATGGAAATTGAAAATTAAGTGGATAAAAAGTGTGAGTGAACGAATTTCATAGATGAATTAGCCGATGAACTAAAATTCAGGATTGCGGCTCACATTATAGGAAATACAGGATTTGACAATTTAATAGTGGCTGGAACAGCACAAGAAACAAAATGTAAATGAAAAAAAAATAATGATATATGAAGCAGATAACTGAGGAGGTGGATTGTGATAGATATATTCATATGAAGAGATTGGCTGAGAATATGAAGAGATGGTAAGGGTTTGGCAAAAACTATATAACCTTTTCCAACCAAATGTCAACCTCTCCTTCACGTGGTGCACCCTGTTTGCACGGACGAGATTCTAGCGACTGAAAGATTCCCGGATCTTGCCAACGGCCTCCGAAAGGAGGGCGGAAGGGCGGGGAGTGGTTCAGGGCACTCTCTTGCCTTTGGGGTTGCAAAACGGCCCCTAAAGGTGGATGAATCGGAAATGATCAACGGCATGGGGATGCGGGAAACCACTGCATTAATCCAGAGGACATGTAATCCTCTCAAATTACATATATCATGATGGCTTCTTCCTGGGTAAAATATTCCGGAGGTAATATAGTACACCAATAGGATCTCCGGGTGGGGACTACTCAGGGAGGAGTCATCAGAATGGATAGAAACATTCTACGAGTCGGAGCGTGGAATGTTAGAAGTCTAAATAGGGCAGGTAGGTTAGAAAACTTAAAAAGGGAGATGGAACAACTTAAATTGATGTTGTTGGGATTAGTGAGATTAAATGGAAGGAACCACAGGATTTCTGGTTTGGGAAACACAAGATAATTAGTACAAAAGCTGTCAATGGAGTCACTGGTGTGCGATTTGTAATTAATAAGAAAGTAGGGAAACGGGTGAGTTATTATGAACAGTTTAGTGACAGGATTATTTTGATGAGGTTAGAAACTAAGCCCGCTCCAACCACGTTAGTACAAGTGTATATGCCAACGTCACAGGAAGATGACGAGGAAATAGAGAAAATATACGCCGAAATTGACGAAGTAATCAAATATGTGAAGGGGGAGGAAAATCTAATAATCATGGGTGATTGGAATGCGATAGTGGGAGAAGGAAAAGAGGGGAATACTATAGGAAGTTTAGGTCTAGGAGAAAGAAATGAGCGAGGAAGCATGTTGTTAGAAATTTGTGAAATATATAGGCTACTTGTGGCAAACACATTATTTAAGAACCATGCAAGAAGGATACACCTGGAAACGTCCTGGGGATACATGCAGATATCAGCTAGATTATATCATGGTCAAACAGAGATTCAAGAATCAGGTTCTAGACTGTAAAGCGTACCCAGGAGCAGACACAGACTCTGACCATAATTTGATAGTAACGAAATGCAAGCCAAAATTCAAGCGAATAAGGAAGCAGTATAAGCAGAACAGACTGGAAGTGACTAAATTGAAACAATCTAGCACCAGAGAACAATTTGCAGAAATGGTAGACTCAGGTCTAAGAAGTAACTCTGAAAGGGGCTTAACCGAGGACGAATTGAATGCGTTAAAGACTGAAATAATGAAAGCTGTTAAAGAAACATTAGGCTTTAGGGAACAAGCCACACGAAAACCTTGGAAGAAAATTTTGGAGCTGATGGATCAGAGGAGAAGGTTCAAAAATGCTCAGGATGAAGCAGGAACAAAGCAATACAGGCAATTTAGAAATCAAATAAACAGGAAATGCAAAAAGGAAAAGAAATATGGCTACAAGAAAAAAGTGAAGAATTAGAAAAGGAAATGGTCGTAGGTAAAGTAGATGTTGCTACAGAAAGATCAACAGAATTTTGGAAAAATGAAGAAAAGAGGCATGAACATTAAAGCTGTCGATGGGAAACCTCTTTTTAGCTCAGAAGATAGAGCTAACCGATGGAAAGAATACATTGAGAAACTGTATGTTGGGGACGACTTGAACAATAATGTAATGGAAAAGGAAGGTGATGTCGACATTCATGTCTTAGGAGATCCTGTTTTGAGGACAGAATTTAATAAAGCTCTGAATGACTTGACAGTAAATAAGGCAGTTGGAATTGATGAGATCCTTGCAGAACTTCTTAAATCCCTAGGAGAGGAAGGAATCGAAATATTATTCAAGCTGATATCAAAAAGTTATGAAACAGGAGAAATTCCAACTGATTTTAATAAAAAAAATTCATCTTCACACTTCCAAAGAAATCACAAGCTGACAAATGTGAGAATTATCGCACCATTAGTCTAAAATCACATGCTTCAAAATTACTGACCAGAATAATATACAGAAGGATGGAAAGGGTAGTAGAAGAGATAGTAGGTGAAGATCAGTTTGGGTTTAGGAAAAATCGTGGTACACTGGAAGCAATTCTGTCTTTAAGATTAATACTTGAAGGGCGGATCAAGAAAAACAAAGATACTTTTATGGCATTTGTTGATTTAGAAAAAGCTTTTGATAATGTTAGGTGGGACAAGATATTCAAAATTTTAAAGAAGTCAGGTCTAAAGTATATAGATAGAAGAATACTCTATAAACTATATAAGAATCAAGTGGCTATAATAAAAGTAGAGAATCACGAGAGACATGAATCAGTTAAAAAGGGTGTGAGACAAGGTTGTAGTCTATCCCTGTTAATATTCAACTTGTATGTAGAAGAAGCAATGAAGAAAGTCAAAGAAAAATTTCCATGTGGCATAAATTTTCAGGGAGAAAAAATCAGTTTGCTACGATTTGCTGATGACATTGTCTTGTTAGCAGAGAGGGCTGAGGATATTGAGAAGTTACTGAATGGCATGAATAAAATACTGAAGGAAGATTTGGACTGAATATAAATCAAAGCAAGACAAAAATGATGAAATGTAGGAGAAATGATATCAATACTAGTAGATTAAATATAAAAATAGGATCGGATGCAATAGGAGAAGCAAGTGAATTCTGTTACTTGGGAAGTAAAATTACAACCGATGGGCGAAGCAGGAATGATGTTAAAAACAGAATAGCACTATCAAAAAGAGCCTTCATGAAAAACAGAAACTTTTTTTTTTTTTGCTGTCGTCAGTCTTTTGACTGGTTTGATGCAATCCTCCATCCTTTCCTATCTTGTGCTAACCTCTTCATTTCTACATACCCCTTACAGCCCACGTCCTCAATTATCTGTTTCATATATTCTAATCTCTGTCTTCCTCTACAGTTTTTACCTTCGACTGTTCCCTCCACTAACAAATTAACCAATCCAGCACGTATCAAAATATGACCTACCAGCCTGTCTCTTCTTTCCGTAAGCTTCTTCCACAAACTTCTTTTCTCACCCATCATTTCCAAAACTCTTTCATTTCTTACTTTGTCTGTCCACTTAATTTTCAGCATTCTTCTGTAGCACCACATTTCAAATGCTTCAATTTTCTTTCTATCCGGTATTCCTAAAGTCCATGTTTCACTACCATAAAGTGCTGTGCTCCACACAAAGAGTTTTAAAAAGTTCTTTCTAATTCCTAGATCAATATTTGAAACTAAAAGGTTTCTCTTTTTCATGAAGGCTCTTTTTGCTAGTGCTATTCTGCTTCTAACATCATTCCTGCTTCGGCCATCAGTTGTTATTTTACTTCCCAAGTAACAGAATTCTCTTACTTCTCCCATTGCATCCGATCCTAATTTTATATTTAATCTACTAGTATTGGTATCATTTCTGCTGCATTTCATCACTTTTGTCTTGCTTTGATTTATACTCAGTCCAAAATCTTCCTTCAGTATTCTGTTCATGCCATTCAGTAACTTCTCAATATCCTCAGCCCTATCTGCTAACAAGACAATGTCATCAGCAAATCGTAGCATACTGATGTTTTCTCCCTTAAAACTTATGCCACATGGAAATTTTTCTTTGACTTTCTTTATTGCTTCTTCTACATACAAGTTGAATATTAACGGGGATAGACTACAAACTTGTCTCACACCCTTTTTAACTGATGCATTGTAACGGGCTGGCCTTGTGGTTAGGTGACTGCGTTGGGCGTTCTGACCATTAACTGGGAATGTGACTTTACATGTGACTGACCTCGGCGTTTATCTCCTCTTCTTATTTTCTTCCGGATACCGTCTTGACTTCTTGCAAGCTAACTAATTAATTCAATCAGGATTGTCTGACACCACGTGAAGGTCACGACCCTTTTACTATTGGAATACAACATACTCAAATGATCAACACAAAGTGTGGATAAACGGTTTAGTGGAATCAAGCTGCCGATAGTACATTTGACGATGATACCAAGAAGTAGAGTCCACACTTATTCTACTGGATCGCTAGTCTAATCGTAGAATTTATTAAGTGAAAGTCAGTCTATTAATACTGGATGGAACTTAAGATCGTTACGACGTCCGAGGCAGCGCGGCTAAGCTTTAAGCTAGCGGTTCGCTGCCCGATGTTGCTCGTAAGCTCGCTGGTAATGAATAGCATGATTTATTGGTTGTACAGGGCCCACTTCGGCTCTGTTTTGCGTCACAAGAAGGTATTGCTGACATGCTATTCAGCATTCCTGAACGGGGCAACGACTTCGCTTGCGTCTGCGTTGCGTGGCTGCAACTATCCACTCTAACTTAGCCAATGTCTCCAACATTTATAAAATCATTCTTAATTAATAATAAAGCCCAAAACGACCCTTACAGCATGTCTCTCGTGATTCTCTACTTTTATTATAGCCACCTGATTCTTATATAGTTTATAGAGTATTCTTCTATCTCGATATTTTAGACCTGACTTCATTAAAATTTTGAACATCTTGTCCCACCTTGATCTAAGAATTAGAAAGAATTTTTGAAACTCTTTGTGTGGAGCACAGCACTTTATGGTAGTGAAACATGGACTTTAGGAATACCGGATAGAAAGAAAATTGAAGCATTTGAAATGTGGTGTTACAGAAGAATGCTGAAAATTAAGTGGACAGACAAAGTAATAAATGAACGAGTTTTGGAAATGATGGGTGAGAAAAGAAGTTTGTGGAAGAAGCTTACAGAAAGAAGAGACAGGCTGGTAGGTCATGTTTTGAGACATGCTGGATTGGTAAGAACTGTAGAGGAAGACAGAAATTAGAATATATGAAGCAGATAATTGAGGATGTGGGTTGTAAGGGGTATATAGAGATAAAGAGATTAACACAGGATGGGAAGGGAGTCGAAAGACTAACCACAACCAAAAAAAAAAGTGATGGTGGATTGGATCAAACAAGCTGAGAGTCTGAGAGTCTGTGACATGAAAATGAAATTTGAATAAAATATAAAAAATGAGCAGGTCTAAATCTAAACAGACTGGAAATGGAAAAATAAATACTTAATTTAATATTATTTTGACCGAAATTTATTTTAGACAGAACCATAACAATAGAACAGATTCACCGAGGGTGGTGGGTGAGTGGTTAACGCTGTGACCTCGCATTCGGGAGTACACTGGTTCCAATCCCCGTCCGGGCATCCCAATTTTGGTTTTCCATGGTTTCCCAAAATCACCAGGTGAATGCCGGGATGCTTCCTTCAGAAAGGCTATGGTCGAATTCCTTCCCGTTCCTTGTACCCAGTACCATCCCGTCTCTAGTGACCTGGACGTCAACGAGGCATAGAGCAGCCGTAAGTTGAAAAAAGTACAGATTCATTGAACAGGGAAACAATATTACGGCTATTAGTCGAATTAGTGGTTATTTACACGATTACTGACGTCTGTGAGAAGCAAGCTTCTTGTTGACGGCAGGTCACGCGACCTCTGCCAATTAGTAGCGACGGGTGACGGTGTTTGGCAAGGATGGTGCATAATCCGCTCAGGCCACACCACACTGTGGGAACTGACCTACACCTCGGCACTGCGGGCAAAAACTAGTATTTTGGAAAATCAAACGAGCACGCGTTTGCTGTTTTATTTTGTTTACTCAAAGGTAAGGGGCCAATTGCGTGAAGTGGTTTTTTTTCGTAAATCTGGAGAGATCTGGTGAAACCTTCTGTTCCCTCCCCCCCCCCCCCAACGTGATATCAACCTAGTGACTTTGGAGTCTCCCCCCCCCCCCTCATGGTGAAATTTTTCCGGAACCTCGCCCCCCCCTCCCGCCCTATTTGAGCTCATGTAATTAATGGACGCCCCCTTGTCGCGCCGCCGTGTCCGACGCCGGCGGTTTAATATGTTCGATCAAACTGCTGGTTGGCGACTTTGGCATTATTTGGCTTTTGTTACAAAGTGACACATTGTTTGCAAGCAGAATATATCGCCATATTGCTAATATTGCTAATTAATTAAGTTTGAAATGAATTAAGTGGAGGTTCAGCTGTTTCAATGAGATACACAATGGTTCTACGTATTGTATGTTAGACTGCTACAACAGTTATAAAAGTAACTGAGATGTTCCTCATTACTCCATGAAACAAAATTTTGATCTCAAACCTGAATGTTAAATCCATCATCCTTAGTACTGCTATATACGCAGGCGTAATTGGTTTCTGTTCGTTGTAGTGATTATTGCTTATTGACCCGAATTTCCAGCATCTATAGTTGCGATAAAGTCAGTCTGATAGCTGCGGCTGTCGCATATGCTTGTACCGAACCACGTGGGTGAGCGGTAACACTCGGGCCTGGTTCTCGGGAGGACGTGGATTCAAATACCCGTCACGCCATATTGTGGTTTTACATACTTTCGACAAAAACTGTAGGTATGTATAAAAATCAATTAAGGGATTTAGGTGCGAAGAGTAGTTTGGTTTTTGTAAAGCTAGTGTGGACAGTATTTTTCTCTTTGTTTTAAAGTATACATGTGAAAAGTTCCATCGAAACCAGATAAAAACTGTAGCTTTATGTAAAGAACATTTGCAAAAATTAAATGCGGTAAGGGAGTGAGCAGTTGGGTTTTGTAAACAGAATGTAGATACTAAAGTTCTCTTTGTTTTTAATTATACATGTGCAGCGTTCTATCGAGATCTGATAAAAACTGTGGGTATCTATAAAGAACATTGGAAACTAGGTGGGGTGGGGGTAGAAGGGAAGAGGGGTTTGGCTTCTGCAATATAATTAAACACAATTGTTCTGTATGTTTTAAAGTATACGTGTGAAAATTTCCTTCAGAATCGTATAGAAACTATAGCTGTAGATTAAGAGGTTGAAAGGGGGAGAGAGGTTTGGCTTCTCGAAACCAAATGTAGACAGTATTTTTCTGTTTGTTTTGATGTATGCATGTGCATACTTCCTTCAAAATCAGATAGAAACAGTAGCTTTATATAAACAACATTGACAGTATTTAAAGGAGTAGAAACGGAAATAGGTTTTGCGTTTTTGTGAACTTAATGTGGACAGTACTTTTATTTTTCTCTTTGTTTTAAAGTATACGCATGCGAAGTTCCACCGAATCGGATTAAAATGTGGGTTTGTACAAAAATTAAGGTATGTAACATCGGAGCTACTGTAGTTTTGGATTTTTTTGGTCAGAAATATTATCCATAAAAAATACACGTATGTGCCAACTTTCATAAAGATCGGTCAAATGGTTTAGACTGTAGCTTTTTAAAAAGAAAATTGACAAAAATCAAGAGGGAGAAACGGGGAGACGGGTTTAGTTTTTTGCAAAAGAAAAGTTGACATTATTTTTCTCTTTGTTTTATAGTAAAAATTTGCTAAGTTCTATCTAAAACGGATAAAAACTGTGGGTGTGTATAAAAATTAAGCGGTTTAATGGAGAGAGCGGGTGGTTTTTTGATTTTCTGGTCAGAAACTTTCTTCGTGAAAAAATACATATAAGCACCAACTTTCATGGTAATCAGTCAAACGGTGGCGACTGTAGCTTTTTATATAGAACATTGATAAAAATTAAGAGGGTAGAAGGAGGGAGAGAGGTTGAGCTTTGGCAGACCAAATGTTGACAGGATTTTTTTCTTTGTTTTAAAGTATACATGTGCAAAGTTCAATCTAAATCATATAAGAAATGTAGGTTTCTATAAAATTAACTGGTGTTTTTATTTTTTGGGTCAGAAACCTTCTCCATGAAAAATGACATTTGTATACCAACTGTAATGGAGCTCAGTTAAATGGTGTCGACTGTAGTTTCGTATAAAGAAAATTGGCAAAAATTAAGGGGTGGATAGGGGGAGAGGGGTTTAGTTTTTTTAAACAAAAAATTGACAGTATTTTTCTCTTTATTTGTGACTATACATATCCAAAGTTCCATCGAAATCGTATTAAAAAAAATATAGACGAATTGAGAAACCACTCCTTTTTTTGAAGTCGGTTAAAAAGCTACCAAGTGGCTTTCTGGTGAAAGTGTCTAATTAAATGCTCCGTTTGTGATGATATGAGGCAGACAGTTGAATTCTGAGGTAAGAGGAAAAAAGGACACTGGAGGATTACAGTGTGATTGTGGCGGCTGAGAACCGCAAACTAAGCTGGATGGGTAGAGTAAAGAATGAGGTGGTTCTGATGAGAATAGAAGAGAGCAGTAATACTTTGAAGACTCTGTAAAATATGATGAATAATTGGTTAGCGCACTTGGTAAGACATGAAAATATTTTGTTTCCTCGTAATGGCCGCTGAGGACTTTGTGAAGACCAGCTACCTGATTTCTTAGACTGGAATCCCACCATGCTCTGGAGAATTTACGATAGGGGAGGAATGTTTGTTTTGCCATCTGTCAGCGAAACGTGTATATTGTGATCTATATGATAAATGTATTTTGTTTGTGTAATGTGTAATTCATGAGGTGGAGATTGGGGACAGTCAGATCATTCGCCATAATGTGTGTAAGAAAACGGGTAGGATGGCCGGTATCGGGGGACCAAGACTGAAACCTGGTCCTGATGTGCCTCCACAGTGGCGCCATACCAACGGGTCATCAGAACATTATTATTGTGACTTTGCGAAAAGAACTATAAATGGAAAAGGAAAAAGAGAGCGTTGAAGATTCCAGGTGTTGGATGATATTAATGTCCAGAAGAGCTACATTATGAATAAGAGAATGGCGGAAAGTAGAGAGGAATGGAGTGTAGAACTGCCTCACGGCAGAACAATCATATAGATGTATACTATTAAGCTGAACGTTTTACTAGCACCAGGAAGTTTTTCATTTTTCGAAACATTATTTATTACTTATTTATGTTGATACAAAGAACCACTTAACTGCAGACACAATTCAGCCTTAGATTGTTTAAGTAAATTCGTATTGTTTTGCGACCTTTTTTATCGTAAGATACAATTATTGCTCCTGATTTGATCAATTGTGTCACGGTAGCAGGAGTTCATCATAAGTGTTGACATCCATTGCAGTTATTGTGTTCACAGCACAGTGAAGTTTCGGATTGATGCTGTGAGCGTAGCGTCTTGTGTGATCGATATGGGGTAAACTGCGCGCGCAGCACCGCCGATAACTGAGCTTCCAAACAGACCATTCTCTGCGAAATCGGAATTAACAAGTGCAAACGCGTAAAAGAGTTTCCAGTCTGAACAACGGCAACGGTGGGATTTACTCTCTCAATTTTTAATTAGTGCTTTGCACGGAGATCAATAGAGCAGGGGTATGATCGTGGCCATGTAACGAGAAAGAAATCAAGCACCATGTGATATTATCTGAAATGATTTAAAAAACACGCAGAGAAGAAATCTGGATAACCGAATCGAGAATCGAACCCGACTCCTCGTTAATGCCAGGCATTAACCGTTGTCACCGGGTTCGGTTTCTGAAAAACATAATACAACGCTCAGAGGTGAATGGATTACGTCATTTCGAATGTTTTTTCTTTGTTTTGTTTTTCCAAAGCCTTCTTTACATTATGTCAAGAACATGCGTTTGAAACATCGACGTATGAACATAAACAAGATGAATGCAGAAAAAATTTTGTCAAGAAAAAAAATAAAATAAAAAAATGAGGAAAAGCATTGAACTCAGATGCAATAATAAGGATGTACGGAGGCCGAAGACTTGATTTAGACGAGGATTAAAGAAGCAACTGGCCAAATTATGAAAAAAACTCTATAGGGTGTTTAAAAAAAAGTGTTAAATATTTTATGAGGTGATGGTATGCATCAAAATAAGACAAAAGTATAGTATCTAATCTACATGGGACTGCAGTCAGACCGAGCGTGGTGGGTGAAAGGTTAACGTTCTGGCCTCGCATTCGGGTGAACGCGGGTTCCAATCCCCGTCCGGGCATCCGGATTTGGGTTTTCCCTGGTTTCCCCAAAACACTCCAGGCGAATGCCGGGATGCTTCCTTCAAAAATGCCATGGCTGAATTCCTTTCCGTTCCTTGTCCCCAGTCCCATCCCGCCTCTAATCTCTAATGACCTTAGCCGTCGACGAGGCGTATAGCAATAAGTAAAAAAAATAATAATAAAAAAAAATGACTGCAGTCTGAATTAATGGCAGGTGCGCAGTGTGGAGTCCGACCTTGGTAATGCGTGCCTCGATCCTACGGCATAAGGATCACGCAGTGTTTGGAACCGTCCTGGTTGGTTCTGTACGTACTGACTTGCATTGAGGACGCGATCATGGAATGTCTGCACATCGTGAGAGTTACGTAAGCCATTGCGCTACGGTACTGCAGCAGTGTGCAGACATTTGTGTACGGTACGTAGTGGCAGTGGTGTTAGTTTGTCTTAACGTTGTGCAGACATTCCTTTGATCGCGTCTTCAATGCAAGTCAGCGTGTACAGCTACACAGAGAAAATAACGGTTTCGTACGATCTTACGGTTTATGTGTTTTGGTTGCTGAAGGCATAAAATGAATAGCCGGGAACATCAACTGATAATCGATAATGAGCTAAATTGGATAGGTCATTCTGGGCAGGTTGTGAGAAAGCTGGGTTACAAAACTTTAGCAGTACTTGCTAGATTATTGTGGAATGACATGGTATCAAGATTATGTGTACTAAGTATTGAAGTTGGATAAGAACAAACTAGATTGATCTGTGGAAATTACCGTAGCGTGAATCCAGTAACGCAGGTGACAAAGGAGCTGGTTGAAAGTCATTGGAACCGAGCTTGGTGGGTGATCGGTAACACACTGACGTAAAATTCTGGAAGACACGGGTTCGAATCCCCGTCCGGCCATCCAGATCTGGGTTTTCCATGGTTTCCACAGATCACTCCAGACGAATGACGGGATGGTTCCCTGAAAAGTCCATGGCCGAATTCCTTCTCACTCCTTGCCCTCAGTTTAATGACTTTTACGTAGACGAGGAGTAATGTCATAAGTAAAAAAAAAGGAAGTGATTGGAGGTTAGAATGCGCATGAAAAGAATGGTGTGCATGTTTAAGGGACATATTCATGATGAAGTGTAGATGAACATTAAGAACTTGTCCATAATCTAGAAACTGATTTCTGGAATAAAGGAGTAAGGAAGTTTTCCTTTGCTGATGGAAGAGTCAAAGAATGGATTTCCTTAGCAGATAACGAACAGTGTATCTCAAATTGTAAGGGATTTTAAAGTATGACTGTGTGAATCTTAAACAGGTTTTTAGGGAAAATACCACAGTAAAACAGGCTCCACCGCAATTAATTAATGATAATAATATTCATTAAATAAACAGTAAAATTATACTTCAATGGTTACTCTGTTAATTATTATTATTTCTTTTCGTGAAACCTGAATTCAAAATAATATGATTGTCGATCAACTACGAACGAGGTTTTTCAAAAGTTCATCATTGAATCAATATTAAGAAAAATAAAAAAGTAAATTTACATTTGGCCATCACTATTGTCTATACATTTTTCTATCATGCTGGCAGTTTTCAAATCTCTTCTCCAGAAAAAAAAAAAATCTGATACGACGTTTTTTGATCGATATGGCTTGAAAATCTTCGTCACTAGAAAATATATGTTCATCAAAATCATATTTGAGGTTTCGGACCAAAGGACTCTCATAAAAGAACCAATGTGGGTCGTAAGGGAGGGGGGGGGGGATGATAATCCACAGCAGTCCAGTGTAGTTCCTCCAATTTCGGTTGTGTAGCAGCAGAAACCATGAGAAGTAGGATGCTGAAAGTCGGAATTTAGCATATGTTGGACCAATATAACCCTTGCCAACATTCGTTTCCAGCATTGCCAAACAGTTCGTAATAGCATGCAGTCTTGACAAGTAGTCGTTCGATCAGAAAATCTACGCACCAAACATCGTAAATATCCCAAAAAGACCATCACGAGAACTTTGTCAATAAACAAACGGCTTTTTGCCTTCAGCAAAACTGCTCCCTCGTCCTTAGGGGAGTATAGTAGTGTACACATGATTCATCAAGGTAAGGATGAGCTTAAAATATTAATCTGCTTCTGATACAAGGTGCTTCAAAAGCTCCTGAGAAATTACAACCGTTACAGCCATATTACTTGTATTCAACATTCTTGGCACACACTTGAAGTGATTTTGCGTAAATGTAACTAGTTTTTAATGATTTTCTGCACACTTCCATAACTTTCTGCACAAAGAATTATGTGTGTCTTAATTAATAATGTCTTAAAATTGAAAGTAATTTGCGGCGTGATGCTCGTTCTAGGATGAAGTGAGTGCGTGAGGTAAGGAACCACCCAAACACTTACGCCACTTGTGCACAGGAGTTTCGAAGATGTATCATTCCTGAACTGTTCATGCGATCGGCGCAGATTATCTGTTGCTTTAACATCTTAATGTGATAGAAACTTCATAAATGAGTTGCGCAATGGACGCATGATCATCCTATTCACTTGTCATGATGATTAGAGTACCAAAGCACGCATACCAAATACGCGCTGTTGCGACATGTTTTTGCTATCAATAACTCGGCTGTCTCTTCAACTTAGCTTACTCAATTATCCTCACTTACCTGCTTCTCATATTCAAATCTGTGTCTTGCTGGATAATTCATTCTCTCGGATAATCCCTCCACTATCAATCACACATCTCTTAAAATGCGGCCCACCATTTTGTCTCTCCTTTTGGCGGCACTTAAAAAACTTTTTCCTTGTTTATCATTTCCAAAACAAGTTCGTTTCGTACCTTACACGGCCACTTTATTTTGATAATCTTTCTATAGAAACAAATTTCAAGTCCTTCAATTAACCCTTTTATGGTATATCTATAATCAATACTTCAGTTCCATAAAGTGCTGTACTTTATACGTACAGTTTCAGAAACTTCATTCTTAGTTCCAGGATAATGTTTGAATCTAAAAGAGGGTTACTTTTATTCTTCTTTTAACATGTTTCTTGCTTCAGTCATTCAGTTGTAATTTTACTTCTTTTTTTTAAAAAACTCTGTTTCTTCTTCTACCTTATGCAGCTATAATTTTTTATTTAATCTACTGTTATTGCCATCATTAGTCCAAATTCAGTTCCGGGTTGTTTGTTGTACCTCGTGAGGAAGTAAGTTGAAGGGACTAAACCGTTACATCCCATTGCTGTCTTAACTAATGTTAAAGTATTCCGGGTTGATTTAAAATTCTCAGTTACATTCGAAAGGCCATCGTAATAAACAGATTTGTATGACATTTCACAAAAGTGCAGAATATGACTTTTTTGCAATGGCTTCGGATCTAATCTAGTCTTTAGGCTCTGGATAATTGGCTCTTTGGACCCTTAGATAACAAATATTTTGTGAAGTTTACATCTGTTGCTCTTATCTGAAAAAGGAGCTATGTCAGTCACAAAAAACTGTTAGTTGTAAAGGCAAGTTAGGTGTTGGTTGAGTGCGTGTGAACCTTTTTCCGCGCCACTGGCTGTGAACAGAGGGCGTGTGAGAGGCACAGACACCTGGCTCGCGTGTCAGCAACGCCCCTCCCCGTCAATCACTCTGACGTGACTTTACCACCGCGCCAAACATTTCATCATTCCATCCTCTGTTTTTATGTTGACGGTTTCAGAAGTTCTAAACAAAGCCATAGAAGCTGTTCGTAAAACTGATAAACTAGAGCGGTTAGACCATCACACATTTTCTGCTTATTTTGGTAATGCCTTCTTGGATAAGCATTAATTGCGGCACATACTGCAATTGTATGGAAGTAGTTAGTAGAACAACAGGAAAGACCGTATGTCACTTAACCCCAAAATATCTTAAACCTGTACCAAGTGAAAGTAAATATCTAGTGAATCTTGTGTAACAATTCAACATTTCAAATAGCAAATAAGATCAAACAGTAAGAGGTGAAAATAGAAAACAAAACAGTAAGTGTAAGTCTTAGTGGTGAATTATAAAAACGTATAGCTCACTATTTTGAAAATAGTTAATTGCAAAAAATACCGGCCACCCTGTTTCGTTGTGTTTAATCTGTATTGTAGAGTTTCAGTTGCGTTGCACAAAGTGCTATTTCATAACTAAAGGAGATTGGTATCTCACCATTTGTTTCGGGCTAATTATTGAATAAGCTGCATGCTAGCAGTTCAAATTAATTAATTACATTTAACCTATTTATTTTTGATTTGTTTTGCTTCTTGCTTTCGTGTTACCAACATAAAGGTCATTAGAGACTGTGAAGAATGAGGGGCAACGAACGAGACGAAAACGGCCATGGCCTTTCTGAAGGAACTATCCCGACATTCGCTTGGAACGATTTCGGGAAACCATGGAAAACCAAGACACTTCAGCGTACTACCTAACGTTAGCGTTACAAAAGCCAGGGCAAAACTTTGAGATCAGTTTTGTTGAGAGAGCTTGAAATGTTCACCTTATCGCTGCGCCTCAGTTTTATCCATACGGGTCTACAAGCCACTAAAACATGAGAAAAATCTGTGACTCCGAAGTCTTCTGGTCTTCTTGTCATTGCTCCCGTTCCACACATGATTAAGAATATCCTCTCTTTATCACTGATGCATATTTTTGAAAAGCGCTTTTCAACTACAGAATCATAATTTATTGCTTTATCTTGCCATGTTAAGATGCTATAGTCTGACGCAACTGGTAGCTTTGATTATATGTTCACGAAAATAATTTCTAATGAAATTTTAACAACATACTTTTTACAGTAAGCTCATCAGAGACATGTCAGCTTGTGAGTGCACGATGAAATGCTCCAAATGCCTTAAAGAAACTACAAAACTTCTTAACCAAAATAGCAGTTTAAAACTAATATTTTACTGACGTTTTACATGTCCGTACAAATATTATTTGAGTAGTCTATATGTTATTCCGCAGCATAATATCTTTATATAAAAAAGTTAGATTTCACTCTCCCGAAGGAGGCACACTAAGTTGGTATCAGAGCTAGGAGGGTCAGTTCCTTTTCTTATCTAACACGACAATCTTACCGGGTATAGAGAATCTACAGAGAATCTGAACCACGGAAGCGATCTACCGTACTTCACATTACATGGCAAGAGGTGAATGTCAAGTTGAAGCCCTATGGAAATTCCCGCCAATACAAGGATTCGAACTAAAGGCCTTTCGATCTCCGACCTTAACCATTGAGCCACCAGGCCTCTCGTAGACTGAGAATCTTCACAAATCATTTCGAGTGTAATTTTATGATGAGACCTGAAAGTTGTTGAAAGTAGAATAAGTTACTAATATAACTTCCTACCAGGTAAGCTTGTTCTGTATGACTAAGTTATAGTGACCTATGGGTTGGATCTATCTCTGATCACTCCAAGCAGTTTATCGTTAAATCTTGACCCAACAGTTTGCCTCATCTTGCTAAAGCGCTAGCATACTGAACTGGCGATATGCGACCAACGTTGAATTCAGATCCCACGGCATTATATCTGGTCATCCGCGACACGATCATCGAGCTGTTTTCAGTAAACTTATTGTTGAACTCTGATATGCTGCACAACCTCCACCTCAGATGCTTTTCAGAACAGAATAACGAATAGCACAAAGCTTACACCGTTCGCAGAGTAGATCATTCTTAGTGAACTTGCCTCCCGACAATCGCTGTGCTGAGATACTTAAATTAGAAATAACCTGTTAGGGTTAAAAAACATGGATTCGACTGGCCAAACTCAATAAGAAAAAAGAGAAAGAAGTGTTTAAATCTTGGTATATAAAGCCCTGTTGCTGTATATAGTCAATTTTTATTCGATGTACGAGGGTGAATCAAATGAAAACCTTAAATATTATTTATTGTGCAGAAGTGGTACAAAGCTGTATCACTTTTCAACATAATCTCCCCCAAGCTCAGCGCAAGTCCTCCAGTACTCTGCGCAACCACTCATGCACCGCGTGGCGTACCTCTTCATCAGAACGGAACTTCTATCCTCCCATTGCTTCTTTGAGTGGTCCAAACAAATGGAAATCACTTGGGGCAAGGTCTGGTGAGTATGGTGGATGAGGAAGACACTCAAAATGCAGGTCTGTGATTGTTGCAAATGTTGTATGGGCCGTGTGGGGCCTCGCATTGTCATGTTGCAAAAGGACACCTGATGACAGAAATCCACGTAGCTTTGATTTGATTGCAGGCCGAAGATGATTTTTTAGGATATCTGTGTATGATGCACTGGTGACAGTGGTCCCTCTAGGCATGTAATGTTCCAAAATGACGCCTTTTTCGTCCCAAAAGAGAGTCAGCATAACCTTCCCTGCTGATGGTTCTGTTCGAAACTTCCTTGGTTTTGGTGATGAAGAATGGCGCCATTCCTAGCTCGCTCTCTTCGTTTCCGGTTGGTGGAAGTGAACCCAGGTTTCGTCCCCAGTAACGATTCTTGCAAGGAACATCACCTTCTCGTTCAAAGCGCCGAAGAAGTTCTTCACAAGCATCAACACGTCGTTCTCTCATTTCAGGAGTCAGCTGCCGTGGCACCCATCTTGCAGCCACTTTGTGAAACTGGAGCACATCATGCACAATGTGGTGTGCTGAACCATGACTAATCTTTAAACATGCTGCAATGTCATTCAGTGTCACACGGCGGTTTTCCATCACTATGGCTTCAACTGCTGCAATGTTCTGTGGAGTCACAACTCGTTGTGCCTGACCTGGACGAGGAGCATCTTCCACTGAAGTCACACCATTTTCGAACTTCCTACTCCATTCGTAGACTTGCTGCTGTGACAAACATGCATCACCGTACTGGACCTTCATTCTTCGATGAATTTCAATAGGTTTCACACCTTCAGTACTCAAAAACCGAATAACAGAACGCTGTTCTTCCCTGGTGCAAGTCTCAAGTGGGGCAGCCATCTTTATACTGATACTGCGACGGTATTTGTGCATCTGCACTATGCTGCCGCCTACAGGCCATTCTGCACGCTGCTTGTAGCACGCTTACCAACTTACAGGATAACGGTGCGAAATTTCGATTTTTTTATTACAAATTTAAGGTTTTCATTTGACTCACCCTCGTAATATTTCTTTGTAGTGTTATTAATCTTAAATTCGTCTTCAAACAGTAATTTCCGTTCCTCCTGTATTTATCTTGAATGTTTTGTATAGCTGGATGGCCGTAATTTCTTTACATGGTGTGTATTTTTTATTATTGTTTCTCTCATGGCTCTCCTGGTATGAATTATTAGAAATGACGTCATAATGAAACTGTAATCCCCGCCAAGACTATGTTTTATCTTTATAAAGCCCTTCATATTGTCCTCGCGTTATTTAAATGAATGTAGTGCATTATCCTACTAATTTCACAGCAATTTCTCACTGGTATTAAATGGTATGTTGTAGATGCCTTATTTTTATCATTTCATCCTGCTAAATCTTTTTGAAAAGCTATCATTTCACTCTCTGAAGAATATTCGCGTTCGCAACTGCCTTTCTTCAATCATACTATTCTGGGTCCGCTCTGCCTATTTTTAGGGTTGCGTACCTGAACGAAAGCCTAACTCTATTATTGTCGCTTCCCTGTGTGTCCGTTTGTCACGAGCTTCTAATTCATAAGCGAAATTAGTTTAAGACTTTTTCCATTTTAAGTCTTTTGTTAATCGAACAACGAATATTATATTTAATATTTTTCAAAAGTATATTCTCAGAGTTTATCATGTAAGTAAAGGGAGTGAAAAAATAATTTTCTTCTATCCGGCATGTTGGCTTTAGATGTTTTCAAATCATTAATTAGAAGACTATTATATTATTTTCTCTGGAGAATAAAGACGTGAGCAGTCGTCAAATTGTAAATTTTATAGTTGTTACCGGGTCTATCTCGAAACCACTAATACCCAGCAATTTTAAATTGAACTGGTGAATGAAAAGAAGATAACTTTCCTTGCACATAACTAAAAAAAAAGTTTCTTGAACTAGCTATTAGATTCACAGAAAAACTTACTATTACAATTTTGCAGAACATAGGTTGATATATCTCTTCCTTATAATGTTTCTCGTTTTCGTAGATATAAAGCTTTTTTAAGTGGAATGTAATCTTTTTTTCCACTAATTAGAGTGTTTTTGTTTGTTAAAAAGCTGAAAAATGTAGGAGTAGTTTTACATTGCTGTCTTTATTTATGAAGATTTCCACAAACTTGAACCTATAATGTTTGCTTGTTTCAGATACAAAAATTCTTTCAATGGGAATATTGTACTTTTTATACTGACTAGTATTTTTAGCTAAAAATGACTATAATGTACATTTTATTTTATTTTACTGTATTTATTCAAGAATACAATGATATTCTTTTGATCTTAAGGTTTTTTGATAAAAAAATTACACATCACTTGGTCTAAAATGTTTATATTTATGGGCACTTCAGTCCTTATCGTTACTGTTAGCTGTGCTAGTTGCAAGTTGTAGGATATTTTCGTAAAATGTAAAATGCTCTTGAAGAATGTATTGTGACACCTTCGATATGTCATGAATTTTTTTCCAGATGATGCAACGGCGTTAGTAGCAAAATGAGGAGCTAAGTGGACAGTGAGTGGAAAGAGGATAACCATTCCAGGAATGTTATTTTTCTTCCACTTAACAAAATTTTTGAGCTTAATTTTAACAGTGAAGTTTGACAGGTATAATCCATCTTTTATTCCCAACGTATAGAACTATCTCCCAGCTACAAAATGGCTTTCTTATTTTAATTTGTCATTTTTGTGGAATGTTAAATTTATCTTTAATATGAACGATATGCTGTATTAAAATGAGTACTAAAATGTTTATGTCTAGTTAGTTTGTAAGTTGCGAAACATAGCGTTTTTTATGTAAAATGCTCTTAGTTAAGATTGTATCGTAACGGATGGTACAGATATCATCTATATGCTCACTCATCATGTTCACCAAGTTATATGCTGGCTGGAGCTACACTAGATTGGGACAATGATGCCATATGTGAGTGAGCAGGCCGAACAAATTATAGTCTATTAGCTTCCACTAAGATTGCTTTTCGTAGCATTTCGTTTTAAATTAAATATGTCAATTTAGTTAAAAACATATGGTAAACCTGTACAACTGAAAAATTGTGGATTAAAATTGTACTTTATAATTCGATGAAGTCTTTTTCGTCGTTGCCATTTAGGTACTTACGTGGGACATCAGACTTGCGGTTGCATAAGATGCGACGCTAAGGCAATTAAATGTAAGAACGTGGGTAATTTTTCATTTCATTTTATTTCGTTTTTACGTTGTGAGCTTGTCGATTTTGTATCAGAACAAATTTTAAAATATGCACTTGTGCAGCGTGTAACGTAAATTCGATGCAGCAATCACTGGGACTAGAACGATAATTGTGAAACAAAAAAACTTATGTGGAGAAATTCTTAAGCAGTTTTCTGATTTCTAATGTGTTTGGTATGTACTGTATTATATGCGGAGAACCTGCACCAGGAATTATTCATGTACTGCCTTCTTTCACCGGAAAAGAAAGTAAAGCTTATCATACCAATCTTTTATCTATAAAACGAAAACTGGGTATATTTGTACAAGAAACACTAAAAAACTACTGCGCAGATTTCGATGTGGTTTTCACCGTTTTAAAGATTAGAATCTCAATTGAATTGGTTGGTATGTCTTATGCTCCAACGTAACATAACGCCGGAGCGGTAAATGAAAATCTAAACATACAGCCTGAAACAAAAAAGCAAAAACAAAAACAAAAAAAATTAAATACGATCCATACGTCATACATTGAAAAAATAATAGCCATATAACCGTATGTAACTTCTACTTTCTTAAATTTTAGTTTTTAGTCTTTAAACCCAATACATGACTATATCGAATGCGAAGAGGAAACTACGTAAAGTGGAAAATATTAATTTTAGTAATATAATGAAAAAACCTTTCGATAGCTTCTTAAATTCTTGAAGTTACTATCTGAGGCCGCACTGCTAAAATCTCTGATGTTTTTAAGTGAATTAAAATCGCTGTTAATAGTAAGTAATGCATATCTGGTGGCTTTGAACATGAAATTGAACTGTTAGTGTTGATATGGTGTTATTTTTGTGTAATTTATTGATGAGCTATTCTGTCTTTACCACATTTCCTGAAAAAAATCATTGTTTCTATTGCTGAACGAATTGCTGTGATTATTATGATGACACTTAGTACACATGTTCCTGATATCATGGCTAAAAATATTGCAGGAATAAATCAACCCCAACCCCATCTCTTTTCTGCTACTCCGGGGGTTAGCCGTTTAAATAGATATAGAAAAATGGAGCGACTGATATTAAATTTAATTCTCAAGTGCAAAAAACTGACCTCTTTTATGAGCTTCAATATTTACTGTGTGTACAAATCAACCTAGATCATAACGGGCAACGCCGGGAACTCTGCTAGTTGTTTCCGTAGTCTTTCCAGTTATCTTTAAATATCTTCGTGTGCAATTAATCTAGTACCCTCTTATTCTTTTTTTGCACAGGCATAGCGTTTTCAAATTCTCTAATTCCGTAGCAATAATGATCAGGATACCGTCACTGTGTTTGCTAGTTGTTTCTGCGAAGAAACGTGTTCAGGAATAGCAGCGAGGGATCTCTTACTTATCCTGATCGCTCAGTTCAATCATTCCAGGTTGTTAATTCTTAGATTCATTCATCAAGTTATTTACACCTAAAAAAAGATATTATTTATTTTTAGGATGTAGCTTACCTTCTTTTATTTTACCAGATCTGAGGCATTTCATAATTTTTTTATTGACCTGGTATTAAATAATTTTTTTAGCGTTTTCTATTGTGACGACGTTTTTACTTTGCAGTTTTACTGCTACTAAAGGCAGTAAAACTCCCTAGAGATAAAATATTTTAGCGTTTTCTATTGTTTCGACGTTTTTTATTTGCAGTTTTACTGCTACTAAATTCAGTTAAACTCCCTAGAGATAAAATATCAATACAGATTCAGCGCTTAGCGACGACTACGCCATCGTAATATAAACGGTGGCGTTTGTATTCAGCACTGGATCTAGATCAGGTGAACAAATTATTTTGATGTTTTGTTTTTCAAATGAAACAACATATACAGACGATATGAAAATCATATTTTGTATAGTGTACTGCGACGGCGAGATACGTAACAAGCAAATCGTCAGGCTTTACAGAGGGAACGGGGGGAGGAATCCTTCAGTTTACTCAAGAGCTTACGCTCCTCAGTAAAAAACTACCCGGCCTTAGGCGCGTTTAAGTAACCCTTCTAATCGCCTTATATCTGCACATATAAGTTGCAAGGGTATCTTGCGGGCTTACTCGTGAGCTTTTATTTGATGCCGTTGCGCTGAGAATACTTTAATCTCTGCTCATGCAACAATGTTCTCTGGTATTCCATCTCAGTTCAATACACTGCAGTGTGGATATTAAAAAATACCTTTTGTGACGATCTCAAAGAATTTCTATGGAAATGACGTTTCACTGCAATCAGCTCAAACATTTCTTCCTGGAGTTGTTTGTTGACGCATGAACGAAATGTTGTATTTTAAGATTAGATTTTCGATGGTCTCCACCCACCCATTAATTGTTCGCACGCTGGCAGTACTAAAACGTTTATAGCAGAATACAAAATTATTGTTTTGTAACACCACTGTTCAGATTTGGCACACAGATGTTTCACAAACACGTCATCAAACATACAATTAGATATTTAATCCGATTAATGTTATCTTCATTTCCTTCACATACGATAATATTTTTAAAAAGATTAGTGAGCATGCATAATTTTGACTTCGATATTTCAACTATTCTTTCGGTATTGTCAATTTTGGGCACATTTTGTTGGTATGAATCTCACATTTCTTCTGGACTGGAACAAGGTGGTGACAGAGAAGTGGTGGGAAGAAAGATGGAAATGGAGAGGCTTGTGCATGAAGCAGACTCGGCCAGTGGCTGGAAACTGTTGAGGATGATGATGATGATTTATTGCGGAGCACCTCCGCTTTGCTAGGCACGAATCTCGCTTAAGACAAAATTTAAAACCAACGTAAATACAACAGACTGAACCACATGATCCGAAATGTATTGTGTAATACAGTAAATTTGCATTCAAGTGACTGAAGGCTGTGTTTCATTCTACCTTTTGCCTGATCAATAATCACGTACAACACAGTGAAATATGGATAAACTTAAGGTAAATTTACTTGTTGTACACAATTTCCCTGGTCAATATGGATCTACTTGATGCCCCGGTTTTATATAGAACCAGTACGTATTATTGTAGTATTGTAAAAATGTAATATGAAAGTTGTTCCTTTCTGTATACCTTTGAATGTATCAATTAACAACGGTTCAGTCATCTCAAGTAACACTGGTTTTACCGTAACACCATTCCTGCTGATTCTTATGTAAAATGACCTCCTGAATGCGAATATGATCTTCGTTTTCCCTTTTCACCCACAGTTTTTTGGGGACGCCCCCCATCGTTTTTATCAATTTTCGATGATTTGGGGGGATGGAAAGAATTATTTTAGCTTTTACATTTCTTCTGAGGGGCTAGAGAGGTGAAAAATGCTAAAACATTAACTTTGTACCAAGGAAGTAGATTTGGTGGGGGCCTGTCGCTTAAAATATAATTAAAAAAAAAAAAAACGATTGATGATCGATTTTTTCCGGGTTTTCTTCACAATGTTTTTCACTTATTTTCTAGATATTCCAGCTTCCAACCTCCCTCATCCTCCCCCAAACATCCCAAAAAAATATGTAGCAGCAATAAAAAAAAAAAAAAAAAAACATAGCAAGAGTTCAGAAGATTCACTGTATCACGCTGCCGCCCAAAATCCCGCGCCTACAGGTTTGCATAGTAATATAGCGTACTTTTTTCCCTGTTCTTTTGTATTAACTCTATGATTACCAAGTTGGCTGCGATTAAAAAGCAAAACATCTTTGCACTGACATCATTTGATTGTCCAGGCTGTAGCTCAAAGTCTTTCTAATCCCTTTCTGGCTCTAGATTGTAGGTTCTTGGGGACACAGGGATCGGCAAAGATTCAATGTGAGGAAGTGGTCTTACAGCTGAAGGGATATTAGGATACTGAATTTTATGCTTACTTTTGCCAGATAACTCAATGGAGAAATCATACAAAAGTAACAGTCTGTTAGATCACAGCAAGGATTACGCCAAACCATGGGCACAGCATATGGTTTGCTGTAAATTGATAGAAATGGGTGGGGGGCGTCCCCTAAAATCTGTGGGTGATGGGGGAAAACGGATGTCATATTCGAGTTCAGGAGATCATTTTACGTAAGAATCAGCAGGAATGGTGTCAGTGTAATTAATAACGGTTCAGTCATCTCAAACTTTAATTAAGAGTGTAAGCTATGTTCTAATGCGACAGATACAGTTGCTGTTTATGGAAAATGTGATACCATGCCATAAATACAGATCAGATTCTGTTAGGTTAATTGTTAGGTGGCAATTAATAAGCAGCAAGACAAAAATGTATTTTTTTTTTGGGGAACTATCAAGAATAAGATTTATCTATGAACCAATCAAAGAAGTGTTTCCTACGTGCATTTCAATGGTACGTGCTATTTATCCCATTACTTATTAACAGCACCGCTAAACAACTCGATTACCTGAAAGTCTAGGAGAATGATAACTTCCAACAATCGGTTGTTGGCAATAGTAGAAGATATTAATCTTGCAATTTTAGGAAGTTGAGACAGTAGTCTTATAAAACCCTTTATTTTCTTTATTCAACGATATCTTTTCGTTTTCTTCTTGCTTCAAAACCATTTAGTTTATTTCTAACAGACTAGATGTTTATTAGCATCAACATTACGAAAACTGCCATTGAAGTTTTACTTGATTTATTGTTTTGTAGTTTTTCGCTTCATGTCAAACGCGAGTGCCTCAGTGGACATTAAATGGTTTTAAAATTCACTCGTTTTATACAGGACGAATCTCCAATTTTCTTCACAGGTGTTTGAATTAATTTCTGTATCAATAATACTTACAGTTTATTTATGACTTTTAGCAATACCGTAGAAGTACAGCCTTTTCCACAGCGAGACAGTGAAGTTTGTCGTTGAGGCATTGCCGCGATAATGATTGAGGTCACAGCTTCAGTGTAAACGAGGCATTGTGTGTTTGAAATGTGGCCGGTGTAGCAGATAAGAGTCCTTAGTGCCATGTGCCAATAGCTCCCTCTATGGTCTCCCTCTGTGCTAATTGAAACGCGTAGTCGGTTCCTTTGTCGGCGTGCTTCTCGACAATAAATTATAAACGCCGATCGCGAATTTGCGTATTGCATGTAATTACGGCGGGACACATGTGTTCCCTAATACAGCGTTTCCTTTTTTTATGACGCTTGCTCGCCTGACGTAGCGGTGCCTTAATTAATCTCGGGCCAGCAGAGGTGTCGGCTGAAAGGGTGAGCAGCTGGTCGGACGGCCATATTTCACTCGCCTGAAACAAAACGGCCGGCCAATGGCGAGCCGGCGTCGTAATTGCCTCGGCGTCTGCGCGGGCGCCGTTGTCATGGCAACACACTTGCTGGATCGTTCGATACTGCGCGCCAGCTCTCGCCTGCAACCTTCAAAATATACTGGAGCAATGTGTATTACCTGTTTGAAAATCTCTACACTTTTCAACGTTCACCTACAAAAAAAAAATTGATTAATCCATGCTGAAATGTGAATGCTTTGGGACATACAGCTATGAAAACTGTAGTCTGTGTAACGAATGTGGGACTGTCCACCTACAGGCAATTGATTTAATAACTATGTTTATTTCAAGACTACTTGTGCGGTTGTTGACATTTTGCTCTATCAATAAAAATTAAAGAGAAAGTTTGTTCTGAAAAAATTAAACATAATCTACAAACCGCACTATACAAGACTCACAATTCGTTCGAAATCATATTGAGAACACGAACAGAAAATATTAAGTGTGCCGTGGATGTAAATGCTGATCGCAACTTTAACAACAAACTATTGTGAAAATAAGCTATGTTAGATACCGTTACTATTCTAAATTATTGAACTTACCGTCAATTTAACTGCTTATTTCTTACACGCTAGATTACATGAATAGAGCGCGAGAATATTTACTGTTAAACACTTCCAATTCATTGCCAGTTTTTCTGAACGAATTACATTTTTCAGAAATGAAATTACTATGGCGTTAAGTTTATCTAAGGTCGAAGCTTAATTTTCGGATGGAATGCATGCTTTCTGCTTTTACTGACGACGAAGCTAGGAAAATGAGATTTTAGCGTATAACTCGAGTTGTCCTTACCACTGGTAGCACTATGAATGTTTGGATTGGTGTTACTTAGCTTGCACTGTCATTTGTATGTTATTTACCGTCGACAGTCTTTACATAGAACAATTTATTAATAAATGCATTCTAAACAAAAGCCCATATCGCTACTTATCCTGTAAATAATTGGAAATAAGTCCTTCACTGCAAGTATGTTTACCTATTTTGATTTATAAAATTTAGGAGCTATGAATATTCGAGGTAACGATAAAATGTTTAAACACTTAACAATTTCCTTATTAAGGGAAATTGTTATTTTAGTATAAGACAGTAGCTATTTTCCTTCTACGGAGGAATTTAGTCTAGGATATAAAAGCATTCAAGTATACGTTAGAGTAAAGAAACATTTATTTGTACAAGATACAGATATAAACATAGAATAAAACGAGGGGAGTAGATCTGGTGCACTGCTACTGGGTTGTGCTGGCTAGTTGTGATGCCCGTGGCTCAGGTCGCTCTTCTTCCGTGCCTGCAAAAAACAGGAAACAAGAAACGACGTATCAGAAAGAGGGCAGTGTCAAAATCTAAATAGAGGTCGTCTCAAAGGTGCCGTATCCTGAGTCGCCCTGCTTTCAGATGGAAATGCGTGGACCCCGGGTCCATTCCACCATTCACAAAGCCGTCAAAAGCTGCAGCCTGACAGCGACCGGGCTACGGATACCATCTCAAGTCCCACGATATAAGCCCATTCACCGTAATTACCCCCCGGGTCACGCGATACGATAGCTTTCAACACATTTCTGGCGAAATTGATTCAGGTGTCCTGTGTGTACTTTGTCGAGATCAACGAACTGCGAGGAGGATTATACCTGGCGCTAAATACAACAGGTGCAGTATCTAATGGAGCGCAGCAGATTCCGTCCTATACGTTTAGGTTAAAGAGACATTTATCCATTCGCGGTTATTGTTAACTATAAAATGCACTAGCTACCAATAAGTACACTTGGGTACTAAATTTTATGCTGCAACTTACTGAACACAGAAACTGTGGCTTACAAAGAAACTTAGCTATTGACAAAAGAATTTGTTTCCTTGCTTAATTTAAATCTTACGGAAAGTCAGTTTAGCACAAATACAACTAGCTTGACTGAGATAATACTTGCTCCGATGTTGCCCTGAAACTTCAATGCATCTTTTTAATGGTTTTACATTGTTATAACTTAATTCAGAGAAAAAGCGAAAATCAATTACTAATTGAACTTCTTGTTGCTACAGTCATCATCTGTTCTAAAGGCATAAAGCAAATTAGACTAATTTTGCTAACATTTTATTTATTTTTTGATATTTTGTAGGAAAAAAGTAAGGAAATGAATTCATTGATTGAAGTACACCACATTCTGCATACTGTTTTCAGAGAGATCTTTGTAATATTTAGTGAACTGAAAACTATGTTTATTCCTAATATGTGATTTTCATCGTATACTATTCTGAAATTCATGTATTATTGGAATAATACCTGTCTGATGTCAAACAAAACTAAGGAGAAATTAAATAGGAACTCAAGAGATTGTCAAGATCTGAGGAGGTAGAAAGAATTTAAAAAATCTAAATACTGTGTGTAGTGCACGCATACTATTCGGTCCCGTAGTCTACGTTCCAATTACATATTGCATTAAGTTTGTTATTATTATTTGCAGAATTCGTACAGAAACGTAAGTAATTGAATAAACACTCGCAGTAACTAGATACACCAAACAAGATCAACAGGCTCAAATCTCGCGAAATTTGCAACATAATGATAGTACCCAAGTAGAAAAAATATCCTTAAACAACACCAATTGCAATTTTTGATACCTGTTCAGGTAACTCGATGGGTTACGCGAGAAAAAAATAAAAAGCATCGTCCGCCTGATTATTTGTGTGGAGGTACTCTATTTTTATAAGTATTTTTTTTTTTGTAACACAAATATTCCTATTAAATCTCATTAATTCGATACAAATGTGACAGATTAAGAAAGCAATTTTTTTGGTGATAGAACAACGTTAAAATCTGTCAAGATATCTTATTCAGAACCATTTTTGTTGAAATTTGTTATTGTGTGTCATAAATTCGAATTTTATTAGATCTTTCGTTTATATGATTGTAAAATCAGAGAACAGATTGTTAACGACTTTTGGGCTGATTATCTCTTGGAATATATATACAACCAAATAAAAATGTTCCAAAACAAAATACACATTTCCCTGGGTTCCTTTTTTAGTAGGCTTCCTACATATATTTGGCTAGTATTTTTTTACGTATGTATTTTGTGGTCAGCAAAGCATTCTTCCTGGCCAATATCAACACAATTCATTCAAACGCAATGTAATTACATCGTGCAGACAAACGTGAAGAAGTTTACACGTCTCCCCCCTACCTTTCGTCTCCTACATGAGTAAGGTTATTAGGTGTTTAACCGAAATATTGTGATGTGTGTTTTTGGTTTTTGTGTTCATCTGGCCCTCTTAGTTTCATCTGTGGCAAGTGACAGGTTTTTTTTTTTACTATATTATTTTAATTTCAACATTTTAGACAGATTTGTTTCCATTCTAAACTGGAAATTAATGGGGGACTGAGAAAGTTTTCTAGAAACCGAGAGATATATAGACAACACTTTGAACTGCAATGTTGACAGAAAAGATATGCAAGCACAAAGTGAGAGGTGTCTCACAATCTATCTTGTGGGTGACTGAGTTTCGCTGTCCTGTAATTTCGTCTTTAACGCGCCCATAATGAGAAATACAGTATTCAAAATGGAGGACTTTATTCCTCTGGACTATCAAACAGGTATTTTGGTAGAGTGGTGTCGATTTTGTTTGCGAGTGACTGGCTACTACGAATACGGCAGCTTCATTAAAGTAGCTCCATATTCGGATGTGAAATGCAAGTCGAATGAGATTTCGTCTCTGTGTATCAGATTTTTTCAGTAGCTATTGTTCTATAAAAGTTATTTATTAAATTAGCGGTCTGGTAGCTCAATGGATATGACGCTTGCGATCAGAATTTCTAGATTACGGGTTCTAATGCAGATCGAGCCAGGACTTTAAACGGATTTACTTTGTTCATATGAGCCTTGAAGACTCACGTTAAACTGTGCTACCTCTGACATGCTGGCTACTACGCCTTCTTCTCGAGGAGCCAATAAATAAACTTTGGGTTGAACTGAGTGTAATGTGTGACAGAGAGATATTTCAATCAGATAAGATTAATAATAGTTGGTATTTATTTTGTTTGAATATACAAATGTGTTCGAGTCGCTCTAGGAAATTTATGGTACGCTGTAATCTGTAGCTTTGGACTCCATCGACTGTTATCTCATAAAAGGGAAGGATTAGATTACTGCTATATTTTTTTATTTTATCGTTATCCAAATTGAAACATATTGCCGCACACACACAAATTATTTATTTTCCATAAATCTGTATCAATAAGCTTTTGAAATCCGAATCTTGTGCAGATATATCACTTGATAAAAATACATCGTTGATTAATACTAGCTCACTTGTCTAGAATTATGTTGTCTAAACAACGATACATGCTAGGAATTCTGTATCTAAATGTCAGCTGACAGATCATGGCCATTAACTAACTCGCTGTCATTCAGTGAAACGTGCAAACTGAGATTAATAAAAGAATTTTACTATGAAAATAAACTGTGAGATAATATTTTCCTTTCAGGGTATTTAGGACCCATATAAAGGTGATATCAGCGATCTGTTTGGACCTATTATAGGCAGTTTTCTTAGGTTTTTTTTTTTTAACACATGAGATTTTTTTCTCCGAATGAATACTGGTGCCAACCGATAGCATAGCTGTCAGCAGTATTTAAATATCACAACTAGTGTTGTAAAAAAACAGTTTTTTTTTCTGATGTGAAAAAAACATGAAAAAAAACTGTGAAAAAAAAACATGTTTTTTTCTGGGACATGTTTTTTTTCATAACTACTAAATTTCAAATTTTTAAGGCATTTATCATTTAATATGACTGTTTTAGAGTTTATACTAAGTACTTATCTTACTTTTAAATCTACTATAACTTTCTGGTTCAGTAGAAAAAAAAAAATTACAAAAATATTGGTAACATCGACTGAAGTTTTCTTTTACGAAAGGGGACTTCCCGAAAAGGCTAGGTTGCGTGAGAAGGAATCCCCGTTCGGCCATTCCCCATTGTTTGGATTGATACTCGCTATTTGAACTAGTGCTGCCACGCCCTACAAATTTATCTTTTCAAAAAATTAGGAAATTTAACTACAGTTTCTTGCCTCTTTTTATTACTTGTTGTGCTTTCCTTATATTCGTATACTTGTTAAACTCACAGCGTATAGTGATAATACTGAGTCATTGTCAGTAATTATGAATAATTTCCTTGCAACCGTTGGTGTAAACCAACGATTGAAAACAAATAAAGCTCATATTTTGTATGATAATATATTTAAATTCAAACTTAAAAGACCGTAATACAGAACTATCGGCGCAGTCTTCATTCACAGTGTGTACTTTGCTCACAATTTAAAATTGCAATCTCAAAAGCTTTTGCATGCAATACAACCGGTAAAAGAAAATGTAACTATTTCTGAAGTTATGGATCTAGAGGGGACAGAAGAAGAAACAGAAAATTCCAACTCCGACCGAACTAGTGTTGGTAGTACTGATACTAGTGAATGTGGTTCCGACATAGAAGATGAATAAAAAATTATGTTACCTACATAGATACATTTATGAATCATTATGTAAGATATTATATGATTTAGTAAGGTTTAAAACACACATGTAAAATGTAAGTTCCATAAATAAAACTATAATTTATCAAATATATAGTTTTCTGAAAAAAAAACCAAATTTAGAAAAAAAACGAGGGTGCTAAGTTTTTTTTCATGTTTTTTTTCACAAATCTGAAAAAAAACATTTTGTTTTTTTTTCAGTTTGCAACACTAATCACAACCAAAGCTTATTAAGAATTATGTGGATAGCTAAGAAATTAATAGACAGCGATGCATAATTTTTTGCCTCTACTATTAACGTTTACGGATCTGTTAAAACCATAGCGGAAATCAAAATTTAAATACGCGCATTATCATAGTTCATTGACTCCATTCCAGGGGAAGTATCATCCTCCAAATATAACCAGTAGAAAAATACAGAATTTTCGTGTAATCATGTTTCTTTTAACTATGCATCACTTAATAACGATACTGATGTTTAAGTATTACTAGAATTGAAACCTCTTATTGCAAAAAGTAAGATGAAAACAGTAGAAAATCTGATAATGATTAGCTTGGTGATGGATAACATATGTCATGCCCAGGCTGATCGTAGACACTACTCAAATGGTATTTAAATTGATTAAAACCACCCAACAGATAATTCAAACGACATGAAGTAAGTTTCATACATATGCTCTTCCTTTCTCTTTCTGAAGATTTCTGTAATAATCACAATGTATCTTCGAATCAGTGCTCCTAAAATACTCTTCAAAAAATCTGAAATTCTTCCAAAAAAACTAAACAGTTTTGCAGTTGATCTAAATCACTGAAAAATTAGGTTGCTCCCAAAACGAAGTTAAGCAGTGTTTTGATGAATTTGGTAGAACTTGTGAAAAAATATGCGGCTCGTTAAATGTCTTTAAATGTCTTACTGACTAAGTGTTGTCTTGTATCACTGTGTATAACGTTTGTTTTTTATTTTGCTTATCTGGTCGATTATGAGCATTCTATTAACAAATGAAGGAGCTTAAAGCTAGACTCAGATCTCGAAATGAATATATATATATATATATATTATCTCTATGAGTTTTTATTTCATAACAGTCTTCTCATCGTCTAGAGAAGAAGCCATAAAATTTAAATCCAGTCTCGTAACATAAACCAAAGAATCCTTCCCTCGCAGTGGCTGACCTGTGAATTGAGTATGCCTTCGCAGCTCTGGTAAAACGCTCAGCGGGGATCAGTTGGGTGGCTGAATATTTAACGGGTGGCGTTCGTGGTCGGACGACGCATACCTGCGCCAAGACCGCACCCACCACCGACATCCGGAGTGCATAATTGAAGGTTACCGCGTGCTATGGCTCTGGCCTACCAGTGTTGCCCTTTTGAGGTCTCATTAATATCGGTGGTGTGCCCGGGGTTTTTAAAAATCTAAAAGCGGAAACCAGTGGCAGCTGCAGCATACATATTAAATCCGGCGGCTCTACACGTGTTTCTTTGCTATATTAGCAAAACAGAGAATTCTTCATCAGTGACACTCAATGAGAAGCAAAATGAAGTTACGCTTTATTGAATTTTCATGTTTCCAGTGTTAACCCAACATTATGTTTATTTTTTTTTGGTAAAAAACTGACCGAAATTTATATTTGTGTTGTTGTGAGCAGTGAAAAGCACAATAATCGTTAAAAAAAAAAATAAGCTTGCAGATGCCTGTTTCTCTTAATATTTACTGATGCTTCTATCATTTCCAAAAAAAAAAAAAAAAACAAGGTTCACGTATTTTTCCCGTATTATCCCAAAGACTATTACAAACGTTGTAATACATGTGTTATTGGTATCTGTTCGTTGACTGGGGAATGATTCACAAAGGTAAAAGTTCAAATTGAAATTTTGTGTCAGCAGTGATCATTTTCCTGGAGCAAGTATTTGAAATATACATTTCAGTTCTTTATTTTACATTCTGCAACGTGTTATAGGTAAATCAAGCGTTTCATTTCTATGATGTGGTGTCTGGTAATTTATCTTCCACGTTTTACTAAAAAGTAGCATTTTCCCTCTGATTTGCTGAGGCAGAAACCTTCTGTAATAATTGCTTTTAAAATCTTTGGTTTTCATTCTTTGTTTCTTCTTCAAAGCCCGAACTACAGTACCATGAAGCGCTGCGCCACAAGCATACAGTCTAAAAACTACTTTCCGAGTCCTAGATAAATATATGATGATATTGGTGAAAAATACTTCGTGGCTAAAGATAATCTGCGTTTTACGTTTGTTTAGGTTATATTAATGGACTAGTGATATGTAAAACAAAATGCCACGTACTTAATTCAAATTGATCCAGTCGCTGTTCATCTAATCTGTATAGTGTGGCTATTTCAAGCACTGTCCGTTAAATCATAAATGAAATCTGCCAAGGTGTGTATCAACATCACGAGTTATATTTGTCTACAAAGCAGAGGTAAATCAAAAGAAGCTAAGACCATGCATTTAATTACAGTCAGTTAAAACAATAAAAACTCAACTAATTTAAAAAATATTTATTTATATATTATACATACATACAATGATACAACATTAAATAATATTATAATAATAACAACCACAAGCGTGTAAATAATAAAGAATTATAGAAACAATAATTACAAGAGCTCTTTGCGTAATCTAAATTTACAACTGACTGCTTCTGAAAAAAGTTTTAAATTTAATATTTCTGTTATGATATAGATGCAATAAATTCATGCAATGTATAGAGTTGCTTTCGAATTTACAACATGATTAGTGTATGCAGAAACGTATAAGATAGCGTTGGAAACATGACATTCAGTTTTTGTATAGATTATTGGAGATATTAGTAACACTAAGACAACCAAACAAACATTTTAGTTAGATTATGGGTCAGCAGAGTTAATAATAAAGTACTGACAGTTCAGACAAAGATCACACTTGGAGATCTCATTTTACATTCATGCTGAATTCGCCTAGAAATGTAACAGTTTCATGCGTTGCCAATTCTCGGCAAGGTGTTTTCTACTCTATTCGGTCCAGTGATGTGCGTAATAAAGTGTTGCATTCTGACGCAGCGAAGTAAATAATGTAAGCAATCTTCAGAGGGTCATAAACTGTAAGCAAACAGTGCAGCGGGGAGGCGCGAAATCCTGGCCAGCCTGTTGCAGCGTAATAATCCCCGCGACGTATGTTTGCCGTTGGGCAGCTGCGACCGTTCCCAGCCGGGATCACCGACCACTGCTCACTTTGTTTGTCACTCTGATTGCGGGCTGAGCTACTGCCTGTGACTCAGACGGAAATCTTACAGCCCCTACCCTGTTCCCTCACAAATCAGAACCGTCTTTTCGGTAGGAATTTAATTTACTATTCGACGGGCTGAATTTTTTCTGAGCCACTTTAAAATTCTTTGAAAATGCAAGATATTGTCGTATTTCATCGTTGGTATTACGAAAGGAAATCAAAATGGTTGGAAGGCGATAAATATTATATATGGTGTTAAAAAAAGTATCGAATATTTTAGGAGGTTATAGCAGACATCAAAATAAGACCAAAATGTTTAATAAACATTGGACCGCAACCATATACTTTCGGACAACAGGTTCGCAATGTAACGTCCGTGCATGCCTCAGCCCTGAGGCGTAAGGAATCACACACTCTTTGAAACTTTCCTGGGTTGTCCTGTACATGCTGCTTGCAGGACCAACCAGGACCGTTTAAATGAGTGCGTGATTCCTTACGCCGAAGGGCTGAGGCATGCACGGACGTCACATTGCGAACCTGTTACTAAGTCCGAAAGTATGTGTTTGGACATTGTCTTATTTTCATGCATGCTACAAGCTCCGAAAATATTTGACACTTTATTTTAACACCCTGTGTATCGCCGCCTGACAAACACAGAGTCATTTACTGTGTCACATTAATGTTAGGTCTGATTTATTTGCAGTTCCTCGGCATTATTGATGCTGCACTTACCACTTTGCTACAAGCAGCTAATTAGTTACAATGTAGTCTTCACGGGTGTAGCGGTACACCCGTGAAGACTACATTGCAGTCATACGCCAGGAAAGTCTTCGTTCTTACAGCTAATTAGTTAATTTTGAAAGTTTGAAAGAGATATCACATAGTTTGTTGCGAATTGCATGGAAGGCTCTGCAGTCAACTTTCATTGTTCTCATTATTTTAAACTTCTTCTCATTGTTAGCGAAAGAGCAGTTTTCTTGCGAAGAATGAGAGAGGACACACGATTACACTTATACAGTTGGCGTAAAGAAAGAGTTTGTTGTATTTAATAGGCTTCCTCGCATTTGTAAACTTCTCGTGGCGGACCTTATTTTGAATAAAAAAATAAAGAGAAGACGGTGCGTGTGTGTGTGTGGCACATGCAGCATGCGTGATCCGCGCGCCTACGGCGGCGACACGGGCAGTCCTACTTGCAGGGAGAGGCCGACTCGCTGGGGCCCGCCGCCCGCCGCGCCGTGGCAGCGGCCAGACGACACGTGGTGGTGCCCCCCCAGCCCGCCAGACATGCGCAGCTGCTGCAACACACAACACCACATACACATCATTTCTATTTCAAAACAAAAGTAGTCCATGTGATAGTTTCAGTGATATAGCCAGGTTATACCAAAAGCAAAATTTTACTCCAGTAGCGGAATAACCATTCCTGAATGTATAGGAAAATGGATAGGCTCTCAAAAAATCATTACAGAGGACAGGCCAATTATAATTCAGAAAACTTGGTTTGAAACTAACAGTTTTTCTTCAGTAAAATGCGACTTATGTTTCCTTACTGTTACTTCTTAACGGCACCCGTTTCTCTTTCACGCCTCACCGCCGAGATGCACGGGATCATTAAAGTCAGTCTTCCTTTTACTACCAACCTATTACAGACGTCATTAAAAGTGTTAAATATGAGACACCCGAGAAAGGTTCCATACTGCAATAGAGGAAGTTGGAAGAGCGTAAAAAATACGAGACTTAATAGCTGTGTTGTGAAATCCTAAGTGGAAGGTGGTGCAAGCAGGTGTAAGGCGGCTCTACCTGCCCACTGCCAGCAACGTCAAATCAGCAAAGTATTCCTATTCATCGTTTCTATTATAGAACACATTGGTTCATAGTACAGTCATTCCTCTGCAATTATTGTATATATATATATATATATTGGATCTCGGAAACGGTTCTAACGATTTGGATGAAATACTTTGATAACATTTTTTTTTTCAGTTTACCCAAATAAGTGTATTCTCTGCAAAAAACGCAATTTTACAACAAAAAAAAAAAAAAAAAAAAAAAAAAAAAAAAAATGCAATTTTTGTATTTGGTACGTTGGAAACGGGGCTAACATCATCTCGTAGACGTTCCAGGTACCAGTAAGCTGGGCTTATGTTAGTTAAGTTCTCTTTGATTACAGCAGGGAACTCATAAGTTTAAACGAATTTTGTACACTAGCTGACCCGTACGAGTAGTATTGTGGTCAGTCACCGGATGGTAATACTGTATAATAATGTGGAAATAAGTAAATGCAAGTATTTATTAATGAAAGGCATTTATTTTGAACAGTAGTGATAAATATCACTTTTATTCTAAATAGTCGTTATTTTTAAATACTTCATATTTAACTGTAAAATATTTCAAAAGTAGATGTTTAAAAAATATTTGCTTTATCAGATGTACTTTTTTTTCAATCTTCTTCACTTTAAAAAAAACTTCTTTGAAAACAATATTAGCCGTTATAACGTTATCATCGTTGCCTTTTTTGACAGTATGTGTCTTTTAACGAATCTACAGACTCGTGTAATAGCCGCGAACGGGTAAACATACGAAAAAACAGGTTCTGATGAATAGAGTCCTGCATCTGAAGTGCCTGACCTTGTGCTTTATTAATGTTCATAACGAAGGTTACTTCTTTCGGGAATTGTTTTCTTATCATTTGGAAAGGCATGGTTGATCAGAAGATGTGAAGTTTATATCGGAGTGATTGAATTTAGCACTGATGATGTTCTCTTCTACGTGAATTAACACAAACCTTGCACCATTAATTAATCCCTGATTAGCATTAAGATCTGAATTTAACATAATAATAGCATTTTTCTTTAAAAGAAATTTATTGGGTGGTAAGTCAGACGATCTCGGAAATGGCTCCGGCGATTTGGATGAAATTTTATATGTAGATAACGTTTTGCTTTTCGAGTTTGTAACACGATTTTACAGAAAAAAAGGAGCAATTCTTGTATTTAATTTCCCTAAGGTCACCTCGTAGGAGGTTCAGGTACCAGTAAGCCTGCTGATGTTAGTCAAGCTTCTCTTTGGTTAGAATAAGGAACTGTGCACCTCAAAATGCCTAGAAAGCCATTTTCTTTAATCAAATTGTGTTCATAATCTTGTATATTGAACAGAAATAGAAAAACATTATTTTTCTGTTAATACAAAGACGTAAATCTACATCTAACTTACTATCCGGGGCATATTACACGGGCAAAAAAATCTGATTTTAATTAATTTTAAGTTTTAAATTATGTGACAGTTATAATTCTTGCATTCTGTAACACATTATTAAATATTTGTTAAAAATAATTAATGATCGAGATTTCACCCTGACGAAGTGTGTAAATTGATTTTGATTGGACCATCACTGACGGGTTGGTTATATGGTTATATGACATCTGACAGGGAGTAATATAGGCCACTTTTTATCCTGGAAATATTGAAGGTTACACAAAAAAAAAAAATCTTGACAAACACGAAGTTGCGGGAACCAGCAAGTCTTAATCGTGAAAATCTCATCTAAATCCGTCTAGTAGATTTCAAGTTATAAGCGAAAAGGTAGCCAAAGCAGGACAAAGATTTTGCATTTTCTAAATTTATTCCATACCGAAAACCAACTAAATTTCATTAAAATTGGTTCAATCTTTTTGACGCGATTGAGGAACAAACTCACATATTTTCAAATTATAATATAAGTTAATAGGTACTAAGGATTTTTGTACTGCTAGTAGAATTCAGAATTTTGCTAATGCATTTGATTTCTGTTTGCAAGGATCGCTATCGAGAATGCAGTGGCGAGTGCAGCTAGTAGTTAATATGGAGGTACGGAGAAGGGGAAAAAAGAGGGTACAAAATGCTGGGTTTAACAATAATGAATGGATTCCTATTAAAATCATAAAAACATAAAAATGAAAGCATTATATAATATGTAACACAATTTTTACTAGCAGGAGATATTTATTAGTATCTACTTAATGAAAAAAATTGTAAGACCAACAAATCAAAATTAATAATTCTAAGAAGGAAAATTTTATAATCTATATAATGATATAATTTGTTGCCAATTAAAATGTCGAACAACAGCTGTATTTGTAAATATATCAGCGATTTCTTGAAGGTCCAAATTATCGCTATTTCTCGGTTTACCTACCCTACCATGTGATCAGTCTTTGCTTAGTACTCCTTAAATAAGTTTTTATTCTCCGTAATGCTGCTGGAGCCAAGAGTTTAACTCACGAAAATCCTGTGATCATAACTTCACAAATTGAATGTAATTTGATTGTTCTCCTCGAGGCCTCTTTTGGTTTACGAAGAATTGAAATCATTTTTACGAAGGTGGATCTATTTGTTTTTATACCTTCAAGTTTTTTATGTATAAGAAAAAGGAATGCCTTAATAGACTCAGCATCTCTAGATCATTTTATCAACGCTACGAGAAATGTTTATTTTACAGATTTGGCGAAACACTTTATGTCTATCTCCATCATATAATAGTCATCGAAAAATTGTTTGTCACTTAGTTTAAAAATTTCAGCTTCTCTTCAATTGAATTTTCAGAAATAACATTTTCCTGGATGGATTTGTTGAACTGTATACTTAGCTGAGAAGAATTAGTAGTGGAGGGTTCTTCAGGTATGGTAATTTACGATTTCGAACGATGAATTTATCCGTCGAAACTAATAATTTTCCGAAATAAACTCGTAAACAAAACTCGCAGTGGGCACTGAAAGCACGTGCTTTATTTACCAGCTCGAATGCTTGGCTTGGTTGTGTGCGCGCTCTTCACAAATCACACCTACACTTACCGCACACTAGATGGTTTTAAGTGGGGTCTAACGTAGTATTTACTTTCTCCTTGAGCATGACGCGCATTCGCGCACGCTCGCATGGTAAGCAAGCGCGATCTCGTTCAGACGTTTTGCATCGCAAGTGGCGTGTGAGATAGGTAAAACAGATATCAAGCAAAGCCGATTACTGGTTAGTTTTGATATCTATGCTCATGGGTGCTCCGCATCCACTATTTCACTCTCATGGGTGCTAGAGGCCCTGAGCACCCACAGAGTCGGCGCCCCTGGTAATCTTGTTTGAAATACATCCAATAATAATTGATATGCGTTAAATTTCGCACGAGTGTTTCCAGTTATGATTTCACCACGTGATTATATTTTTTTTCTACTTTCTTTCTTCTAAATCCTTCTTTTATAGTTCAGCAAAATCTGAGAAACGTACGAGATTATTTGTGCTAATAGGGCAGAATACGTCGACAGCAGATTTCTGAAAATTATTTTAACTGTTAAATACAGGAGTGGTATGTGAATCTGAGCATCAGAAACATGTCTTGAATAGACATATGATTGCTTATTTTCAGAAAAAAGAAGTAAAATAACCTTTACACATCTCGGTTGACCTTTCATGAAAAAATGATTACTTTTTGTTAATCGTTTTGCGGATATAACACTGCTCACGACAGCAAAAACGCGTGCGGAAACATTGAGGGGTGGAGTGTTCATCGCTTTATTTTTCACATACACTAAAATTGATTTTATGTGCTATATATTGAAATTCTGTTTCTTGTAAGACTTAAACTTGTTAAGTATGATGCAATGGGGTGGGTTCAGATTTATTACCGAATTACGGACCACGAATTGAAAGCGTTTAGAGTTTGGTAACATTTGATTACAAGTTGTGAAAGTTGGGTGGATATGGTCTTACCGGCATATTTATAGATCCATTTGTTGGAACCTGGGAGTCTGGGAGCGAGCCTGTTGAGGGACCGGTAACACTCGGGCCTTGTATTCCGGAAAACGCGGGTTCAAATCAGCCATCCAGACTTCAGTTTTTACTCCTGTCGAATGCCGGAATGGTTCATTCAAAATGCCATAGTCCATTTCCTTCCCCTTCCTTGTCCCCCATTCTTAACCGTCTTTAAAGAGCTCGATGAAGACAAGGTGTAAAACATATATATATCCTGAGAAACGGAAAAGTGTCTAAAAAGTCGTCATTTTTTATATAATTGCGTATGTCAGTCACCTCTAATGAAGTGTTGAAATTATTTCATTATCATTTTTTTTTTTTTTTGTAGGGTTTCTGAAGATACTTCCGGTCGGTTTTTTTGTGTTCAAAAAAAGTCAGCACAATCATGCGTCAAAATTTCACGCTTATGCACCATCAGAAAGAGCAACAATCCTACAAGTGAGATCTGTGGTGCGAGAATATATATCTATGATTTATCTTTATACTTATTAATGCAGATATTATGTCAAATCACGTTCAGTTATGACTATAATAAACTGCTCGGTAGTGAATGCCGCTTATTTCGTGATGTTATCATGTGAATGTAAAATTTATACTTCGCACGCAGTGTAGGCGGAAGTTACTAACGGTTTATAAAACAGAATTTTGCGAAACAAACAGACAGATAGATCTCTGTTGCACATTTGTAATAGTTTAAAAATCTTACCGAATTATCGATCGTCAACATCTGTTTAAAAAGTTGAATTTATTTCAGTTTTACTGTGGAATAATAATATGTTAAAAAAATAGAATTATTGATCTATAAGCAATATTACCAAATAATCCATGAGAGCGATGGTTACTTTGATAACGATACTTGTTTTCTTTCGACTTTCAGCTCTCCACACTAATGTGTTCACCATTTCTACAAAGTCCCTTGAAATCTGTCCTTTCAAGGAACGTTTCGGCAATATTGGCATCAGGGGTATAGTGGTGACTTGAAAGCAAGCAGTCGCTGATTTATCTTTGCCCTCAAAATATTTGTAGCACTCCGTTGACTTCGAATGGCCCGGGAACGCCCGGCTGGTCAGCGAGTCTCGGAATGCGGAGAATGCGTGCGTCCAGTTGGCGCCGTGAGAAAGAGGAGGATGAGCACAAAGGCGGGATACTGCTCAAAGCGAGCGGCAGGTCCCACAGTCACTAATCCGCTCAGGTAACAGATGACACTGTGTACCCTCGTCGCGAATCTTTTGACAGTAGCTCTTTTTTGCCATCTGCATGGCGGGGGAGGTCGGTACCAGCTGCTGCTCCTGGGGAATCCTGGGACACTACGAAACGCAAACAGAATGTTTCTGTATATAAGCTTCATATCTCTTTATTTTGCTCTCAAAAGCTCGCAATGCTGATCATAGTTCCTTTATAACCGTTTTTGATAAGCTCGAAAAACATTGTTACCGTAGGGAACTAACTGAAAGATTCTATGATTAAGATTTCAAGAGAACTGCATTCCACTGAACGTGGTGGGTGGACGCGGGTTCGAGTCGTCGAGCGGCATCTAGAGTTGGGGTTTCCATGGTTTCCCATAATAATTCCAGGCGATTATCTGGATGGTTCCTTCAAAAGGCCAACTTCAAACTTCTTCTTACCTCCAGTCCTTTCCTGCCTCGAATGAATAAGCAAAAAAAAAGAACTGTATCCTAATTACTAGCGCCCAATAATCGAGTCGGGGACAAACGTTTGTACTCGAAAATTCTGGGAAACTTTTCGTATTATGTTTCAGATAAAGTTTCCAGTCATTTATGCGCCCCAGGAAGTTCATTTAAGTAATCATCTTCTTTGCGGAAATAAATATTTCCGCGTACTTGGCAATAAAGGTCTACGAAATTACCAGAAGATAACTTCTTCCCAGTTTGCGGTTAAATTTTTCTGGTTGCAGAACACTCCTTCATAACAACACATAAATATAAATGATTGAAGCAAACGTTATCTTAGATTACAGTACCTGCTACTAGATGCTTTAAGATGACGTATATTCTGCGTTTATTCAGGTCCTCCCCCTCCCCCCCTTACCCCATTGATTGAGCGCTGTCTATTTTATCTTCACAACAGCCTGCTGCGGCGGCACAGATGCAGACTGATCGATACCGAAGCGGGTTCTTTATTTTTAACTTTGGTGATTAATGCGGGACGTGAGGCTGCAACTTGTCCAAGCGCTTTAAACATCAGCTGCAGTGTCAGGTGCGCCATATTTCATCGTTCCCCTTCCCGGCTCCTCTAACCCTTCGGGGAAAAATTTCATTAACGAGTTAGCGAAAACACTTAGCCGTGGGGGGGCGCTCGCTTTATGAATCCGCTTAGCCTCGCTTCCCCTGTCGACAGCGCAGTTGACATTTAGCCCCAGGGAAAGCTCTCATCTACCAACGGATGGTAAATCTCAGAGATAGAGTAATTAAGGTAATGAATAAATCGACGTCCCGTTTCCATTATAATCAAACCTATAAATCTAAAGCACGGTTTCTTTAAAATCAGATCGAACTCGTAGTCCATTACAAAACCGTGGAACGAACGCTTCGCTGTGTTTAATTGCCTCAAGAAATTATTAGTGGTCAGGTAGATTATTGGTTAAGGTGTTTGACTGGCGATCAAGAGGTCTCCGGTTCAAATCCTTATCTCAGCAGCGATTTTCCGAGGTGCTTAACCCGACCTTCACCTGGGGCACAGGCTGTTGTGTAACTCTTCGGAGTTTGAATACTGGTAGAATACTGGTTTATGTTAAGGTGGCTACGATAAAGGCGGAGGTTGCAGCCAGTTAATACCTTCTCCCTAGATTATTACAAACACACGAGCCTTACTAGTGTGTTACTGTTTTTCATATTTAATATCAAGTCTCTTCTGAAGGGAAAACTATATTTAAACTATTCTTGTTTTGAAATAGGAATGTAATTACTAACTCGTTCCGAAGCTACGCTATTCTATATGCCACGGACATTGGTATAAGACGTAACAAAACTTCATTGTAGATATATTTGATGTTGAAAAGTTAATCGCTGTAATTATGATTATCTTTCAAATTTTTTGATCGAATGGGTGACCTTTGCTAGTAACATCGGCCTATGTAACGACTTCTATGGTGTTATTTTCTACGTAACTCTTACCGTGTTGTTTATTGGTCAGCCAATAAATGAAAAAGATTTATTGTTAGATCGGGTGATACCGAACATTATTTTTGCAAGGAATTAGAAAATCACTTTATTATAAATTATATAATTTAATAATTATAATTTCGCAACATAGTGCAAGTAATATATTATATTGACTAATACTGTGCACCGATGTTTTTGTTTTCAGTGTTCTTGGCAGTTAGGTTTTGCCGGATAAAATTCCAGATTGAGAACCTTGAAGTGTGTAGGTGATTTTTGTTTCTACTACTTAGTCACCAACAAGCCATTCTCAGGTCTCCAAATGACCCTTGATTTAACAAAACCACCTAATCCTGTCGTGCACAAGAGGCTGATTACTGCCGTTCAAAAACAACTGACTACAGTTAACAAAATAAGCTGCCACTTGGAAACAAGATTTTCAAGGATAATTTGGGATAAAAACATAAAATCTTAGTTTGAAAAATTTGTTACTAATAATCGTATGTAGTAGGAAAGTTTTATATTATAAAATTATGTCCATCGTCAACACTCTTTTTTATATCTTTTCAGTATCCTTTGCACATTACTGATACGTATGGATTTGTGGTTGAGACCTAGTATGAATATGAGGGGTTCTGGTATCTGGTGATAGTCAAATGTCTATTGTAACTCATGGTACCTTCGGCGCAATAGAACTTAGGATCCGCTGATTGTAATTAACATTTGTCATTTGAAGCTATTTGAAAAAATTGAACTGTAATAAATTTCTTTGACTTATTTACCGTAAATTATGTTTTATATACGTATTCTGGTCGATTTTATTGATTTTTTTTAAAGAATAGGTCTAAGGAATTTCGGTTACAGACTGCCTTGTAATTGGTCTGTAGAACTCTTAAGGTTACGATTTTTTATTTTTGTTACTATCCGATTCTTGACTTAATGTCTGCTTTTATAAATAATTATAAGTTTATGGTAAGAATTTTCCATGCTTTTACGTTTTATGTGGATTTGGTTTTGTTGTCAAGTGTATGCTAAAATCTTATGTTCGCTAAATGTAAGCAGCTTATTTTTTTACGATAATAATGATAAAACAAAATCGCTTTAAGGTACAATGAGTCACTTGGTAAAAATCAGCATGTTCACAAGCTATCTGTTCACCAATTGTCTCGTTCCTCTTCTACATGAATAAGGGTTTATCTGAAATATTATCAACTGTGTTTGACTTGGAGTTTGTTTGTGCTATCGTTGACCTCCAGCTTTCTTCTCCGCATGTGACTGGTTTGCTTTCCTTATTGTTCAGGCAATTTTTTACATTGAAACTAGAATGCTCCTATTGAAGTTGTTTTTCCTGTAATACTTATTTCCACGCATTTTATTTTTTTTTTACTAGCAGATCATGTTCTGTTAATCTGTTTCTAGTATTGGTTTTAGAGATTCTTTGCTATGCGGTGCATTTTGAGGCTAGAATGTGTTCTGTAATTTTTCATATAAAATTTCTACTAGTTTGCCATCTTTCCTTGCACTACATCAGCGAATCTGTAAAGCATCTTGCATTATAGTGACGTAAACCACAGTAGCTTAATTGATTTAAGAAGCGAATTTTGGTTTGTAGTATATATAACTGTCCGTTGGAGAAGGCATGTTCTCGAAATGTATATGACTAGCACTTGAATCAAATTACAATGAAACAGCGATTAAGTAGTTAGAAAAACTTTCATTGTATTCATTCACGTCTCACCTTTGTATACTGTGCTCCTAAAATACTGTCTTGTAGCTTCGCAGAAAACATTATGTCCACGCCTCACACAAAGCTTATCTCTTAAATTTGTTTAGTAGGCCACTATTAGCTTCAGTGAGTGCATGTTACAGATTCGCCGAATAAGATTACGCCTGACAATAATAATAACTTCCTGCGGTCTTATTGACCTAGTGCAGAGTGTCATAGTTGCCTAACGTATCTCGGTAATGCTAACGGTAAAGATAAATCATAGTGTAGTATAAAATCCGAACCACGGAGCATCCTAGCCTGTTTTGCATTAACAAAGCAAAGTTTTGCCTGAAGTGAAGGTCAGTTTTAAGGACCGAAAAATGAATTCAATATTGTCGACCACTAATACTTTTTTTTTATTTATGTCTTTACGCCTCGTCGACGTCATCAGAGGTGGGACGGGACTGGGGACAAGGGACGAGAAGGAATTCGGCCATGAACTTTTGAAGGAAGTATTTCGGCATTTGCCTGGAGTGATTTGGGGACACCATGGAAAACCCAAATCTGGATGCTAGGACGGGAATTCGAACAGCCGTCCTCCCGAATGCGAGGCCATCCACTGATACTGACGCAATTAAAAAAGATAACTTCACTAACTGGAAGAAATTTCATCAACCTCATAGTGACCAAAATAGCTTCAGGCGTAATTTCAATTATCTTTAAAAAAAATCTTCAGTTTTTTACTGGTCTCGAAGTAACAGATCATCATATAGTGCTACTGTCTGTTTATTCATTTTCTCATCATTTCTTCTCACTAATTTCACTTCACTTGCTTAATATTAGTTTATCAATGTGTACTGTACATTGACTGACCACAATGTTGTAGAGACATAGTAAGTGTTGTTTCTGCTAACAATAGTTATTCAGTTAATTTTTGATTGAAAATATTAAGTTCTCATTGGTAAATTACTGAAATTCCTGCTGTCTTTGCAGAAGTTTGCTATCTGATGTTATGTTACATGAAAGTGGCACCTAACTGTAAAACTGCTTTGGTTCCTGAAGAAGCAAAAGATGACCGTAACAATGCGTTATAGATATAATACAAAGTCGTTACACTGAATTTAAATCTCCATGTAATCAATTTATTTTCATTTTTAGTATGCCACATCCAAGTTTTGAAAAATCATATTTGTATTGTTCGTTATAAGAAACAATTATACTGTATACTAAAATTGTATTTTTTTTTGGTTATAAAAGGGATACAAAAAATAAGTACGAATTCCTATTTTCATCCGTATTTTTATTACCAAATAATATTCTGATCAGTATTTACCATTTCTGAAGTTATTCTGCTCTTAATTTTATTGATAAGGTTCCCTTTACCTTTTATATCCAGGATCTAACAGTCATGTAACTGTCCGCCATAGGTTAGACTGGGTACGGTTGTGACAATTTTTATTTGATCGCTCATAATTTTGTTAGTATGCCAGTTAGCTGGAAGGAAGGTATTTTTTATATAGTAAAATGTACATTTTCCTACGTATAAATACTGAAATTTTGTCCATAAGTACAATGGTTAAATTATAACAACAAATCAGAGAGAAAGGAAAAATGTCAACCGACCACACCCCAGGGGCGGTTGTAACAGTGCTTGGGGCCGGTAGTGACATGTTTAAAAATACACCAAAATGGTCTAAAATCATTTTTTCTTTTTTGCAAGTAATATCAAACATAATGTAACATAATCTTCTTCTGGAAAATTTTAATATTTATGTAACAATATAAATTAATCTGGGAACACTTTAAAAGCTTATAACTAATAAGGCATTGTATCATCTATAGATATTACAATAATCTTGATATTGCTAATTTTGATAATACGTGGTATATCGTAGATTGTCATTATTTTTCCAGGACATCTGCGCATCCATCCATCACAAGCGGTATTTACATTTTTTTAAAACTGTCCGAAGACAGATTGATCCAATAGCCGCAGTTTGCACGAGCAGTGTCGAGGAAATTAAAGTAAAGTGATTCCATTTTATTTACAAAAATCCAATGTAATAAAGAAGAAAAAAAGTTGTCTTTAGACAATCATCCTTGGTATTAAGTGTTAGCTGATAACCTATCCAAATTCAAAATGTTTTTGTCGAAAAACAAAAAATCCAATTCTTCCTTTAATTCGAAAACATTTTTAAAAAAAAAAAAATTGACAGTGATGTGTAGCGTGCTGAAGCTTTCTGGAAAACTGTATGATAACGAAATGAATTATTTAATAAATATGATACCTCAGCAGGTAGTTTTCCGACCAAAAACTAATATTAATTATGAGAAAAAGAGTTTCTTGATCCAGATAATAAATGTCATGAAAATATATTTTTTAGAAAATTTTTAAGACTCACTAAATGAAACCTTTTTGTTTTATTTGTGTATACTATTCGAAAGACAATTTTGTAAAACTGGTAATGTTGATTTAAAAATGACTGGTCACTATTTTTTAATTTACATTTTTTATTTCATAATTTTTGTGTGAATTAACTTTAATACAGAATCTGCGAAAGAAACACTCGGCACGCGAGTGTAACAGCTACTTGGCAGATTAAACACAGCAGTTGCAGGGGGTGCAAAGAACAGCTGTTAGATTTGTCTTTGGAAATTAAAGCAGAACGCTATCAGTAACCGATATGATAAAAGAGCTCGAATGGGATTCATTGGAAGACAGGAGGAGGGTGAAGAGGGTCACGGGAGTGTACAAGTCGTATATTGGTAATAAGGCGTGGAAAAACATTAGTGTCATAATTAAAAGTAACGCATGGAAGGGAAAAGATGACCATGAAAACAAGTTGGCACTCAGTTTCAGCCACAAAGACATGGGTAGATCTTCTTTCGTAGGTAAGGGGGTCGGGGATTCGAATAAGTTACCAACAGAAATGATGAATAATTTACCAAAACCAATGAAACAACTTAAAGTGAAATTTGTAGAGGGCAAATGTAGATGGGTATAGGAAATGGGGAAAAATTGGTGTTTAGGAAAATTTCCACCGGAGCGTGTGATCCATTGCAATTAAATTAAATTAAATTGTTGTCTGTGTGATCAGATGTGCATTGTTTTAAGTCATCATTCTGACTAGATTTGGCATTACACAATTATCTTCCTCTTGGCACTACTGTCGTATTCAGCAGAGCGTATTTTCCCAAACGATAGAGTGAATCAGCATATCTTCCACTATTTGTCCCGATTCTGTTCAGTCCTGTCCACAATCTACGGGGAAGATGGAAGTCAAGTGGATTTAACAACAACGAATTTTGTTGTGAAACTCTGAATTTGCGACAAAGGGGGATTTGTTACTGTATGAGTGCCGGATTAGTAGTTAATAATTTTTGGACAACTGCAATTTGTACGTAGGTTATGTAGTAACAGCATACTGGAAGTCAGTAAGGATTTTGCTGATTGCAAACATGTTTTATTATTGTGTATCCCATAGAGATATTTGACGGTAAAGAGCGCATTAAGACTATCGAAGGTGAAGCTCTTGTTTGATTGTTATTTTGTTGATTTCGTGGGGGTGCCAAGAAAATTTTTCACATGATAATAAATACAAAGTACATAATCCGATTTCCACATCACTGTTCCTTGTCGGTCCTGATTACAAGGAAATATAGTCATATTTGAGGTGACTATCCTGCAGCTATATTCGGTGTAATATATGCTTACATTCTCTTATAAGCTATGTAAAACACTTTGACGAATAATTTTTTTACTCTTGAGGTTATTAATATCTATAAATGATTCACCTAAAGCTTTCGATCATCGGACTTTTATTAAAAGTTATTTGAAAAATAGATCTCATTTTACTTTATACCAAGTTGTTTTAAAATCTTCGGTTTTGATTCTCCTAAAGTTGGGTCAGATTATACTTTTGTTATTTGAAAAGACAATTGAAACATTCATTTAGACAAGAGTTATGTCTGCGTTGATGCGACTGCTGAATGTGCCTGAAGGTAACAGTAGTTCTTCTGCTATTTGGAGGCGTTCGGAATGGTTTTTCTGCAAGATACTACGGTCGTAACTGATTGTAAAGGTTCAATCGCTTCGTCTTTTCTGAACCTCGCCGTAAATCTTTGACTTGTGGAAAAGTCTTGTTGTAGCCGGCGCGGAGGGCCGTGACAAAAGGAGGCCAAGTCGGCGAGACCAGTTAATATAGAGAAAAATGCTGGGGCCGGCGGGGGCGTCATTAGTTAGCGAGACACAATACCCGCTTTAAACTGGATTTATGAGTTGTCGCCGAACGAGCCCCGGAGCGCGACTGTTTTTGTCGCGGAGGGGTGCACAAAGCCCCCTCCTTCGCCACGGGGGGCCATTTGCCGGCCTGTTGCCCCGGCACAATGCGCGTGTCAACTTCTTGTTGGCAAATGTCACAATCGATGAAAGGACTCTCCAGCGCAGGGCTCGCTCGAAATAGAGCTGTTGGCCCTCTCGGGGGCACGACCGAGGTGTGGACAGCCGCTCGAGTGTCCTCCACACTGTCAAAATATCCACACGCCTTCCTCCTCATTACTTCACAGGATCGTCTCAGATTAGTATGGTCGTATATTTATTTTATCTTCAGAACTGTTAGAATAGGAAATCCTACAGCTTATGAAACTGTACTCCCATTCGAACATAATCTTCTGTATGGTGAGCTAAAAATATGATCGATCAGTAATGGTGTTACGAAGTTACGAAAACCGGAATAAAAGCTTTACTAGTTTTCCATCTCAATTTATAAGGCAACTCCGAAAGATGTCGGTCCCTAAAATAGATCGTTCATTATATTCTATGCTCCAATACTGAACACATTTATTGAACTTCGCAAGAATGTTTCGTGAATAGATAGTGAAGATCGCCAAAATCTGTTGACGTTTCGTACTTCTTAGTTGCCAAAAGCATGTAAACAATTTTAGACAATCCTGGATCAACATGTAATTGTTCAAACATTAAATTTACAATCGTTTGTAACTGTTTGGACCACTGCCCTTCAATATTGATGCAACACTATGTTTATAATGATTTGTCATACCATTTTTTTTTTTAAATTGTTATGTTTGAAATATGTCAAGGTCGCTGCATCACGCAAATATTTTCTTCAATTGTAAGTATATTCGTATACCTCCGTTAGTTGTAAAAACAAAAAATGTAGCACGAAGAAAATGTTTTTTCTCTCTTTGTTCGCACGTCTCACTTTATGGTCAAAATACTTTTTCACGGCATATTCTATACGGTTGGCGAAAGCCCTATAATGAACTGTGTAGCCTTAGTGCTTGACCTGAGAGTATGGCACAAACCAGGTTATGCAGCGTGATATTCATAGATGTTGTCATCTTGACTATGGTGCGTTCTGCTTACCTGATGAACCTCTATGAAGGACATAAAATTCTTTGAACATGTACCAACCCTGTATTGTATATAGGCTAACAATAATCGAACTCCATGATTCCCAAGACTGGCAGTTCCCTTAATCTCACTGTGATAAGTTTTGTTCCTCATTAGCTCATTTTCAGTTCTATCTATCGCCTAATCTATAGAATACCTCATAATAATCCAATTTTTACATTTTAGATTAATGTTGATTTTTCATTTTAAAAAATTTCTTCCGATGTCTGAAGCCACGTATTCAGCTCAAATAGTTAATTAATTTATTTTAAATCCAATACTGGTTCCAGTGTATATGGAAGTTACAGGAGTAGACATAGGCAGTTCTAACCGTCCATGCCGGGACCCAGATTCGAACCGATGACTCTTGAAAATTAAGCACTATTGGGCTGCTGAAGTCGGCAATATTGCTATACTCACATCAAAGATTCCATTTTTTAAAAGTAAGCAATTACAAATACTGATCATGAGACAAGGAGTAAAAGAATCACTAATATTAAAAAATACACTGACCAGCTTTAGCAATTGTAATATCCTCACTAAAAATCATAGCTTTTTTAAACATCTGTAACTTCTTCCGTAATTTCTAGGACCACTGAACAGTTTCCAGTGACTAGAGACCAGTTGAATGTGAGTGCGAGATTGGGATTCTGGAAAAATACTAATCTTTCGCGATAAAGCACGGATGGCGGCAGAAACTAACGATATTGAAAGAATTGACGAATGAATTATGAATTCGGGGAGTCAGCTGGGGCAGCCATCTGCATACTGCGGAGCCCGCGGCCACGGGTCAACAATAGCCATTGAGACCGCGGCCAAGGAGCGGATCCGCTGACAGCTGAATAGGCCGCCATTGTGCGCAGAATCCCGGCTCGGCCCTTCACAGAGTTAAGAGGTAAACATGGAAACGCCGAAACAGCTCCCCGCTCGCTTTGTCTCCCCGACAACGGCTTTTGACGCCGCATCCTACAGTCTGACAACTCACTCTGCTGTGCTTATTAGCCCTGCTGAAGCAGATGTTCAGAGTTTGTTGTTTCAAAGCTGCCATTGACTAATATGCTGACAGCAACAATATTTACGGGAAGTTATTTTAGCTTAATAGTATGAGATTATTACCGTGCGATGTTTGAATGTTAAACTGAACTTCACAAAAGGCAAAGGAAATCATAGATCATGTAGTCGTTATTGTAACACTTGGCAACCTGATTAAGTTTCTGGGTAACTTAAGAATGTGTTTCTTTAAGTAAAATGTTACTTCTTAAGACATGATATCCGTTGCATCGTATTTCTCCATTACTTTTCATATTTCATGCATAGGTTGGGTTTCTTGGTAATATTATCTTTACGTTATTATCAACTCTTGTTTTCCTTTGGCTTGGCATAGGACTTAACTGTAACTGAAAGTTTACGACAATCGAAACAATGGTTACCTGGGATCTAAAAATTGACTTTTACAACCAAACTATCTTATGGAAACACCTCTATATCTGAAATCGTTCAATCATTGCTTAGTCTTATGATATATAAACATTCAGTCAAAACACAAAATAATATTCAGTGTACTCCACTTTGTCACAGGTTCAGAAAGATTTACATTTTCAGACGAATGGCGACACCGTTTCTCTTATTCCCATGAGACAACTGGTTTTCTGCAATTTGCCTCCTCGCAACATTCCCGCAAGGGTAAGAATGTGTAAAGAGCACTAAGGACGCCCATTACTAAACAATAGCGACTGCTCCCCTCAAGGACAACAGCAACAGTCGCAGGCTGCGCTAATGAGAGCAAACAGCGTGACTCAGCTCGTTAGCCTGAACAAGCACTGATATCGATTTCGCACCGAAACATGTGTCTCAAAGTTCCATTAAAAGTTGTTCTAAATCTGAGAACCTTCAACTGGTGTCTGAAATCTTGATTGTGTTTTATTAGGGAGTAATTCATTGAAATTATTGATCAGTTTCGGAGAAGCTGCTTAAAACTGGGAAGAAAAGTGTATCCGTAGGCTCTACAATCCTGAAATCTCTAAATTAGTGGTCTTAAATGGTGGTCCGCGGAACCCTGGGGTTCCATGAGAGGGTCACAAGGGTTCCGTTTTACATCCGAGAATTCAATAAAATGTTCGTTGAAAAGAGTCATAACCGTGCCGTGAGAAAGCTAGCATGGTTCTGCTTCAGTTTGTGACGACTTACCGATGCGAGACTGGTTTTTCAGTTTACACTTATAAAAATGCGGATCCGCGAAAAAATGTATGAACAATTAGGGTTCCGTGGCCAAAAAAAAAATTGGGAACCGCTGTTCTAGATAATAACTATCTTGTAAATTTTCTTGTCCATAAAGGAGAGTATGTTAGACAAAACAGTGTGTGTTTTAAAAGTACAAACTCATTCCGCGTTTTATTATGGAGAAGAATAGTCAATTGTATAAACGTTTTGCTGCCATATCGGCAAACGAAGATAGTGACTTGTGCTCTAATAGCTGAAGAGTTGAAGCGAAACAGAATAATATAAATTGCAGGTACAAAAATAATTATAAACGAGATATCTAATGCTACCATCTAGGGTTTTTTTTTTTTTTTTTTTTTTTTTTTTGTATGGCATTCGGCTACTGGGCCATACAGCCAGCTCAATGTGATTTGTTGCTATCAAGTATTGACACAAGGACACTACAACGCGGACAAGACATTCACAGACACAACACTAAACACCCATGCCCTCGGCCGGACTCGAACCGGCGACCTTCGGTACGCGGAGCTAGTACTCTAGCCCCTACGCTACCGAGGCCGGCATACCATCTAGGGTTGTTAGACCTAGAGTGGAAATATAGAGTTTAACATCGAATCCGAACCACGGAAGCGTTCTGGCGTACTTCACATAGCGTTCTAAGCATGTTCAACACATCGCGTTCATTACTAACAAGAGAGGATTAGACTGGCCTTTTTTTTATCTTTGGTTTCGGCAACAATGTCATTAGAGGTGGGAAAGGATTGGGGCCAAGAAACGTGAAGGAATTCGATCATGGCGTATTTTTTTGTTAAGAAACCATCCCCGAATTCGCCTGGAGTGCTGTAGGGAAATCATGGCCGGACGGAGAATCAAAGCCACGTCCTCCCGAATGCAAGGCCAGTGTTACCTCTCACCCACCATTGCTTTGGGAGTTTGGTCACATATCTGATGTGTAGAGTTTATAACCATCTTTAAGTAATTAAGTTTCGTCCACTGTACATACTAACCCCCCAAGAAGTCATAAAGAAAGAGAATACGTTAAACAAAAAAAGAAAATTCGTGTGGTCGTAATGACCTGGTAATAGGGTTTCTTATCGGCTGCTCAATCCGCTCCTACTGTAGCCACCTACCTTGACCCGTTAGTCCTACAGGGTGTAGGGGACCTACAATTTAACGTGTGATCCGAACCACGGAAGCATTTTGACGTCTTTCAGGCTGTGCCAGAGGTGAAGGTAGGGTTAATCCCCGCCGAGACTGGGATTCGAACCACCGACCTTTCGATCTCCAGTAAGACGCCTTAACCTCTGACCCACCACGCCGCTCAACGCTTCTAACTTAATTCTACAGAATGACATAAATTATGCAGTTTGGAACTGTAACACACCTGTTCTAAATCACTGACAGCTGCTGGATATCTTTTGAAAGCGTGCGCGTAATTGAGACGTGTTCTGTTGTGCTGTCGTTATTTATGAGACAAGATCTGATTCCTTGGGCAGTGCGTGTCGCCGCATCGGCCGTGCGCGTTAGCGAGCTAGCCTCGCAGACACAGCTGCTGGCATTCCTCGTGTCGAACGAATTACTTCCCGTCACCTCCACTCGTTATACTCACCGCAATTGTATTTCGTAAGTGAAATCATTGCTAATTCGTGCTAATGTAGCTTCAGTGGTTCCAAGTTTCCATAACGAAACTACAGTTGTCTGATATTGTTGATAATCTTTTATGTGTGACCATAACAGTGGAGAGGTCTATAGTTCCCAGTGGTTAAGGTGCTTACCTAGAAAGTTTCGGGTTATTGGATCGAATCTCGGTCCAGCCACGAATGTTTGCGGTCACTTCGGTTCCGCCAAAGCTTTGCTTTGTTCATGTGCAATACACTACAAGGCTCCACGTTACAGGCGGAATCATCAGACCACAACAATATAATTTACTTAGTATAAAAATTTTTATTCGTAATTGTAAATGCTTGATTTAAATGGGGTCTTGAAGCTTAATTAAAAATATATATATTTATGAAAAGCTGTAATAATTCACGAAATTTAGAAACCTTGTAGTTGGTTACCATTTACTATTAATGTGGTGGGTGTTTTGGTTCAGCAAGAGCTTTGATCTATATTTTTGATCGACTTTTGGCGTTTGTTCTATAGTTGTTATAGTAGCAATGTTCAACGTGCGGCTTTGTGTATTGGGCAGGTATGTTACGGGGTTCAGTTTGAAGGATCCTAGAGGTGTTTCACTGACTGTTAGCTCACCTCTAGGTCTGGGTCCGTGGGCCGTTCCTGGTGCTGACGGTAAGCTCTTTGCTTCTCCTCAAAGTCGCGCAGTCGTTGATTGTACCGCTCAATCTGGTCGCGCAGCATCGAGTCCTCCAGCTGAAACAAACCACTACAGTCAGACTGATTCAGCAAATGTCTGAATCGCACCAATTCCTCACCCATTCAAAGAAGTTCATTGTTAGGGCCATAAAATTTACAGTTGAATGCTTATTGTCTGTATCCTATTTAACAGCACTTCAGAAGAATGGAAATTTAAATCGACATATAGATAGATAATGTTTGTACCTGTGCCTTCTCCTCGTCGTACTCCAGGCAGCCCACGCCGTCGAGCCGGTCCAGGTCTATCCACCCCCGCCACCTCACGCACACGCCGTTCATGATGAAGTGCGACCGCAGGTGCACCTGCAATCAGTTACACCAAATTCACCTCACAATTGGCCAAATATTCTTATAAAACTCAATACTTCTCATTTTTTTTACAAATTAAATTTTTTTGCTTATGGCTTTACGCTTAGCTAGCGTCGAGGTCATTAGAAGCAGGAAAGAACTGAGATCAATTAAGGGGAAGGAATTCAGCCATGGCCTTTTGAAGGAAGTATCTCGGCATTCGACTGAAGTGATTTGTGCAAACCATGGAAAACCCAAATCTGAATGGTCGGACGGGAATTCATATCTACGTCCTCCCGAATGCGATGCCAGAGCGTTACCGCTCACCCTCTACGCTAGGCTTTAAATAAAATAAATGCCATTAAGATTCATTTCATGCATCCATACTTGCTTTTAAGGAAAAGTCACTAGAAAAAAATATATTTTTTAAATTTCATTGTACTTTCAACAAATCCTACTTTGTATTCCAGTCTTCTACCAGCTTGGTTTAAAGTAAAAGGTAGGCTAAAATGAAAAAAAAAGTATTAATCCTATATCGGTCCTATAATCGTTCAAAGAATATTTATTTTCAAATTTGAAATATTGAACACAACAATTTAAATATGAATTCTTACATATAACAAGTAATTTTTTTTAAAATAGGAAAAATTAGAGAAAAATATAAAAATATAATGGAAGCTCCACTTGTATTTATACCACATTCATCATTGAAAAATCTTAAAAATGCAGCTCGTCTCCATATAGCTTATTCCAGTTGTCGAAATAATTGAGGCATAAATTGTTGTACGTATATTGAACGTCGACTCATGATCTCATCCGTAGGAAGTTATAATTTTGTAGTCCAATAACGCTATATTAATTATTGTTAACGACGTTACAAGCAAGGTAGTGAGAAGGGCTGCTGGGGCAAGTTCTTTGTGGCATCCCTTACAGAAGTGGACTGATGCGCTGACCGCTTTATGTTTGAGTTGATATGATTTGCTCAAGCACTGCTTATTATACTCCTCACAGAGTTATTAAACGCTGTCTGCAATGGTCTGTTTGTAATACGACTCCGCAGGGTTATTCGATATCCACACGGCTGCAGATTACAACCACTTTCCGTCGCGGGAAAGAACTCGGAGGAGGCTTCTTTGTTTATTTAAGCGCTGCTTTAATGCATTAATAGTGAGTGACGCGGTAAAGGGCAAGTAGTTTCGTTAAAGGAAGCCCCTTGTTAAATATACACCGGGACAAGCTCCTACTTACTGCCGACACCTCCACACAATGCCAGCTTCACACCTCTCCACAAAGCGTTTCGGCTGGCCTTTCATAGCATCTCCAGACAAAACAAAGTTCTCGGGTGTTTGGGCCTCAAGCGGCGAAGAATTCAAACTGGGGCACTGAGCTGCCTCAGACAGAACTCTACAAATGAGCATTCAAACACTGGAATGGTACGACACACCGACGGACCGCTGTCGACGAATTCTATTGGCGACTTTTCGTTAGCACCAAAAAGAAATATGAAAATTTGTTAGCAGAATATATCAATGGTTAACAGTTCTCAACCATAGAAAAAAGCGAAAACATAAACAAATCTAATCCATCTAGATATTTATAAGACATAGGTACAAAATATATTAATTGTAAATCTTTGATCGTGATTGCAGTAGTATGGTTGTGTTGGCCTGGAGACCCTGAAGGATAGTTCTGCCGCCGGGGCGCGCCGGTTACAGAGTTTCGATTTGCCGCGCATGCGCCTATGTCGTGGCTACCCTCAAACAAAACGCGATAAGGGGACCTACAGTTTAACATGGATCCCAACTACAGAAGCATTCTAGCGTATTTTATCTTACACAGCAAGCTGGGCCAGAGGTGAAGGTCGGGATTAGGGCCTTGAAAATCCGCGCCCAGACCAGGATTCGAACCGGGAACCTTTCGATCTACAGTCAGCTTGTAACAGAACAGGCATAATGCCTTTATAGTAATTTTATTTAAGGTAATAGAATTTACATCTATGGATACGTTGGTTATGTAAGCTCTCTGAAGTACAGATATAGTAGGATTATCGCTGATGAGGCATGGCGTGTTGATTGTAGTTAAAATGTTGATCCGCTTTAGACGTGATTTCTTAAGTGTTAATCTTTATTAAATGTATAGTAATTATAAACAATTTTCCTACCTTATAAAATAAATAAACCTGCAATCTTCGGATCTACCAAATGTCTGGTAGTTAATTTCTTCGTCGAGATTTAAGAATACATGATACAAGAAGATAATAAATTTTAAAATAGCTACATGGCAATACCGCGACAGGACAGTGTGTTTTGAAGTGGGATTAATTAAAAGCATAATTAACCAAGGACACACACTGAAACAAAAGGTAGGAAAAGTGAATTACATAAAGTAACAATAATTAACAAGCGAGCCGCCATTACCACCGGAACGCGACAACCGAAGTGAGCCGACGATTCCCGAGGAGAGCCGATCCGCTCAGTATTAATAAGAACTACATTCAGGCAACATCTCGACCGGAGCGGAGAATCACCTTCATTTACGGGAGACTGCAAGGGCCGGCATTGCAGAGCGGGACGCAGTCCTAGAAGCTAGCAGTTCTTCTCTTCAAAAGGAAAGTGCCAATTTTTTATCTTTGTAAGAAACACAAGCTGACATGAGAGAATTTTCATATGATCATTTGCATTGAAAAAAAAAATTAATTTTCATAAAAAAAAAGAAAAAAAAATTAAATTATTTTCTTCCCGAGTAAAAGTCAGTTTGAGTTAATATTGAAAAAAAATTAGTTTCAACTTTCCTGGGGAATTTTATTAATTAATATTTGTTACCTTGTTTGCATTTCATTGCATGCAATAGCGTACATCTTGTTTAACAATAACTGTGATTAGTGTTGGAGAAGAATTTATCTGTTTTAATTGTAATTTTTTTGTTTGCTTGCTGGTTCGGTGGATATTTTTTTCTTTGCAATGTTGGGCGATTGTATTGAAAGTGTTGACAACATGGCTACAGAAGAGAGTGAAATGGTGGAGGGGATGGCAGCAATAGGAAGTGAGTCCTTGAATGACTCAGGTCCTAAGTTCACTGATGGGTCAGTTCGTGCTATCTTGGTACAGTTGAAATCTTTTCAAAATAGTATGGAGTCAATGAATGACAACTTGAGGGCTGATTTAAAATCAGTAAAAAGTAATTTGAAATCAGTAGAAAGTAATTTGAAATCAGTAGAAAGTAATTTGAAATCAGTAGAAAGTAATTTGAAGGCTGAGCTTGGGGGTCGATTGCAATCACTTGAGAGTACAGTGGGGAATTTAAATATGTTGGTAGAAGACAATGTTCGACAATTAGGGAATGTCCAATTAGAATTAAGGCAACATAATGTTGATTGTAAGGAACAAGCTGAACGACTAGCGGAACGGCTAACTAGGTTAGAGCATAGTGTGAGTAGGGAGACAATACTGTTACGACAGAATAACGAAGTACTCAGTAAACAGTTAGTTGTCGGGGAAGAAGTCAATGTAAGTCACGTGAGGCGACTGGAGGCGGTAGAGGATCACTGTATCCTTTTGGGGAAACACATCAAAGAAGATAAAGAAAAGGTAAACAGTGTGGTCGCAAATGTCGAGTTGATTTCACAGAACTTGGGTAAGTACCAATTATCCACGCAGCGTTGATAGAAGATGTTACTAGAGTGAAAGTTCCGGCAGTAGAAAGGGAGGATGTATCCAATGCCAGGGGCCATCATTCGACTTCAACAGCAGCGTGGGTCGAAGAGAAAATTGAATGGGAACAATTTGATGGTGATGGGCATATGCACCCCATTGAATTCATTCGGGACTTTGAGGACTTTGCTCCTTTCTCCGTTGCTTCTGAAAAACAGCGGATCGAGATGGTTCGTTGGTACTTGGCCGGAGGAGCGAGGCGATGGGCCGACTGGTTTGCTGGCAATTGTAACACATTTAATGAATTCAAGAGGGAGTTTCGACAACATTATTGGTCGGTGGATAGGCAGATAGCCGTACATAGAGAATTGTTAAGGGAAGAAACTTATGTGGCCGCTAAGGGGACGCAGAAAGACTTTTTCATGATGTGTGCGGTCTCATGCAAATACCTCGATTCGAGTGAAGTGCCAGAGCATAAAAAGATAAGAGTGATATCATGGGGAGACGCAAGAACTGTGCGACATAGGAAGGAATGCTGGGCAGCCTTGGTGGGAATGACTAGTGTGTGTGAGAACCACACCGGGAATTCGAGGGGAACGCCGGTAGGTGTGAAAGAAGAGGATGTTGTAGAAGAGTACCGGAATGATGGAATAAGAGGAGTTTTCAAGGTGGTTTCTCGAAAATCTTATAAAAGTGTAAAATTGAATGGGAGTGCGGGGTCAGGCACTGATTGAAAGTGCATTTATATGCAGACAAATCCTCCACGTTTCTCACTTTTCTGAGGCCATTAGGGTCCAAAAGGAGGTATTTTGTTTTTAACTTACGATTAGAAGTTCAGCTTCGACATAGGCAAAGTAATAGGACCAATGTGAAAAACAATTAATAATAAGAATAACTCATGTCATGTTGTGTTTCGTAGGTGAAGTGTTAGCCGTTGTAGCCCTGTGGCAAGGTGTGCATTTGGGGGACAAAGAAAAAAAAAAAAAAAAACACTATGAAGATCAATATCAACTTTTGTTCAACGAGTGGTGTTTGATTGTCTTCTTCTTTGTTTTGTTTTTTTTGTTTTAATGTTCCATTGTATTTCTTTCTCCATTTATATGTGACTTCAAGGTTTGTGCAATAATGTTAAAAATTATTGTTATTAACATAAGAGTAGTCGAGTGGCTGCCAGCCAAATTTTTTGTATTTCATAAGTCATTTCATAGTCTGATATGTATAATCATTTCAATCTTAGTTTAAGGGTTACCTGGCGACGGAAGTCGGGGCTTTGTCAATGCCAACTTCCGCCTGGTTCCATCGGTGGGAGTGTAACAGAACAGGCATAATGCCTTTATAGTAATTTTATTTAAGGTAATAGAATTTACATCTATGGATACGTTGGTTATGTAAGCTCTCTGAAGTACAGATATAGTAGGATTATCGCTGATGAGGCATGGCGTGTTGATTGTAGTTAAATGTTGATCCGCTTTAGACGTGATTTCTTAAGTGTTAATCTTTATTAAATGTATAGTAATTATAAACAATTTTCCTACCTTATAAAATAAATAAACCTGCAATCTTCGGATCTACCAAATGTCTGGTAGTTAATTTCTTCGTCGAGATTTAAGAATACATGATACAAGAAGATAATAAATTTTAAAATAGCTACAAGCTGGCTTAACAATTGAGACACCAGACTGCTACGTCACTGCATCGAAAAGTTTGAAGAAAATTTTGTTTTTGAGTTGAAGCACAGAATACAGGACACTGCTCTTTCACACTATAATGGAAACAAATCGTAAAGTGTCAATCGTAGTATTTTAGAAAAGTTGTTAAATAACGTTTATTGATTTATGGCTGTTCCACATCAAAAATATAGTTACCCCTTATTCTATTTCGTGGAGGCACAATAGTAAAGAAGCCATAGATTATTTTTATTTCCTTTTTGAAACCATTCAGGAATCCTTGAAATCCTATAGTTATATACAAAATAAAAATAAAAATAATAATAAAAAAAACAGTAGTATAACTCAGAAATCCAGAAAGAAATCGCACCAGAGCCTGTTACATAGCTGAAACGGACTCACAAGATGTAGGAAAAATGTTTTGTGCTTTCCTGGGCCGTTGCCCTCTGCGTGAAGATACGTCAAACTGTCAGCAGGCGACACAAAAGGCAAGAAGCGAGGTCATGCTTCACTGAATCCTCACCATACGACCCTCTCACAAAGGCTGCCTGTCATAAGCAAAGCCGATATTCTGACTTTAACAGATTTCGGTAGATATGTGACACAGGAGCGGTTACTTCAAAGGAGATTGGGGCACTGAAGAGATTGAAATTGCGAAATATTTTGCTCACCGTAACTTATTATTTTTATTCCTTTACAACTCATACCTCTCGGTTGTATTCTATGTACGAATTAAGTAGGTTTAAAATTTTTAACAATTTTCTTTTCTTTTGTATATTTAACAATTTTAAAATCCTGCGTGCAAGCACTCTGCTTTATAAGCAGATCGTCACCGCTTCCAATCCCACTGCGAACAACTTTTTTTATTTATTTATTCAAATATGTATACAGATAAGTCCCGGCAATCAGTTTCAACAATTATGCATATAATAAACTATTTAAACGCCTTTTGCTATGGAAAAATAACGGTGTCTTGTTTCGACCCTTCCATCCTCTGGTATAGGAATGAACGTCTGTCCTTCAACTGTAATGGTGGAGTTTGTATCTCATATCTGCCGAAGCAGATAATTCTATTTTTGAAATATAACTTTGTTTGTGAAAAACATAATGAAATTCCAAAGCGTCGGTTTTTTAGACAACAAACGGCATAAAAATAACTTATTATATGCGTAATTGTTGAAACTAATTGCCAGGAATTATTTGCATACAAATGAGAATAAATAAAAAAATTACCAGTAGCGAGATTCGAACCGGTGACGACGGGTGTATAAGGCAGAGAGTTTGTTCGCTGTGCCATGGGCCACTTCAGATCCCTGCAATGTAGAAAGTATTTGAATGCAACGGAATATTTCAATGCCGATTTTCTCGGCAACGGTGAAGAAATGAATGTCACTGCTTTGCCATATTACACCTTTGGCCATGAGCTTTTATAACTCACAGTATGAATGGACTCTGATTTTTACAATTGGCGGCCTCCCTACTTTTTTCTACTGAAAATCACATATAGAATTCAATTTTACTTGGCCCTGCTAAACTTTAATTCCAGTGCAACGCGCCGAGCGTGGTGGGTGATTGATGACGCTCTGGCCTCGCATTCGGGAGGACGCGTGTGCGAATCCCGGTCCACCCGTCCTCATTTGGGTTATCCATGGTTTCTCCAAATCACTACCGAAGAATTTTGGGATGGTTCCTTCAAAAGGCCATTGCAGAATTCCTTCCTGCTCCTTGTCCCCAGTCTTTTCCCTCCTCTAATGAACTCGGTGAGGCGTAAAGCCAAAAAAAACCCCCACCAATACAACTGTTCCAGTTTTGACAATGGCAAAAATTTTGTGAAACATTATCGAACCACCAAAAAAGTTTTGAGCAACCTTGTTACATCTTAACGCAATCTGGTAAACCTTCCTTCTAAATGGAAACGCAGTGTCTAATATACATTTCTTAAACAAATGATAGCTTGAACAAGGAGTAAGGTTGGGATGAAGGCATGTAAAATTTTCAGTGAGGTGCCATACCAGTACCATTTCATTGAACACATAATCCATTGCAATTTCCGTTTAGTTCGCGAATTTTTATTTCACTTAGTTTATTTCAGATTTCTTTCATCAATTGGTAACTCCAGAATTGGATCCTCTTGTAGCTAATTTTATCTGATTATTGTTAGTTAACATCTGTTCGATTTCCTAATCATCATAACCACCCAATATGAAACTGTAGCTGTTACATTTGTCAGCATATTCTCCCTTACAGAGCACGAAGTTGGTATTTTTGTGTACCTTGGCAGATATCTTTGTAGACATTAGTACAAATAACATTTTGGAGTAATTTTTCAAAGAGTTTATCAGTTTTAGTGATCTGGATTTACTCTTTCATACGCGTCAATTAATCTTTTTCTCGCTCTAGCACGATACTAGACAAGTTGCCCTGCATATATCTACCTTCAGTCTGTTCTTTTTTCTAAGCTGCACATACCATGCGTAAAATCGTTCCGTCCTCCGTTCTATTCGGTTTCCTACGTCTTTCCTCATGACCAATATCTGCAAATTCTTACTTTCAATTATGTTATTTTTGTTTCTCAGCTTTCATCCACTTTTTTAATACATATTTTTCCAAATATGGCAATATTTTGAGATTTTAGTTGTTCATCTCATATCGGTATCCCATGAAGGGAATTTAAGTATTTCTGCGCGATGTCTGTTCTTTGTCTGTATGTATTTAATACTATTCTGAACTAGGTAACTCAGTCTAAGGGAAAGAAATCCTGAAATAAAACCCTGGTCTACCAGGTTGGGGGTTTTACAATGGGCTAGTAACCAATTTAGGTAAAAAAAAAAAAAAAACCTATTTATAATTTTCAGGGAGCAAAGCCAGATGGATCTGAAATACGGGAGGACAAAAGATTTTGGTATTACGGATACTTTGAAAATTCGCTTGGACACGTCTGTCGTATGTCATACATTACTGTTATTTGAGGCAGTGTTGCCGGTCCGTCAACACTGATACCTTGACGCTTGTCTCGATCATTAAGTAGACATGGCAGGCGACAGTGTTGTCCATGGCGAGATGTAATGACGGAAAATACATGTTCATGGCACATTCTTGAGTCTGTGGATCGAGGAATTTTGAAACCACGAACAATTTCGAAAATGAAATGTCTGTAGGGCGTATCGCCAACTACCATTCCGCGTTCAAAATCTGTTAATTCATGCCATACGGACATAATGGGACTCATTGGAATACAGGAGGAGGGTGAAGAGGGTCATGAGAGTGTAAAAGGCGTATGTTGGTGATGAGGCTTGGAAAGATATTGTTGTAAGAATGAAAAGTAATGCATCTAATGAAAAAGATGACCATGACTACAAGCTTGCACTCGATTTCAGGCACAAGGATGTAGGAGGATTCTCTTTTTTAGGTAAGGGTGTCAGGAATTGGAATAAGTTGCCATGATAAATGATGAATAACTTATCAAAAACGTTGAAAGAATTTAAATTGAATTGAAATTTGTAGAGGACAAATGTAGGAGGGTGCAGGAAAAAAAAGGGAGGGTAGGAGATGGGTAGGTAAGGAAATTGCCATCGGAGCGTGCGCTCCATTGAAATTAAATAATCAAGTAATAAAACTTTTCACACGACTGAAGAAAGTACAAATGAAAGCCCCGATATAGCATAACACATTTATACGTTTCTTCCGCAGTGCTAGAGTCAACTGTATTTCCTTCTTCCTAAGGCATTGCTTTTGGAACTCCAGCGTATAGCAGCCGTTATCACAAAAATAAAATTAAATGATAAAGTGACGAAACCCATCATTTTATTTTATTGTATAGGGTACAAACGTCTTCTTCAAATAAAATTATTGATTAAACATGGAAGAAGAAATATGTGAAAAATACGATTAACTGAGAAATGTGTTACTTCAATTAATATAAGGTTCTCGAATAACAACACTATTTCGACGATCCAGTTCTGCGTTGCCAGAAAATATCATTATATTAACACTCAACATCCGGAAGTTGTTCTTATGATTTCAGTGGGCAACTGAGATTGCTTGAAACATGTCCTTTGAAGTAACTGACTTCTGAATTTATTTTTGATAAGTGATATGAAGAGGTTAACTCAAAATAGGAGATGAATTATGCATAAAACCGGTCGAGAGAGTGATGACAAAAACAAAAAAAAAACAAAAAAAAAAGTGTACACACATGGACTCCACTTAGAGACGGTTTAAACTGAAAGAGCAAAATGTTACACAAGCAAAATCTCAAAAAGCAGGCACGTGTTCAGGAAACAGGCTTTACTTCACCTGAACGATGCAGCCACAAAACATTTCACGGACGGTGAAACATAGTAGCAAAATAGTTCCGACCGGCATTGCTGGCACAGTGAGATTAGGAGTGATAAACAAGGATTTCCTCCAAGGCGATGAGATTACGAAGCACTCCGCGCCGCTGACTGCCGACTCATGCCTGAAATCTGGGCCAAAAGCCGTCGGCGGTGCAGAAAAAAACCAGCTTGCGTTTTGTGTTGTGTTGTGAAAGCCGTGGAGCGCGCAAGGGCAGGCAGGCGAGCGGAACAACAGACAGGCGACACGATACGTGCTGTCCAAACCAGGAGCAGCACCACTGCAGCTTCACCCAGCTCTATGTGAAATTGAAGAATTAGGAAGAGCCTGGAATAACGAGTGCTTTGAAAGCTACTTCATGCATATTCTGGCGAGTTATTCAGGGGCGAGCCGAGATGTAGCTATTGTGATAATTTTTAGGTGAATGCTTGGAACCGATTTGCGAATTACCTAGCAAATCTTTGTCAAACGGAATTTGGCATGGCCTTTTGAAGGAACCATGTAAGCATTGGCCTGAAGTGATTTCGAGAAACCATGCCTAACCGAAATTTGAATGGGGATTCGAACCCGTGTCCTCCCGAACGCGATGCCAGAGCGTTATCGTTCTTCCAGTACACTAGGTAAATCGTAAACAAGAAGTTATTTAGGTCCGTAGTAAATTAGCTCAGTGTTTAAGGTGCCTGCTTCTAGGTTCGAATCCCAGTAGGCGCAGGAATTTTGAGAGTTGTGTTTGGTCATATGAGCTACGCCAGGGTGATTCCACGTTTAAACTATAGGTCCCATCGAGGGCTAACAGCTCGAGTTGTAACAACCAGCAAAATTCGAGCTAAACAAAGGCTTAACTTAAAGTAGTTGGCCCACACGAACATACATACAATCAAAAAGCAATATGCAATTTTAAAGGAATGTCGCATACTTTAATATTTTTAATCTTTACCTCGTATTACAATTATTTATCTCTGTCCTTCGTATTTTTGTGCATTTACTGCCACAACAGATACTTGCCTTTCATCTCGCATCAGAGTTACACTTTTTTTTAATAATATAAATGCAAAAAATCAAATTCATTTATTTATTTGAAATTTACTCTTCATTTTAACAATATAAGCGCGAATAAAATCAATGAAGTTACTTATTTAAAATGTCCTGGTTAGCACTGTGGTGTAACTAACACTTCGGACATCTTCGTAATCACAGAAGGTTGCCGAGCTATCGAGTTTGAGTCCATTTTATTAAAGTGGATGACGTATACAGTCGAATCTTGAGGAGATTTAGATCTTTCGAAAGTGAGTAATTTTCCGTGTGTGAAACTGCAGACTATGCCAGTCACGACCACACGGTATTAACTCGATTACGGTTTTTGTAGCTGCAGAGAGCAGACACTTGTGAGACATAATGACCTGCGACAAGGCCGGCACATTAAGTTCCGGACAGCCGTTTGGCTCTCATTTGCATCACAACCTCCGACGTGTTTGTAATTAATGACCCGGCTAGCAAGTCTGCTCGCCTGCTGACGCAGATGGTCATGGCGCCTTCTGTTGTTAAACTGTTTTCAATTAGCCGCCTAGGATGTCTATATTTCACTTTATGAGTTGACGAAAGGAAAATAAATTTACAAAGTAAAAACTCATCTTCAAGATTTAAGTTGATTTTACGCTTATGGGCACACAAATTCAATTACTTTAGATTATCTACAATTATTCTTACCGAGATACTTCGAGCACAACCGTTTATTTTACAGATGCATTAATATCCTTCTTTCTTCTCGGCGATTCCGCTGAGTAATCTGATCATTCGTGAAGTACTTTCTATTTAATGGTTGTATCGTGGCTAGATAATTTTGCATATGGTGGCAGTTTGTTACGTAAGAGAAGTTATAAAAATTTTATTAAATATTCACGAACTCCATAATTCCGAAACACTATTCTAAAAAAATTGAATACTTATCACTTCTATTTAAAAACTAGAAGTGATTAGCACGTGGCACGTACATGGTTAATTTATATATTTTTTTAAAAAAAATACACAATTTTAGGTGATATTTACACGAAATTCTCTTTTGTGAATGCTATTGTTCTTAATGCTCTCCCCCCCTTTTTTTTAAAAAAAGAAAAAGTTTATTTTTCCAGGTTGTGGGATATATAAAGGCTTTATTATATAACTATCATTAACAATTCGAGTCAATTTTAAGATTTTCAAACATTTCTTCCAAGATATGAACGTTGTACCAAATTTGTATGATAATTATCCGGTAGATACATTTACATGTCACACGATAATAATTTATTTAATGATTTTAATAAACGCAGTGATTACTCTAACTAACGCGTTAATGTTCATATCAGTGACAGATTAATATATATATATATATATATATATATATATATATATATATCGCAATTTCGTACACATCAAAGATATTGCGCAGGTTTTGAAATATGTAGAATTTGTTTTTAAAAACAATCTAAAGGAGATTTGACGGTAACATTTACATGAAGAAACAATCTAAAAAATGGATGAAAAAATTTTGATCTTTGTTATTATTCTATAACGTTCAGTGGAAGAGTGGAAAGCTCAAGATTCCTACAAACTGGTTTTTGCTACAGTTAACCCCAAGAGAGCAAGTCTGGAGGTATGGAGAAATAAATAATAGCCACCCACGTTATTCAAACAGACTTGTTACGTAACTCTTATTAAGTTAATCCTACAGTGACAGTAATATTTCTTTGACTTGTGCAAAGAGTGAAAGGTCCATTTAGTAACAACTTCATTTCAACCCAAACTGAATATTAACGATGCGATATTTACAAGACTAAAGAAAGTTTGCATCACGTAATTTAGTTTTTCTCTAACATTTAAACTTTTCAAGTGTAATCTATATATCTATAAATGAGAAAGTTCGGATGTGTGTTTGGATGTACGTTGGCAATCAATCACGCCTTAATAACTCAACATATTTAAATGAAATTTGGCATGAAGTCAGTTAATTGCGTGCGAAGTGCAATAGGATAGATTTTATCCCGCAAAAACGCATAGTTCTTTTAGAAATTGCCATTAATATCAATTCTCAAACAGCAAAGAGTTTCCTACTTCGTAGACAGCCGTGCAACGTTTACTCTTTGCTTTTTACATAAATCATAAACACTGCTTTTCAGAAATAATAGTGAAAACCTTACATATGCAAGTTTGTGTTTAGTTTAAAAGCCATAAAACCGATGCACTAGACAAACAATAGTTCGGAAGCAGGAATTATAAATATGTACTTAACCTTAAATTAAAAAAAGGTAGGTACTGTTGTTAAGTTCGTTAAGAGATTTTTTCATTTCCGTACATAAAATAGTATGACATCTCAAATATTGCACCATAATTTCGATCGTAATATACTAAATGTGGAAAATCAGAGCTTGGAAAAAAAAAACAACGTAAAATGCTATGATTATACCAGTACGAAAGTCGATTTACTAAAAGTGCAAAATGCCGGTGCTCCAAATGTCGTATTTATAAAAATGTTACGGATTCCATTCTATCTCGGTTTAATTTATTTCCTGTGTGTCTTCTTTTTTTCCACTACACATTCTCTGTAATATTACAAATTATTAACTAACCCTTTTTTGTTCAAAATTTTTCTATAAATCAGTACAAATAGTAGACTATGATTTAGGAAACAGTGTTTTTTAGTTACTGTTCAATTTCTACAAATACCTAATAAATCCGCGTCAAGTTTACGTCGCGATACACGACGATGCTAACTTAGGATAAAATAATTGTTTCAATGCGCGTGTGGTTGAGGTTTTGAATTTGTAGCGCCAATATTAGCGGAGATTGTGGTTACATTGATATTCAGCCTGGACCATAATGAAAACTGAATTTTTTGTCACAGCCAATGGCATGAGAAATTTAGTTATCAGTTATTTAAGCAAATATCATAAGCACTATGTCACGTTGTGACGTTATGTATCGCCACGTAAACTACTCCAGTAAATCCTTCACTTAAAACGAATGTATTCAATGGCCTAACGTAGAGAATTAATGTTTCATGAAGCAATATTGCAAGTCATTTACAACGCGATACACCTCATTTACACGGAGCATATGAAAGCTGCTTATTTATTACTAATAATAACTAAATGACTTCTGCCTTATACTGTAACAAAAACATTCTGGTCCAGGAAGCATTTCAACCTAACCACTATCTCTGCTAACATTGCCGCTACAAAATCAAACGTTATGAACACACCTAAACACATTAAATGCATTGGAACTGGATTTCGAATAGTAACAGAATTTTCTATATCAAGATTCCTAATTAGTGTAGCATAAATTACTATCACAATTAATTTCATAATACGCCTTACTACATCACGAGCAGTAACAGTCACTTTATCGGGATGTACGCTTAACCAGCAATATTAACAAAAATTGTCTTAGAGTTGTAGAGAATTATGAACTGTCCGTTGTACACTGTAATTTACAAGCATTTTAGTATAAATTTTTTAATTACGTAACTGCAATAATGAATGTAGTTTCATATGTATTCAGGATTTATTTTCCTGCGATCTGAAATAACAATTTACGTTACTAATGTATTAATGCCCGAGTTATAGAAGCTTTGATTTTCTAGCGGTACTTTGTTGAAATGCAGCCTGGACCAAAATGAGAACTGAAACATTTTTAATAGCTTAAGCTTCTTTCACGAGCACCATTTTAGTGACGTCATGTATCGCTTTATAATGATATTGTATCAAAAGATATATAATAAGCTTGGATGATTCAGCAAAACACACGGCATTGCTCGAAGGAAATTTTTGAAATTTATAAATGTAATTTTCAGATACTCAGCGCAAATCAAAATATACATTTTTAGTTTCACAATTTTTTAACGAGATCAACGTCCTTGGGCCACTTAGGTACTTATTTGCTCTTTGAATGTTAGTAAATTTTTTGGATGTTTAGTCACTTCCATCATATTTTGACGTTTTGAGTTTCCATTAATTAAAACTATATTAATTTTATTCGCAAGTCCTGAAATTAGTAATTTTAAGAGATGCTGGGTAAACGGAATTCAAATCTTTCAATGAAATATAAGAAAACTACGGCTGTGAAAAAGCCAAAACCCAGGAACAAATCCTCTAGCAGAGCTGCACAGCAGTCACAAGTTGGGCGACAACACCAAAATGAACACTTGGTGTTTGGAAGATCACACCGGGAAAATCGCGAGCTCGGTGCTAAGAGCAAGCGGATTGCCAATCGATCTCAAAAGCTTTTGAAACACCGAAGCAAACAAAAAGACGGCAATAACAATACGCCACATATTTGGCATTGCAACGAGTTGCTGAAACACCTGAACAAACGCGAGCTCATTTCTAATGTTTTCCCGAGGATTCAACTAAATATTATCAATGACGAAAACTGGTTATGTGAGAGGACAATACTTGCCCCGAAAAATGATTCTGGAGCAAAAATATATATATATATATTAGAGGAAATAGTCGGGGAAGTGACAACACACTCTTCCATCGATACAGTAATGTTAACTGACGATGCTGCTACCTACCCCGTCGAGTTTTCAAATTCCTTCGAGTTATCTGGGCTATCGTCCCATAAACTCGAACTTAAGGTTGGCACTCGAGTTCTCCTGATGCGTAATCTCGACCCGCCCCTCCCCTCAAGGTATTGCAATGGCACCAGATTACACATCACAGAACTAGGAAGAAACACTGTGAAGGCGACAATTCTTACCGGTGCATCTAAAGGGGAAGCCGTTATAATTCCGCGTATCCCAATTATTCTCAGTAATATTCCCTTTGAATTCAAAACATTACAGTTCCCATTAAAAATTTCATTTTCAATGACAATTAATAAATCGCAAGGTCAAACGTTGGAATTGGTGGGAATACACTTGGATACTCACTGCTTTTCCTTTGGTCAACTATATGTTGCCTGCTCGCGGGTATCGAGTGCAAAAAATTTACATGTTTTTCAGAAAATAACAAGTCCTACAATATATATACCGATGTATTAAACTGAAAATACTACTAACATGCAGAATATTTTTTATTGTTTTAAAAGTTTGATGAAGTTGTTTGGAACAAATACATTTTTTGTTATTTTATTGCAGTATTTATTACTACTATCACCAATAAAAATAGCACTAAAATTAATTGTATGGTCGTATTGACCTGGTGGCAAGGCTTCATTACGTCTACGCAATCAGCCCCTTTCGTAGCCGCTTAACCTAACGCAGTAATCCTACTGGGCATAGAGGACCTACAGTTCAACGTGAAATCAGAACCACGTGAGCATTCTGGCGCACTTCACATCACTGTGCCAGAGGTGAAGTTCGAGCTAAGGACCTATGAAAATCCTCTGTGAGACTGGGATTCAAGCTGGGGACTTTTCCATGTCCAGTTGGACGCCCTAACCACTGAGCGACCAACCTCTCAACAAAATCTTATATTACAACACTCTTCCACGCGGACGAAGTCGCGGGTAACTGCTAGTGAAGTATAAGTGACATTTCTCAGATATATTGTTGGAGTCTTGAATGTTAACAGCGAAGAAAGGAGTGTACAGGGTCATCCGTCTGAAGTGATATAAGCTTGTTCTATTGAAACATTTGTTTTACTAATCGGTCTGCATTATGTATGGTCGCCTGACTAAAACAGTATGTGATAACAAGGAAAACACTCAAAAATAGTAGCTAAATCTTTTCATAGTTGCAAAAACTCTTCGGATTTGAAGAACGTATTCAGCTGTTAATTTATATGCGAAAATATTTCCGGAAAATAAATAATGATTCATTACAAAGAGAGAAGTTTTACTTCTCGAATATTTTAAATAGACGGATACATCATACACTGAAAAATAATGGCGTAAAATAATCAATAATCTGTTAGCGATAAAATACCGGAGTCCGGAAAGGAGAATCTTGAAATATATCTACGGACTAATGTGGGTTGTACTGTTCTAGCCTTCATGTTAGAAACGAAAGTTTTTTTAATAGACCTGTTTTGCTTCAAAATGAAAGTGTGAGACAAGTCTGGGGAAGGGCGTTGCAGACGCAATATATCATGTCGGTTGGTCAGGTTCGCAGGAGTTTCTGCAAAAGCGAACAATAGCGAGGACCCCCGTGGCGGCGGGCGACTGACGCATTCCAGGGCTGACTTATCGGCCCCTGCTTCCCGGAACACAGCCGCAAACAGCCAGCGCTTCGGCTCGCCCGTAACTTTCAGCGCTTCGTAAATCTAACATTTTTAGTTATTCGTTTTATTAGTCGCTGTTTGAATAAGACTGCACACTGTTGCTGAAGCATCTAGACAGAAGGGCTAGACCGCGTTCTGGGAGTTAAAGCAAAATTATGAGAATGTTATTTTTTTTACATTTTAACAGGAAACATGATGCCGGTAAACTATGCACTTATGTACCAAATTAAAAAATTTCTGTAAGTTAATCTACCATTATAAAGTTTGAAAAAAAAATTAAAAAATATTTCTCCATCATGAAATGTTCCAGTAGGTACTTCTCTATGTTCATAAAATACTACAGAAATGCTTAATTTCAAGAATCTGTGACAGAAATACATTTATTTCTTTTGGTTCAAGTTTTTACTATTAATAATTAACTTTCATATTTTTTGTGAAATGTGAGTGACGATAATTTAAAGAAATATATTCAATAATACTTAGTTTCATTAATTTCATTTTAATGGGTTCATAACAATTTTTCCTGGTAAGCAGGTTAGTCTTCTGACTGCCTGTTCTAAAAATAAGTTGTCTTCCTTAACATTGCTTACACACAGTAAGAAAGTAAAAAATACACAAAAGAAATACCAAAAACCATAACTTTTTGGCATGACAAAACTGGACATATTGTCGTCCTCGTATGTTTGGGGGAAATGTTTTTTTTATACTGCCTGCACCTTCAAAAATCATATTAGATTTAAATATACCGATAGTTCAAGAATAAGTGAAATTTTGGTTAAACTTTTAAATCGATCAACCGGATGAATGTGATGTTGGTGGATATTATCGTCTCTCAAAGTTACATATCTGAACTATATAATTACGATTTGTCTATCTCTGTAAAAGAGAACACGGTCAATTAGGCTGCTCTAGGGTGCTGTTTTCAGGTGGTTTCCCCGTACTTGAGTGTATCTTCACTCCACACCTCAGAAAACACACTTCACATATGGAATAGCACAATACGTATGAGCCCAGTCCGCATAATAATCAAATAATTAAGAATCAGGTATTACCCCAGGTATTACCCTTCTTTCTGTTAAAATGTCTTTCATCGTTTCTTGAATTATCCACAGAAAGTTAAACTTGAAAAGAACTGAGTTCTACAAACTCAGTATCGATAATCTGCTTCCATTCAAATGATATCTACAGTTCATCTGGATAAAACATTCTAATATTGTAAGTTACAGCTTTGGTTTATATTTGGACTAAATATAAACCAAAGCAAGATAAAAGTGATGAAACATTGTAGAAATGATAGCAATAATAGCAATTTTAATATAAAAATAGGATAGGATGTAATAGAAGAAGTAAGTGAATTCTGCTACTTGGGAAGTCAAATTACAACTTATGGCAGAAGCAGGAATTATGTTAAAAGCAGAAATACTAGCAAAAAGTGCCTTCATAAAAAAGGCTTAGTTTCAAATATTCATTTAGAACTAAGAAAGAATTTTTAGAACTCTATGAATGCAGCACAGCTCTGTAACAGGCTGGCCTTGTGGTTAGGTGACTGCGTTGGGCGTTCTGACCATTAATTGGGAATGTGGCTTTACATGTGACTGACCTCAGCGTTTATCTCCTCTTCTTATCTTCTGCCGGATACCGTCTTGACTTCTTGAAAGCTAACTAATTAATTCAATCAGGATTGTCTGACACCACGTGAAGGTCACGACCCTTTTACTATTGGAATACCACATACTCAAATGATCAACACAAAGTGTGGATAAACGGTTTAATGGAATCAAGCTGCCGATAGTACATTTGACGATGATACCAAGAAGCCGAGTCCACACTTATTCTACTGGATCGCTAGTCTGATCGTAGAATTTATTAAGTGAAAGTCAGTCTATTAATACTGGATGGAACTTAAGATCGTTACGACGTCCGAGGCAGGGCGGCTAAGCTTTAAGCTAGCGGTTCGCTACCCGATGTTGCTCCTAAGCTCGCTGGTAATGAATAGAATGATTTATTGGTTGTACAGGACCCACTTCGGCTCTGTTTTGCGTCACAAGAAGGTATTGCTGACATGCTATTCAGCATCCCTGAACGGGGCAACGACTTTGCTTGCGTCTGCGTTGCGTGGCTGCAACTCTCCACTCTAACTTCGCCAATGTCTCCAACATTTATAAAATCATTCTTAATTAATAATAAAGCCCAAAACGACCCTTACAGCTCTTTACGGTAGCGAAGAAAAAATGAAACTAAAAGCAACTGAAATGTGGTGTTATAGAAGGATGTTGAAAATTAAGTGGACCGGTACAGTACGAAATGGACGAGTTTTAGAAATGAAGAGTGAGGAAACAAGGTTGTGGAAGAGAGAGAAGAGCAGGATGGCGGGTCACATTGTAAGTCATGCACGATTGGTTAATTTGTTAATGGAGGGAACAGTCGGAGGAAAGAACTGTAGAGACAGACAGAGAATGGAATATAAGAAGCAGATAATTGAGGACGTGGGTTGTAATGGGTATGTTGATATGAAGGGGTTAGCGCATGGTGGAAGGGATAGATGATTGCATCAAACCGATTGAGAGAGGACAAAAAAAGGTTGAATAACGACGATTATCTCAGGACTTGGAGGAATTTACTTCTGAGTGGCAGCTTTCTTGGATACTTTAATTGGGGTGGTTTCCCTTTGCCTTGGTGTAAGTACATGATACTCTGTTGTGTTTTTGTTGAGTGTACTGTGTTTTTGCGGTGGCAATGAATGAAACCTGATGAAAGGAGAGAATGAGATCGGGTGCCAACCTATAAAGATCTACTCTTCCGAAGGACACCAAGGAAGCCGTCCCATCCGAGGGACGTATGCCCCCTCTCCGCACGGCCTGCTGAGAGGTCCAGGACCACCACGACCCCGTGTCAGCCAACGGGTCGGACAGTTTAATAAAATGAATGCGAAATTGAACTGAACTGAAAACTACTCTTAGCTCAATTTTTAAATCTTTGAGAAGCAAATTATTAATTTAGTCACAGGTGCTGCTGGTACTTTTTCAAGAGTTACGGAGTAAGTTGTACTATAATTTGATGATTCATACAGGTCTAGTAATAAAAAATTCTAAATGGTTCTAAGCGTGGGTAATGACTTGATTTTTTATGTAATTTTATCATTGTTATGTAACTAAAATGATTGCTTCTGATGGAAATACTGCCCGCCTTAAGTACAGATTTCGGTACATGGAGTATTTCTGTGTAGCCTGCATGGCAAGAAATTTACGGTTATTATACGAATGTGGTTTTAGAACGCTGGATTTTCCGGAAAATATCACAGCATTGGATTACTACCAGTCTTTTTTAGAGCAACAGCTTGTAACGTATTGTTTCATCGTGTTCTATGTACTGTCAGTGTTTGAGTAACTACGACGGCGCTCGTACGTTCTACTGGACTTTGTTACATTTTAACCTGACTGCGAGAAATATTATATTACTTAATTTTTACTAATTAGTTGATTAATTAATAGAAATTAACAATTATAATTATTGAATTTTGCATTTTTACGAGGAACAGTCAATTTGACACAGGGAAGTTGGTGAAACATTGATACGAGATTATCAACATACGTAGTAATAAAATTCTACTTGGTAATGGTAGCCATAACGCTGCTGTCACGTGCCTAGTCTTCGTTGCTGGAATAACAACGGCCACAGATGTTACTGTAAAACTGAGGTTATGATCGTTATTTTATTAGTATTAATCTATACTGCTACGCAAATACAGAAATACAAATACAGAAATGACAGAACACTGAAAGAAAAGTAAGTATTTGGTTTAAATTTACGCATCTATTATTAGCAGCTTTTTGTTTACCTACATATCTTCGATGTAGACGGTTATAATCTGAGTAAGAATAAGACAATAAGTAAGACAGAAGCTTTAAGTTTCAAGCATCCATACTAACGGAGGTTTTGGTAAGATTGAAATTTGGCCTGGGCCAGAATCACAAGTGGTACTCGTCATTCCACTAGAGGGAGGATATGGGCAGTTTTTTAAAATAATTTTAATTGCTTTCATAAGCGCCATGCTACTGAAGTTATTACTTGAGGATGGAATTAGTTCCACGTGTGTAGTGATCTATCTGGCCTGGATCAGAAGTATAACTGATATTACGCGGCATAAGATTTTAAGATTATTTTCCATTTCATCTTCTTCCAATGATGACATATTACTGATATTATTTCAGACGCATGTAAGTCGTTGCAACTGTATCGAGATGTAAACACAATATGTGCAACATTAAAAAATTACGCTTTGTTTAATAGTAATTCTGTTTAGTTAAGCAACTACGAAGGAATGACTTGCCAGAATATTCTGCTCATCTCGTCATTTTTCACGGTCTTAGAAGCCGATATAACATACAGGTGAAACTAATATAAGAGTAATGAAATGAATGAAGCAACAAAAGGAATCCGCGACGCAGGGGGAAAAAAAATCAATCGGAAAGCATAAAATTATGAAATCAGTTTGTTTTCTCCATTAATAAGTCAATGTCATTTGAATTGCATTTTCAGTTCCGCTCTATACAAAATATTTGTTGACGTGGAGATTTATTTATTTAGATGATGACAAAGCCCGGCATGAGGGGGAGAAGTGGGCAGAAGCAGAATATTGGTGAGTGACGGTAATGGCTTGTTGGTGTAACGCGGCGAGGGCAAGCAAACATATTCACCCTTTGAGGTTGATTACGGCAGAGTGTCTCTGAGGAATAGACTCGTCAACAAGCTGGCCGGCACCATACATGACATGCAACGCGCCACGGCTAAACCTTTCGTCTCGGCTATAGAGGACAGTCTCGGGGGAAACGAGAAGGCGCACTACGGAGGGGATTTATAACCGCTCGGCCAGTTTGTATACAACCCCGTTACCAAAAATAATACATCCCACGGGAACGGTAATTTTTCGGGTCTTATGGCTTCTCGGCTGTTTGCTCGTTAAAGCTGCTCTGTGTTGAATGAGTGTCGTTAGCAGCAATTGACGTGTTAATCAGATTATGAAACGTACGACTGTGACGCGAAAAGGGAAGCTCAACACGGCCGCCTAAATCCACACTCACACAGCCATTAACAGCCCTCAAACCGCTTATCCCAGTGTATTGTGTAATACCAAGGAAATCGAGTGCAGAAATTGTTCCTAAACACCAGTAGTAAATAACTTTTAAATGTTTACGAACAGAAAGTGATATTGATACAGTCGGCAAAGAATTAACACACTAAATAATAATTATTTCTAAAACTTACTAATTGATAACTTTTTATTGTTGACCAGTGGCTTCAGGTATGGATATATATACTTTTTGTGTATTTTCCAATTGTTATAAAAAAAGATCTGCAGTATTTAGTTATTACTATTCTTTAACGTAACCGTTTTAAAGACACTAAAATATTGAAATTGATCACCGAACGTGGATCAGCGGTAATACTGTATCCTCGCATTACGGAGGAGGCGGGTTCGAATCCAGATTTGGGTTTTCTACGGTTTCCCCAGAACACTCCAACCGAATGCCGGGATGCTTGTTTCAAAAAGCTATGGCCGAATTTCTTCTCATGCATTGTCCCCAATCCTTTCCGGACTCTGTTGACCTCGACGTTGACAAGGCGTAAAGCCAGAAAAAAATGAAATTGATCTTTGGCAAAGTAGATTCCACAATATTACTTTTCGTTGTGAAATTAAGTGATCTGATGTTCGCTTATTTATTCAAATGGCCGTGCAATGGTTTTTATACAGTTCAAGGATCACTTTAAATTTAGACTTCTCAGTAGCAAAAAGGAAATATAAATTCGAAACGGATTGGGACTTAGAGTGAGATCACGAAGGTGGTCTTACTTTTCAGAAATTTTAATGAGCTGAAATGCTATAATCCAATCTTTAATTTATGAAACTATAGGTCGCTTCCACAACTGTTTTATAACAAGCTGATGTGAGTTCTGAATTTATTGGAAACGTTATTTAAAAACCCAGCATTTCAAGAATTACCAATCTGTGTTATCCAGATTCCGATTAAGAAATATCAGATATTAAATTGGTAAAAAAGCTGGACCTGTAACTAGACAATGTGGCGTTGGTTTATAACGAAATCCACCAGTTACAATCACACAACTCAGCCGCTTATTCTCGTGGTACGCCAACATTTTAAGGACCTGGTTGTACTGTACGCATAAAAAGACCACAACGCGGAAGTAAAAAGCGTTTGCTGTTAGCGAGTCAACTGCCTAGTGACCTGCGTTAAAGCAAACGTTCCCAGCCGCACACCTGGCTGCTTACGCATGCACCCCGGACATAATCTTGACACACGGCGGCCAAGAGAGTTATTAAGACGTGCCCGCCTCGTTTTGTCTCTCTCGCGGGACATATATTACCTGTCAGGCTCATACAAACACGCGACACGCCCCGGCTGGACCCGTTAAGACAAAAGCGCGCGGACCAGCCGACGGCAAAAACGGACAGGCTGACCCGGGCGCGCTTTCACGCCCCGCGCCGCTTGTTTGACAACGCGCGCACACAAAGGGCTCCTCATTTTCACGGCTGGCTCTGCTACAAGTCAGAAAGGACTGTCCGCGCCCTTGTTCCGCTCTCCGTGTCTGAAGCGATTTGATTTAGTGCCGCTAGTGTGCTGTCCTAATGGACGCTTAATAAATTCACGCCTTAGTCCGCCGTTGGCGCTCCCTTTGTTTATTAGCTATTAAAACTGGTTCTTTGTCGGTACCGGTAATTCCGGGACGAACGAGCAGACTACGTTGCCGGCAGAATACTAAAACGTAATTCTTAGTCAGGTCGCGTGGCTAAGCGGGAATACCGTCGCTGCCTGTTCCCACATCTGTTTACAGCGGGGCCGAGCTCATTGGAAGCGTCCACTGCTTGCCGACTTTCTGCTCCTTAAACCACTCAGTAATCAAGATTGAAATACAGGGTGAGTCAAAAGTCGCAGTACACCCTTTTATTTCAAAAACTCTGCAGAAATTGGGAAACCTGAATATTCCAGTAAGGTATTGGTGAGGTGGTCTATCTTTTACGGTATGTACCGAACATGGGCGCCATCTTGAAATCGGCCATCTTGAATCTAAGTCAATTTTTTTAAATGGAAAGGGGGGTCGTGTGACACATCAAATAACATCAGAATTTTCTCACAAGTTCATTCCTGTAAACAGATTTGAAATAGCAGTTGCGGTTCAAAAGTTACATAGCTTTTTTGTTGCAGATAACTGAAGATGGCTTTGACCAAGGAGGAGAGAATTGAAATCATTTTGATGTCTGGAAAACGAAGTTTCCGTGTCATAGCTGCAGATTTTAACAACCGGCACGCAGAAAGACCTCCAATTTCACACAACACTGTCAGGTGCTTAATTTCCAAATTCCGAGAAACTGGGACTGTGGCTGACAAGGCACGGAGTGGCCGTCCAAAAAGTGCTACTGACGAGACAACCTCAACAATGGTTTTGGCGTCCTTCGTGAAGCGCCCACGACGTTTGTCAGCAGAATGTGGAATCAGCCAGTCATCGATCATACGAATCCTTCATGCCCATCGATGGCATCCATTCAAGATTCAGTTACTCCAGCACCTAGCAGAGGATGACCCAGACAGTTTTGCACGTGGGCCTTAGAGGATCCCTCTTTTGCACAAAGCATCTTGTTCAGTGATGAGGCAAACTTTTATGTCAGTGGTGAAGTTAACCGTCACAACCACGGTTGTTAAAATCTGCAGCTATGCACGGAAACTTCGTTCTCCAGACATCAAAATGATTTCAATTCTCTCCTCCTTGGTCAAAGCCATCTTCAGTTATCTGCAACAAAAAAGTTACGTAACTTTTGAACCGCAACTGCTATTTCAAATCTGTTTACAGGAATGAACTTGTGAGAAAATTCTGATGTTATTTGATGTGTCACACGACCCCCTTTCCATTTAAAAAAATTGACTTAGATTCAAGATGGCCGATTTCAAGATGGCGCCCATGTTCGGTACATACCGTAAAAGATAGACCACCTCACCAATACCTTACTGGAATATTCAGGTTTCCCAATTCCTGCAGAGTTTTTGAAATAAAAGGGTGTACTGCGACTTTTGACTCACCCTGTAGTTAAATATTAAAGTCCTCGCTGTCGGCTTTCTTGTATTTTATTATAAACAGCTTAGTTGCTCTGTGCGAAGCCTTTTTTCATTTGAGAGAGTTAATATAAAATCACTTACACTTCTGTCTTCAAAATAAAGGAATCATAGTATGCGGAAAAACTACTTAATGAAGTAACGCCTCTGATTAACACTCATTACACAGAATGATTGTGGCTTGAAGCCTGCAAAATTATAAATATTTTCTTTAAAGAATATTTAAAATACAAAACAGAGAGATAAGACTTGCAAGTGCTAATTCATAACCAAAATCTGGCAGTGAGCATGTCTTCAATAAAGACGAAACATATACGACAAAAATCATTTTATTTAGTAGCAAGACGCAAGACCCATAACAGAAACAACTATCGCAGCAACTAAGGAAGATAGGCCAAAAACGCCAACTTTTGAAATGTAAACTGTCCGTAAATTTCTGACTCTACAATAACGAAGCCTTAATAAAAGAATATTAATATGTACCGAAAATCATCTTCCCAGGTTCTATCTCACTTTTTAAGTAAAGATAAAAATATTTTTCCATAATTAACTACTGTACTGGGATAGCAAAAACTGTTCAAACAATTTCTAATTTCTAATGTTGCCTTATTAGCAAAGGGAATGAGAAAGTTAACTATCTGAATATTTACCGAAATAAAATCGCGGTTTCAGACTGCTCAAAATTTACTTACTTTTCAAGAAAATAATATTTTGCAGGCTTCTATAATATTTGTCACATTCCTTTGAATTTTACTGATATTATTGCTTGAATGCATTCGAAAGCTTGTCATTTTGTTGACACCTGTTGCCGCGTGATGTGGAACGTGAACAGAAAGTGTGCCAGGCAGCGATCAGCCAGCCAAGGCCAGGGAAGTCCAACGAGGAAATGCCGCGGGAATACCACACACGTCACTGCTCCGCGCTCACGGCTGTGGGGTGGGGGCTTCCAACTCATCGCAGCAAACTTTCCATCATAAATCATCAGTCTGCAGCTTCAACCAACAATTCGCTACAAAATCAATGATAGCGGAGGCGACATTCTAAAGACTTTTTCTTACTAAACGGATTGTGTAATAGTGACATCGAACTTCCAGACCCCTACTGAATTTCGTTATCTGTGATCGAATAATATGAGGCAGAAAATACTTTTTATTTTTCCCAACAGCAGCAGTCTATACGTAACAGCTACAGTAGGAAACAAAAAATTGAATTAGTTGTAGCCGCTGAATTGTATTGGCTTTCTAAATGTTGCTTCACACTTTTTATTGCTTATGGTTCTACGCCTCGTCGAAGTTGAGATTATTAAATATGGGCAAGGACTGGGAGAAAGGAACTGAAAGTAATTCCGCCATGTCCTTTTGAAGGAATTATCCCGGCATTCACTTGAAGTGATTTTGGGAAACCATGGAAATACGAAATCTGGATGGTCCTACGGAGAATAGAACACACGTCCTCCTGAAAGCGAGGCCAGAACGTTACCACTCACCCAACAAGCTACAACTATACACGCTCATTTTATATTCTGCGTAAGGTACCGGTAATGATTTAAAAACAATGTTGAGCTATAAACAGTTACGATATGCGTATAGAATAAATAGCGGATATGAAACTTTAGGAACTCTTCAGTCATAAAGCAGTTCAGCAGCAATCTAAATTTTTAAGAGAATTTCAATCCAAATCGGTAGCGACTAACTTTTGAAATCGGAAGTTCCCGAACATAGTAACGATCTTTTTCTCCAGGTCCATGGACAATTTCATATCGTAATTTTAAACTGTCTGAATTTCGAATGTAAGCAGGGGCTGTTTGTAACTGTTTATAATCGCAAAATTACGACTGATGGTATAATTGCAGTTGTAAATTACATTGGCAGAAAAATTAAAATGTATACTGGATGAGATACGTCTGTAAACATGTTCTCCGTTACGTGGAGCATTTCACTGTAGCATAGGTCCTACAAAACATATTAGATCATCTTATTGTAAAAGCAATGAATAAACCGGTGAAACGGTTACATCATTCGTAGCTTTCTCACTTGGTGTACGAAGGCGCAGCGACCATGGCGTTCCCAGTGCCCCGAGGCGCGCACACAGGCGTTTTGCCGCAGGGGGCAACTACAACAACTTCACAACAGCTGCTCGACAGAAAGAAACACAGAGGTACGCCCGGCAGGTTAGACGCGGGACGTTAATAAGGGCACAATGGTCGGAATGGCGACTTCTCAGCGAGTGGTCCGCGGTGGGAGGTCGCAGAGGCGTGCAGGCCGCGGGGTGAACAAAAGGGGTTCCAGCCATTGTCGACCCGCGACAGATGTTACCAGCGCAACGCGGACACAGTTTCGACGAAATAAATCTATCAATTCGTCCGATAATTTTCGCACGCCTCGTTCCGGTGAAGGAAGGCGGGCGTGGACACTGCCCGTATTACAACTGCAGATAACGAAAACACATAAAACCGGATGAAAAGACTGGAGCGTGTCCCGTTGCGCGTCGCCCCGGGGGGTCGATGGGGAAGGGTTTACCCTCGCGCCGCGGGGGGGAAGAAAGGAGTAAGTGAAGTCGAAAGGGCTTCACGCCGATTCGCGCGACAGCGGCGGCGCTATTGTGCGACCGGCCGGCTCGCGAGGTGGGCGAAAATTCAATTACACGTCTGCTGATGAGCGCACAAAGGAGCCCCGGGGCCTTCCGCTCGGCAATTAGCGTGCTGGCAGCTCGCCAGACTCATTAGCTCGCGGTCAGTGTTGCCGGACGCTGGCCGGCGCACCGCCTCCCAGACGCCTACCGGCAGAAATAAGCTAGCTGGCTGCCGCCTGCATTATCCCACCTCTTAGTATTGTGAGCTGCCTCCGATTTCAATGTACTACGGCTAGCGGCAGTATCGTAAAGAAGACGACTAGGACAACATTGAACTTCTTCTTACCGCTTATTTCGCAGAAACTTTGAATTGTCAGAGTCTTTCAACGGCGGTGTGGAGTGTGAAAAGGAGGAATCAAGGAAATTTCAGTGTTACCAAATGTCTGTCAGACATATAATCTGCGTTCAATGTGATTCTGTTTGCGAAATATCTCATTTATTGAGTAACTTGGCACCCATACTTAGAGTTATTCACCTAGATAATTGCGGAAAATCGCCTAGGAACAGTAATCAGGACAACTGGTATGACAATCCCAATTTTATTTATTTATTTATTGTTGCTTATGGTTTTACTCCTCGTCGACGTCGCAGTCATTACAGGCCGGAAAAGACTGGGGTTAAGGAAGGACAATGGTCTTTCATTTTTAAATGAACCATCCGACATTAGCCTGGAATGATGCGAGAGAACTAAAGGAATTGGGTTACAAAGCTTTGGTCAGACCATTGATTGACTATGGTGGTGTAGTATGGGACCCACATTTTGGGTATCAATTACAGCAGTTGGAGAGGGTGCAAAGAACGGCTGCGAGATTTGTCTATGAAAATTACTGCAGAAGACATTCAGTAACCGATATGATAAAAGAACTTGAATGGGATTCATTGAAAGACAGGAGGAGGGTGGAGAGAGTCATGGGAGTGTACAAGGCGTGTATTGGTGATGAGATGTGAAAAGATATTAGTGTAAGAAATGAAGGAAATTCATGGAAGGGAAAAGATGACCATGAGCACAAATTGGTACTCGATTTCAGGCACTGGGGTGTGGGAATATTTTCTTTCATAGGTAAGAGAGTCAGCGACCGGAATAAGTTAGCAAGAGAATTTATGAATAATTTTTAAAAAAAACGGTGAAACAATTTAAAGTAGAAATTTGTAGAGGGTGAAACTAGGTAGTACAGGAAAAGGGGGGGGGGGGGAATGGGTGTGCAGGGAAACTGCCAAAAGAGCGTGCGCTCCATCGAAATTAATATTAAAATAAATGATTTCGGGGAGCCATAAAGAACCAAACTCTGGAGGATTAGATGGAGATTCGAACACGCGTCCTCCTGAATGCGACGATCGAGATTTGAATATGAGCCCGTAGTACCGCTGCACTCCAGACTGACGGCTCTTCAACAAGCTAGCACAACATCGATTTCTTTAAGGCGGTGTTCATCCTATATCATTTAGTGTTATGAAAGAAGTTGACCGGTCTGAACACTTTTCTTGCTCCAAACAAAAGAACCGTTAATTTTAAACAAACTGTCCATGTCTCAGGATAGACTTAGGCCTTGCGTCCGATCGGAAAACTCTTTATATCTTAACACATCACAATATCAGTTTGAGGTATTCGAAGAAGCTGCTTTTTTTTAAAAACTGCGAGGGTTCTACTATTGTACAATAACAATAATAATTGTTACTTCTCTCTTCTTCTCTTTTCATAGTTAACAACAGGTTACATACTCCGGCTGATACTTGGGCCAGATAAAAAATTTTGATTGGCACTAATTTGTCTTAATAAAAAGTTCCTAAATATAAAGAATTAACTGATGGAGTTCTACCTCCTAGTTTAAGATCGATGATGACACCATGGAGTTGAGTCATTAATCCAGTTTTAGATTTTACCCAAAAAGAAGGTATTCCATGCAGCGTTATTCTTAATAAATAACGTCGGTGCAACTATTTCAATGAATTTATTAGTGTACGCGTTTCACTTCTCATTAACGAATACGAAAAATCTGCACAGTCATTTCTGCAACATGCTTCGCGAGAAAAGCAGCAATGACCGGCTAGCAACAGTTTAAGACCAATGGAAATAGTAAGTAAAAGAGTCAGTAAACAGTACAGCTTTAGCACTACGTAAATTTTTTTTAACAAACGGTGGTATAAATTTCGAGATAGATTCGTCGCTGACGATAATTCGATGAGTTGCACTTATGTCTTTTGTTAACAATTCAATTAAAATATAATCCATGTTTTGGGATTAAAAGCTCAGCACGTTTTGTTACACTTATTGCTGTTAGAAGCTTTATATCTACTGTAGGCTCATTACATTTCATCCAACTCAGAAGAACTTTGGAATTTACAGCAACTATTTGTAGCGAATTAATGTAACGATCTTCTTGAACATCTTAAGACTTTTGTTGAGCATCTGCTAAAATAATCTGCACAAATCAATGTTAGTCTGTTTGCAGAGTGTTAATGAACACAAGAGCATAAATTTAATCGTCTGCAGAGGCTTATACAGTGAATTTTCGTTGGCGGTCTAAATGGATTTTGGCTCTTTACTGCTCTCATTACCCCCGTCGCACCGGATCTTCGGAAAAATAATTTATATATAGAAATCTGTTTCTCTTGTAAATAAATTTTCTCTAGCTTAATTATATGATGTGCAGCAATGAAATGTTATATCAAATGCTCGGTAAGATTCCGATTTCACCTATGATGACAAAAGCTGTGAAAGTAGGGGGAGAAAGAACCTATCAAGATTTATACAAAAAATGTCTCTGCTCAGCCAAAAGAAATGCGTGATATATGTATGGGCAAGCATACCATTGTTAAATCCAACGAGTGTCTATCTTAAAGAAGGAAAAATTAAAACTTTGACGACTATAATGCATCCATTTGTTATTCCAGACAGAGATTGGATGAATCACAAGGAGTAATTAATCTTGAAAATTCTTATTTTTTCATTGCAACTTTCTTTAAAACTTTTAAATTAGTTGTATCCGAGATAAACCACCACTGGTGTCTGAACAGTATGATACTGGCGCAGGCACAATTTAAAAGGTTTATTATCAAAGGAGTGGTTCAAAGTAAATCAACATCTACAAGAAGTCCAGTAATAATAAAGAAATAATGGAGAAACCAAACTCTGCATTAATGAAGGAACTGCCATGCTGAGATACAAACGAGGTATTATTTTATTGCAAAAATAATAGAAATTTATTCTCCACAACAAGGTCGAAATTAAGAAATTACAGAATTTGTGATGGGCTGGAAGTAAAAGTGAACAGTAGTTTTTTTTTTTTTTTTTTTTTTTTTTTTTTTTTTTTTTTTTTTAACTGCTTAACGTCTCTTAACAGCGAGGTCTTCAGAGACGGGAAATGATGGGGGCCAAGGAATGGGAAGGAATTCGGCCATGGCCTTTTGAAGGAAGCATCCCGGCATTTGCCTGGAGTGATTTGGGAAACCATAGAAAACCCAAATCTGGATGCCCGGACGGGGATTCGAACCGCCGTCCTCCCGAATGCGAGGCCAGAACGCTAACCGTTACACCACCACGCTCGGTGTGAACAGAAGTGATAACATCGTAGAACTATGAGATTTTAATACAAGAACAGGAAGAATATCAACTGAAAACGTGTTGAAAACCAATAGAGAGAAAACATGGAAATTCTGTGGGCTACTCCTGCTATATTTTGCAGCATTTAATTCTTTATAAATTACTAATAGTATCTTTAGACATAAAGATTTATGTAGGTATAACTTGAATTAACAGAAAAATAAATAAATATATGATAGATTAAATTTTAGTAAATAAGAATCGTTCCCTTTGTCCAGACTATACAGTTACATAGTTATAAGATCAGGTCATTTTATTTTTATAAGTAACTCTTAAACACCAACAAATGGAACGCACTGTATGAAACCAAGATAATACATGCAACCAAAGAAATATTAAATGTGAATCTTCTAAACAAAAGGATGTAAAAAAACACACTTTCTTCCAATAAAGAATGCGAACCATATTAGAGAGGTAGAAGTAGGATATATTATAAAATCTTAAAAACGAAACGAAACAAAAAGTTGTTTATAACTTATGAAACTTTATGAAAATTTAAGCCGTTGTTCAGAAAGAGAAAACAGAGTATGTACTGATGGCATAGCCATATGCATCAAAGACAAGAAGACAAAGGATTTAGCTCCATATCAGATCATACCTTGTACGTTAAGAAATGAAGCCAGATTGTGTGAGGATTGCATTTTCAGGATGAAAGAACTAGTTGAAAAGCAATAAATATTTATAATCTATAATGATTGTGTCAATTCCTTTGAGAAATGTAATAGGAATAAAACTTCTACTGCGTAAATGTAACTCGGACTGCATGTAGTATTCGAAATTGCGGTACCTAAATGAGTAACGTGAACTTTGCTGCAGACAGTACTAGTCATATGGTTAGCAACGCCTGTTAAGATAAAATAACCATAAACGCAGTCAGAAAAACTGCTAAACTGAGTACTGTAAATAGCGGCGAGCAGACAAAGGAGGCAATCCGCTGGCTCATTAGGCCCGGCCCGTTTATAAGTTTGTGTAAACCCGACGTTTCGAAACAAACAGGCGGCAGGGAGCGCCTGCATCCGGGTCCGGCAATAAACGTCGTGTTTATGGGCGCGCTGCCCGCCCGCCTTGTCATTACGGGATATTGCCTGCGTTCCCGCTGTCCCTCATCTGCCAGCATTCAGTCGCACACACAACAGCGGTGGAGAAACGCTGTAACCGTCTCCTAGGACATTAATAATGAACAGTAACTGCAGTATTAAGCTAGCTAGATATCTGAATTGTCTATTGGCAATGGTGCTAGTATGGTGTGAAGCATTGCTTGCACCAGTAATTGAAGTTGAAGCCATGCTACTTCTCAGCAAAAACGCTATATTCTTAAGCAAAACGCCATCTGGGTTGATATAAATCCTGCATGATGTGAACGAAGGTACATATAAATATTTATATGCTGCTTCGCGTTATTTTCAAACCATATTCAGATTCCATTGCGGTAATGGCAGTATCTTAGCCAGCCGCCCTTATATCCCACATTAAGTCTCGCGGATGTTTATTTCCTGGAGTAAAATCTTGGCACATTTTTTCCTTTGCGCTGTCTTTCTTTCAAAACTTTCGTCTGTCTGTATCCGATGTACCATTGTACCATTGTATAGGGCGGACACCTGAACATATGGAATACATCACATACCAGTTCCTGTGATCACCTATAGAAATATTAACGTAATTCATATACAGAAGCGAGCAGTAAGTAACAGAAAGCCCGCCATGATTAAAGAAACGGGTATTAGGGACTCCATTAAATTAAAAAAAAAACAAATGCGCTATTCGATCAGAAATTTTAGTAATTATACTTGTACAGTATCAAAATATTGGTGCTTTTTCAGTAGTTGTATCCATGTCTAGTTAAAGCAATTCACACTTAGTTGTTTATTTCCCCACGGTAATATGTGGTGTTTTCAAACTATATTTTTTTTTTTAATATCGAAAGATGTTTTGTACGTTGCTCAACATCCACTAACTGAAAGAACTGAATATGATTGAAGGTATTTCTGCAAAATGCTGAAGTGCAGTGTTTCTCAACCTTTTTCAACCTTAGAAATTATCAACAATAATTCTACGAACCACGGACTTTAACAAAACTGTCATTAACTTATTGCTTCGCTTTCTGTGATGACAGCTGGTAACTTCTTTTAACATGGCAATGACGTAGTTATATTCTTCATATCCTCGAAATACCAGATTCTTGCGTGATTGTTCAAATATTGATGGCTTTTACAAAGTTTGTTTCATGGGCTTATGGCTTATACAGTATGAGTATCCATTTTATGTGAGAAAATTTTACTCATTTTTGTTATGATATCTTTAATTCAATCAGAATTAAATTTTTACTGTTCTGCCTGCAGACGACCTGTCCCGTCTTCACGAGCCATAGGTTGGGAATTGTTTTTGAACTATCCAACTGCAGGGCAGGCCAGAAACCATTTAGTTCATTATGATTACAGTTTTCTCCACATTAACTGTGCTACAGAAAGAGATACCGTACAGATACTGCGATACTTATATCCATAATATTGTCTGTACTAGAAGCACAGGGCTCATGATTTTTACTCTCGAATCCGTTTCTTCTTTATTTTGTTTATTATGTTAGTAATAGAATAACAGAGTAGAGCATAACCTTCCACCGTGATCGAATTGCTCCAAGTGACTGAGTAGTGGAATTACAACACACTTGATCGGGCACTAGCCTAGTACCCCGCGTATCGACCGTCCTGACTGCGGTTTTTAGGCGATTTTCTGCAGCCCTCAAGGTGGATGCCGGGATCCTCTCCATAAACGACACATTTCACAAACAAAAAATACACTCATCACACGCTGAACAAAGTTACACGTTTCACAGACAGATGGCACCACCTCACTATCTCATTAGTACGACCAGGCAGTGGGTATAAAATGCTTGCCGTCACCAAGTGCATGCAGACGTAAAACCATAGCTCCAAATTCGATCATGCCAATGACGAGTAAATGGCGGGAAAATGTGATGGAAAAGCGTCATTGGAACATACTATTTCATAGTCCTTGAGTATAATTAGATCTGTGGTTGTGTCGTAATTATGGTACTGAAACCATTGTAGGAATTAATGAGCAAAGTGGTGTAAAGCAGGCCGCATGGCAGCGTCGCGAGAGTGGTCCTTATGACGTGATCAGTGAGGGTCGCTGACAAGGGACAGGTGGAGCGCACGGAGGGCGCGGTGGGAGGCACGCGCCTCTCACCCAGCAGCAGCTAACCTCACGCATCGGCTAGTAGCACGCTTGTCTTTCCACTAGTTTGATTGCGTTTTGTGAGTAGAGTAGATATTTTCTCACTTCATCTACGAGTTTATAAGTTCTAAGAAGCCAGCCCAACTTGAAAATATAAAGTTCCGATTCGATTCAGTTTCCTGCCGGAATGGTTACAGGTCGCTAATCTTACCTTTCCTTCCTTGCTTTGTGTATGTGAAGTACGCGCTGAGACTGCCCGTGGTTTGAATTTCGCCTTAAGCCGTAAGTTCCGGAGGATATGAAATGACCTTACTATCGCGGACTGTGCAATAAGGTAACCTTTTCATGCAATATAGACGCAAATAAAAAATATATTAAATATGTTTACGTGGAATCTGGATATATTTTAGTATGGGCTTATCAGTAACGTGTTCTGAAAACATTTATCTTAATTTCTTGTTTATGGTAGTCAGTTTCATTTTGGTTGAGAATGACTGAAAAAAGAGTACCCTTTTTTGTTCAAGTTTCTTGCTTGTCATTGTTAGCTACAGAGTGTTCGAAGAACTGGAACGGAAGGAAGAAGTTTAAAGTTTGGTCGACATCGAGGTTTAAATTCTGGTTATCAAAGTCAACGACTAATTCGAAATCGTGATACCGATAATGAACTCCATTTTGACAACAGATTCCCTCCTTCTTGAAGCTGACTGAACTTACAGTCGTCCATTGTTTTGGAACAATCCACTCATAACATTCTGTAATTATGCAGTGGTGGAAAGATTGACGTACTATAATTCTGAAACGACCCCCGGGTAGCTTCGTCGAATGGTGTTCCTAGTAAATAAAAACAGAAGTAATAGCTACCAAACCTGTTTTCACATATTTAAAGCACAATTTTTTCTGCTACTTCTTGTCGACAAAATGCTACTACTGTGCTGATAGCGTAAAGTAGCGTCTCCACATGTCTGTTATGCACATCCGAGCATTCGCCAAACAATTGATATTGTAAACCGTAATCAAGGTGGCTCGTGTCCAGTGACGAGATCTGAACCCCTGAAAGTTAGCTCTTTGAAGCCCTTAATGTCCTCAGCAAAACTGTTAGGCTCAAGAAAAACGCAGCGTTATGACCTCGTACTAGATAATATACTACACAACAGATATTACATTCAGGCCATCTATCAATTTCGAAAAATCTCGTTTGTGGCTCCACTGTAGTTATTTTAACAATTTTTGGTTGTGGAACAAAAATAAAGTGATTCTATTCAAAAGTTTGCAGCTATAAATCCGGAATCTTATTAGATTAATATTTTAAAACGTAAATTTCAGACCGTTTATCTTGGCCTTTTTGATACATAACGTTTCTTTTTTAGCTGCATACTTTTATTATTATTATTTATTTTAATTGCGGTGGAGCTGACGCACCGGGGGCAATTCCCCTAATCATCCCTTACATATATAAATTTTCTGTCATAAATATTTTCACTACTACCACAGCAAAATATGTGAACTTCAACATGGTGGAATGGGACGAATGTATTACTTCAGTAGAAAGAGATAGTATTATTATTGTTTACTTGAAAGAGTAAGTGAGAATTTGCAGCAAAACGTTAATAATATGTTTGAACATTAGGATAAATTTAATAACAATACAACGAATAGGTATTACATTTAGCATGCATTCTTAACGACCTGAGTGCTTATCATTCGAGTATCAGAAAGTTTTATGTTAATAATTTCTATTCATGTTTGATAGGAATTATTTTTGTAAGCTTTAGTCAGTCAGCGGCAATCTAAACAATTTTACAAAATTCACCAAGTCAAAAATTTATGCTGAATATATTACCCTTTATAAAGGAGATAATTGTATGTTATGGCTACGTACATGCTTGGCGCATAGCTGGAGGATACATCGTACTTGATAACAGCAGACACGTATATTACGATCATAGGAATGTTAAAATGTTAGAAAAAATTTAGACTAGAAGATTCTAAATATTATACTGGTAGCAACCAACCTTTCTGTACGAATTCGTTAAGTGCTTTCTAATTTTCTCATCTAACATTCAACACAGAAGTCGAATGCATCGTAGTACCATGATACGAAAAAACACATATTATAGCTTATATTTTATTTTAGCGAGATGAACGGTTCAGAGAAAAGTACTTTCTATCTCCCACGGTTGTAAACGAGCGAATAGAAACTGACTGTGGCTACTTGTAGTGAATACTAGCTGAGTACTGTCCCTAACTTCCACTGAACTTACTTCTACATCGGTATCGCGTTGGAATCATTTTGGCGTAAAGTCTCGTATATAAGGAAACAAATTGTTCAAAATATCAATTAAAATTTATTGTTATTATTATTATTTTTAAAAAAACCTTCCTTCTGAAGTGGACACAAGGTTTCACAAAAAAATCTTTATTTTCATATCTTGAAAACTATCAAATAGAACCATTTCACAAAAATAACTTCCAGTTTAACAAAATGGCCTGCATTTCACTTTGCAGCATAAGATATGATGGCGTTCAACAAAAGGCAAACGACACCCTACGTGAACCATTCAACTGCTACTGTTAGGTTATAAAGTAAGTAGAGAGAGTGTGTTTTCTGTCATAGGTACTTTGATTACTGCTCTTATAAATCATTTGATTATATTGGGGCACTTTAAAGTGTTTCTTTAAGTTGTAAAAAAACACACACAAAACGAAAATGCATATCTCATTCAATCCAATAACAATCTATTCCAGTCATCCATACGTCGTCAGGACGTACAGGGCTCTGATCTGTGCGAGTGCACGGCGTGCTGAGGCGGTGGAGCACGTTTTTATGAGGTGAGAGCGCCAACATTAATCTCCCTGCAGGCAGCGGCGGCACAATAGGATGCGTGCTGTGCTACCGAGCCAGATTACACCAATTTGTCAGCCTGCCGGTCGCTTTGTGCGCGACCCACACAGGTAGGAACTCTGTCGTGTTCATTAATAAACAACCACGCTACATCTGTAGCGGCCCTTGCCAAGATACAAGGGTGAGTATTAGGAGATAACTTCTCTCTGCCGTCAGGGTGCGCAATTACTTCTACTGGATTGACAGCATACGGGTCATATTGTAATTTTGTCATACGAGTCATAATCTGTGAACTGTTATAAGGTTTCCACTGACACGGATTCAGATAAAGAATATCTTTTTTAGTGTTTAAGTGGATTAACCCTTATAGCCCACATCCTCAATTATCTCCTTCATATATTCTCTGTCTTCCTCTGCATTCGACTGTTCCATCCACTAACAAGTTAACCAATCCTGTGTGTCTCAAAATATGACCTGCCATCCCGTCTCTTCTTTCTGCAAGACCCTTCTACAAACTTCTTTCCTCGCCCTCCATTTCCAAAACTTGTTTGTTTCGTACTTTATCTGTCCACTTAATTTTCAGCATCCTTGTATAGCACCACATATCAAATTCCTTCTTTCTGGTATTCCTAAACTCAATACTTCGCTGCCATAAAGTGCGGTGCTCCGCACATAGAGTTTTAAAAAGTTCTTTCTGAGCCCTGGATTAATATTTGAAACTAAAAGATTTCTCTTTTTCACTAAAGCTCTTTTTGTTAGTGCTATTTTGCTTTTGACATCATTCCTTCTTCGGCCATCGGTTGTAATTTTAACTTCCAAATAGCAAAATTCACTAAGTTCTTCTGTCGCATCCGAATCTATTTTTAACCGACTTCAAAAAAGGAGGAGGTTCTCAATTCGTCTGGTTTTTTTTTTTTTTTTTTTTTTTTTTTTTATGTGTGTTCAGCGATATCTTCGCCAATTTTGAACCGATTTAAATGAAATTTTTATAGTGGATAGAGTATACCTCCAAAGTGGTCCCATATGAATTTCATTGAGAAACCACCCCTTCTACCCCTTTACACTCTTAACTTTTATACAAACCCACACTTTTTATCCGATTTTGATGGAACTTTGGAAATGTATAGTAAAAAATAAACAGAAAAATACTGTCAACTTTTGGTTTGAAAAAAACCGAACCCCTCTCCCGCTATCCACCCCTTAATTTTTGCCAGTGTTCTTTATACAAAGCTAAAGTCGACACCATTTAACTGATCACCATTAAAGTTGGCATATACATGTAATTTTTCATGGAAAATGTTTCTGACCCAAAAAATATTAAAAAAACACCCTCTCTCCCTTTACACCCCTTAATTTTTATACAAACCCACATTTTTTATCCGATTTCAATAGAACTTTGGACATATATAGTAAAAAATAAAGAGAAAAATGGTGTAAACATTTAGTTTGAAAAAACTGAACCCCTCTCACCCTATCCACCCAATGTTGTTTATACAAAACTGTAGTCGACATCATTTAACTGATCTCAATTAAAGTTGTCATATACATGTAATTTTTCATGAACTAGGTTTCTGACCAAAAAATAAAAAAGCCACCCCATCTCCCCCTTTAAACCCTTTAATTTTATAGAAATCTATATTTCATATCTGATTTTGATTGAAATTTGCCAATGTATACTTTTAAACAAACAGAAAAATCTTGTCAACATTTGGTCTGCCAAAAGCTCAACCCCTCTCCCCCCTACCAACCCCTTAATTTTTGTCAATTTTTTAATAAAAACATACAGTCGCCACCGTTTGACCTATTACCATGAAAGATGGTGCTTATATGCATTTTTTCACGAAGGTTTCTGAGCAAAACAAAAAACAAAACACCGCCACTCCCCATTAAACCGTTTAATTTTTATACAGACCCACAGTTTTTATCCAGTTTAGATTGAACTTAGCAAACTTTTACTGTAAAACAAATTGAACCCTTTTCCTCATTTCCGCCCCTTGACTTTTGTCAATTTTCTTTTTGAAAAGCTACAGTTCACACCATTTGACCGATCTGTATGAAAGTTGGGACATATATGTATTTTTTTATAGAGAAGATTTCTGACCAAAAAATAAAAAAACTACCCTAGCTCCCCTTTCACATCCCTTAATGTATGTACAAACCCATATTTTAATCCGATTTCGGCGGAACTTCGCATGTGTATACTTTAAAGCAAATAGAAAAAGAAACATACTACTCACATTACTTTGACAAAAACACAAACCCTATTCCCCTTTCTACCCCTTTAATTACTGTCAATGTTAATTATATAAAGTTACCGTTTCTATCAGTTTTTGAAGGAAGTGTGCACATGTATACTTCTAAACAAATACAAAAATACTGTCTGCATTTGGTTTAGAGAAACCAAACCTCTCTCCCCCTTTCCACCCCTTTAATCTACACAAAGCACAGTTTCTATCTGATTCTAAAGAAAATTTGCACACGTATACTTTAAAAAATACATAACAATTGTGTTTAAATTAGGTTGCAGAAGCCCAACCCCTCTTCCCTTCTACCCCCACCCCTCCTAATTTCCAATGTTCTTTATAGAAACCTAACGATTTCATAAGATTTCGATGGAACACTGCAAATGTATACTTAAGAACAAAGAGAAACATTCTGTTAACAAAACCTAACCTCTCACTCCCTTACCCCATTTAATTTTTGTAAATGTTCTTTACACAAAGCTACAATTTTTATCTGGTTTCGATGGAACTTTGCACATGTATACTTTAAAACAAAGAGAAAAATACTGTCCACACTACCTTAACAAAAACCAAAACTACTCTTCACCTCCACACCCCTTAATTATTTTTTTATACAAACCTAAAGTTTTTATATGATATCAATAGAAATTTACAAACGTATACTTTAAATCAATCAGAAAAGACAGTCAACATTTGCTATACAAAAACCCAATCCCTCTTCTCCTTTACCCCCATCGTTTATAATTTCCAATGTTCTTTACAAAATCCACAGTTTTAAGTACCGTCAAAATCATTTAAGCTATTTTTAAGTCATTGCAGAATATACATAAAATGTATTTGTCCTAATGTCTCAACATGTACTTCAGATTTCAACTTGGACACCGAGCTTTTACGTTGTGAAAAGCAATTAAATATCTATATTTTCTATGTGATGCCAGAACGAACAGATATATTCCAGAAACTTGGTATGTATTAATGTCCAAATGTTACATGTTTCGATTATCGAGCAGCAGCTTAAACAGATGTTATGTTTAGATCGAAACACAGCCTGGATCAAAATGTAAACTGACATTCCTTAACACAGCATCCAATTCACCCCATCCTGAAAGTAGTTGTAAATAAGTTTTTTTTAATAAAAAAGCATTCGCTTTAACCACTGAGCTACCAGGAAGTTTGCAAAATGAGAACTGCTGTGGCATATTTAAATACAAATTAACTATAATACCTCTAAAAATTTAAAAATAAAATAATTGTTTAAATAACATAAAAACCGCCTTCAAAAAAGGGCACTAAAATTTTTAAAATAACTTATACCTTGCTTAGAATAAAGTAAATTTAAATGGACAGTATTTTACATTACTGTTATTGAAATTTTTACAGTAATTAGTTATTTTTGGAGTCGGTGCCAGCCAAAGCAAGAGAAACAAAAAGATAAAAACAATAATAAATAACAATAATACCTAAAAAAATCATGTTACTGCTTACCTACAATTAATTCTAGAAACATTTTTTAACAAAATTGAAACATATAGATGATTCACTGATATTATACTAAATATAAAGTGTTTACTGCACGATGCAGCCTACCAACTGACACTGTAGCGCCAGAGATATGCCTGGATAACCAACGAGGCCGAGCCACAGATAACATACCGTTAATTTGTTTCCCTAAGCTGTCTCCCGCAATAAAACTATCTTCCTCACGAAATGCTGTAAAATATTTGGAATTTTTGTTCAAACTCTCGGTTCGCCTCGAACACCAAATAAAGTTCAGTAATTCGGTCTGCGCGATCTGACAGCTGGCACCGACTCCAAAAATAACTAATTACTGTAAAAATTTCAATAACAGTAATGTAAAATATTGTCCATTTAAATTTACTTTATTCTAAGCAAGGTATAAAGTTATTTTAAAATTTTTAGTGCCCTTTTCTGATGGCGGGTTTTATGTTTTTTAAACAATTATTTTTATATTTAATATACAATTATTGGTATCATTTTTGATACATTTCATCACTTTTGTCTTGCTTTGGTTTATATGTAATGAATAAGTTGGCCCAAATAATTCACCGAATTTGAAGTATATCGATAATTTTACAGAGTGGCGTGGCAATGCTCTTTCCTCCATGCATCTAGTGTATCTAGGAATTTACAGAGCACTGAAATGATTCTGTGTTTGGCGTATTATTTTGCTAACGCACTCTTGCCTTCTCGACCAAGATATCAACTGGAGTTAAAGATTGTGTCCAACCTAAGGTCATTGTCGTTGTATCATCTGCGGGGCGCATCAGTAGTGTTGTTATTAGCTCCACAGCGGACGAATCAACAGTGTCGTATACCATGTCTCCATCTGTTTTTTCGAAGAGGGAGAACTTTTAACCCTGTCGTTTAGAACACAGTACACTTACCAAAAATAGCTCGCTTATAACACCTGCACTGGTAGCGTCAACCTATTTAGATAGCCAAGTAATACATCACAATTTAGATACCTCACTCAGGAGGCAGTTGACTGCACATTAACAACTAATGAAGTGTCAAGCAGCGAGTACTCTTTTTGGAAGAATCAATTGGTGAAAGCAGATTGTGAACAAGGTTGGATTAGTAACAGAAAGACCAGAAAAAGAGTTGTTTTTTTATTTTATGGCTTTAGTGCCATCGATATCATTAGTGAGGGGGGGGAAGGACTAGAGGTAAGGTTCACCTGGAATGATTTTGCGAAACTTTTGAAAATCGAAATCTGGATGGCCGGGGGAGGATTTGAATCCATGTTCGAGCGTTACCGCTCTCCACCAAGCTCCATATAAAAGTTTGTGTTCATAGGTTAACCTATATCAAAACTAAACACAAGAAGAACAATGAAGAGAAGATACACAAAACGGAATGAATCTTTTGCGTCGTGATTTTAATAGTAGAAAGCATTTGTCAGTGAATTGTCTTGATTGTAACCGAGCGCATAAAGAATCACAGATATTTTTAATAGACTTGCTTTCAGTGTTAGACAGAGCGCTTCCTAAATTAAGATTGCGAGGGTTGGGGCGAGGAATGGAGGAGTGCGTCGAAATAAATAGCCGGCATTAATATTTCCTGTGACAGAGAGAGTTTAATGAAGGAACGCAGAGGCCGGTGAGCGCTATATATCAGACGGCGCGGTACCCCGTTCGCCAGAGAAGTCGGGGCTGGATGACATTTGGTAATAACGAACTCCAATATTGCGCGAGCGCATCTGCCGGAGTAGCTCACCGAGCTATGCGAAACGGTCTTTTAATAAAGTTCAAAGGGCGCGCAGTCATTTCTGGCGGTGATTAATAGCGCGAGCTGGCGATGACTCAGGGTCAGCACCCCTCACGGAGCCAGCCCCCAGTAAACAATCAGCACGCTGACGGCTAAAGCATTTTCCTAGTCCCGTATGTTAACTCACAATCCAGATAGGCGTTTCCAACGCAAGTTACGTCGTAGCCTATTAGCAAACACATTAACTGATTGACGCCCTGTTAGCAGAGGAAATCTCTTAGAGGCAGACGTAGAAATATTCGAGAGTAAACTACAAATTATTTACAAAATAAACAGGATGGAAGTTTAGAAAAGGAAGGAGCTGCAGGAAAAGAATGTACCGGAAGTTTAAGGAGCGATAGTGAATGGAGAAGCTATTGAAGCTGTGCAGGGAAAGTATATTCCAATTCACTTGCGATCAATAACATTTAAAGTGAACTGCATTTAGTTGCCCGAAGTGATCACATTACTATATATAAGCAATTATAGCAGGATTTGTGGTCAACAATAAATACGTTACTTCAACTTCATTATCTTCTAAAGATGACGTCACGTAAGTCATATTTGAAACGTTTTTGATATTATTTTGAGGTTAAGGATTATGGGTTACGCAGTAGACCTATCATTGCAACAAATACCTGCAATAAAGGACCTGATACAATCGTACTCTTCCGCGGCCGAAATAAATGGTTTCCATGCGTCTTATTGTTAAAAGTCGATGTTTCTGCCGATCAGCGCCGCCCTAGGACGAAACATAGGCATTTAATAAGGGGACGCGGCGCTAGTCTGGAAACTAATAATCATCTTCCCAAAATTTACTTACACAAATTTTTTATGGCCAGAATCGGTATAGCCTAGAGCAGTGTTTCTCAGTCTGTGGTCCGCAGACTGAATATTAAATATTTAATTCTGTTTGAATCAAAGCTATCATAGCCAGGGCCCGGGGTAAAATGGGCGACCATTTTTTTTTTAGCTCTACAAACTAGCCGGGCAACAAGAGGCGGATGGCGGATTCTTGGCTTCGAAGCCGGGGGCCCCTGCAGCGGGTGATCGGGCCCCCCTTCAGCGGGTGATCGGGCCCCCCTTCAGCCAGCGGGCCCGGGTACATTTGACCCGCTTACCCCCCCCCCCCCCCAACGCCGACCCTGATCATAGCCAAACATAATTTAGTAAAAATTGTTCATATAAGATTGATTCAGTGCTCATCTACGATATGATTTCGTAAGCTCACTCGTTCACTCACCTCGACAGTTATTGTCTGGAGAACGGTGTCACATGTCAGCCTTCCCTCGCAAAACAGCGACCAAAGATACCATTAGAAGAAATTCTTGGTTATGTCCAAAATTTAATAGCTAAGCAACTCCTACCTAATTAATTGTCATAATACATTCATTAAGTTTCCTTTTCGTTGCGTTTCATAGTTTAAAAAATATCGATAAACTTTACGTATGAAAAAACGTGGAACTGCTTTTCGGTAACGTGTTGTTAATGAAAAACTATAAAAAATTAAATTACTCACTGTCTCTGCTGTAACCACGAATCCCAATTGTCATTCCGGCTTAGGATAAATTTCAATGTAATCAAAATTTTCACTAATGTTGTTACTTGACCAAAGTTTATGCATTACGGTTTATTTGCTTTTTAGGTATTTTACTGACAACTTTCGTTAATGGTCTTTCTTCATGTTCGCTGTGATTTATTAGGTTATTTTAAGTGAACATCAAACCAAATTGTTACCGAATCAACTATTCTGGCAATTTCTTCTGAGTTGCTCAACTGTTTAATAATATGGAATGTGTATTAAGTTTTCTGGCCGTTACAGATACTATGACCAATGTGTTTGCCCAGTCTCAATAAAAAAAACAACGTGGTGCTTTCGCAAACAGGATTTTTTTAAATTTTGCCTAGTGAACTTTAAGGGTCAAATACAAGGTTATATTTAAGCAATTATACGATTGCGCTATCGTACCTGTTCGTGTTTAATACCTAACACTATTAGGGCTTCTGAGTTCTTCAAGCTCAGGTATTTTATTCACCCTGAAACACACGGGCTTACACTAGTCTACTATATAATTTCCTAAGCTCACTCACTCACCTCGATAGCTATTAGCTGGAAACCAGTGACGTCGCGCGCCAGCAATCGCTCGCGAATTAACAGCGACCACAGTTAACATTAGAGGTTATGACCGCAATTTAATAGCTAAACAATTACTACAAAATTAATTGCCATAAAACATTCATTAAGTCTGCTTTTCGTAGCATTCAATAGTTAAAAAATGCGGATAAACTTTAGTGCTGAAAAAAAACGTTGAACTGGTTTTCAGCAACAAGTCGGTAATAAAAGAAACATAAAAAAAGCTTTAAAAAACTTAAATTACTCACGAATGCAAATTTCCATTCCATCATAGGCTAAATTACAATTTAATTACTTTTGCTGCTTGACCAAAGTTTATATATTACTTTTTTATTGGCTTTTTACGTATTTCGTTGGTGGTCTTTATTCACGTTCGTTTTTCCTGAGTTGGTTGGTTATTTAAAGCTGACATCAGACCATATATGTTACCGAATAGAGTATTCGAGCAATTCATTTCTTCGGAGTTTCTCAATTGTTTAATAAGTTGGAATCTGTACTAAGATCTCTGGTCGTTACAGACACTGTGACCACAGATTACATTATTAATACGAGCCCAGCCTCAATAAATAATAGTATTAATATTTAAAAAAAAAAAAAAAAAAAAAAACGTGATGCTTTCGAAGCAATTCTGTGCTCTCTTTATACAGAAATTCTTCAAATTTTGCAGAGTGAACTTTTAGGGTTGAGTAAAAGTCAAGTTTGTATTTCAGGAAGTTCGAATCTCCCAATCACTCACTACCTTTGAAACAATTACACGGTAGCGCGATCGTCTCTGTCCGTGTTTTATACGTCTGTTAATTCTTATGAGTTGTTCAAGCTCATGAGATTTTATTCATCGTAAGGATGAATTACAAGTCACGTTCGTGTTTGGTCAGATCAGGTCAACCTGTCACAATGTTTGACCTTAAAAACTGGAACTTTTCTAGACCCGTAACGATACACAAAAAATTCACGGGCTTACACTAGTACTGTATAAAGCCATACAGAATGTAAGCCATAAGCCAATAAACCAAAATTTATAAAAGCCATGAATATTTCAACGAATAGACAAAAATCTTGCATTTCTCGATTAGCTGCTTTGTTTCTGTAGCAGAATAGTATTCATTTGGCATCAAAGAAAGCAGCAGTGCCTAAAGGACTAAGTTAATGACCTTCTTATAGTAACCTTATCGTGGGTAAAGGTATTAAGGTACGAGCCGATAACAATTGGTTCATAGTAAAAACAAGGGTAAAAAATGAGGCCCACGATAGTTACTGGTCATTTTTGACATTTTGCTGATTTTCGGGTTGAAAAGGGATGAAAAACGCTGGTCAAAAGTGTATTCGAACTCAGCACATCCGGGATGTGAATTAAGCGGCGTGCTGGTGTGGCGCACTGCATTAGGCGACACTTGGCTGACTTCTCGGCGGCCCGTGGCCCGCGTGTGGTATCGCTGCAGGCGCTCGGGTTACCCGCAGCTCAGGTTGCCACGGCGCGCGACAAGTCCACGACCAACACTCGTCGCCTAGGCGGGCCACAATGCTCTATACTGGACTAGCAGGAGAGACCTGGTAGCTCAGCTGTTAAGGCGCCTGGCTTGAGGTCGAGAGGTCCCCGGTTCGAATCCCTGTCTCGGCGGAGATTTTCATGGGTCCTTCAACCAGTCTTCACCTCTGACACAACTTGCTGTGTAGTGAGAAGTACGCCACAAAGCTGCCATGTTTCGGATGTTTAGGCTGTAGGTACCCTTTACTCGGTAACATTGCCGGTTTAGATTAGGTAGGAAGCAAAGGAAGTGGCCACCCAGCCTACAATAACAGGGTGGTGGTCCATCCAACCTTCGAGTTGAATTCTAAGTTTAGCATTATTATCAGAGCAAGTGTTCCTCATCTGTGACGTGGATTTAGCATGTCACATTAAACTTTCAAACCGGAGGAAAAGTGAAGGAATATTTCGAGGTCGCATTATAGTGATAGCATTGCAAATTATCGGGCAGGTTCTAAATTACTTTATTTAAAACTGTCGTGAACAGCTTGCGTTCAAAGAGCATTTTGGCAAAGAAATAGCTGAATGTGTAGAGCGTTAGCTAATTTATATATGAAGTATCATAACAATTATGAATTTAGAAACTCAGAATAACTTCCGTTGCACTGTTTTCTGAAAATAAATCCCAAAATTAAACCAGACAAGAAAATCTGTTAAAATAGTGAATGAGGCTTGGACCTGGTTTTCGAAAGGGCGCGGGCTCAAATCCCTTGCCGGCCATCTAGATTTTGGCTTTCCACGGTTACCCCTAATCATTCTAGACGAATGCTGGGATGGTCCTTGCCTGTATCCTCTCCTAGTTCTATATGGCCTCGATATCGATGTGTCGTAAAGGCCGAAACAAAAACAGTAAAAATGTAAAGAGAAACCATATTGTTAATAGTTCAGCGAGAAGAATTGCAGCAAAATATAAACGACGCTTACTTTTCCTTAGATAAAAATGTAAAATTTCTCTTTTTGTTTTATTTTTGCACGTATAACAGCTTCACATTTCAAGAAAATAGGAAATTCAGTCGTCTTTTTTCTTTACGATCTTTATGAGTTTTAAGCCAAAAACTCAGTGATAACCTTTAATGTTAAAAACTCAATGTTTCCTATTGATGAAAAAGAAATTCACATGAAGCTACATAATGGTATGACTTTTTCTTGTTGCTGGTCTTTTTAAGTTTTCGCTGTGAACAAATATTTTCTGACTTTTGGTGTATTACATTTTTAGTCTTATTATTAATTATAATAAATCGCTTAGCAGCTGCTTTAACTAAAAGAATGACACTGTATTCTCATGCGGCGGTTACACTATACGAACGCTGGATCTAGTTAAAATCAGCAATATTTCCAGAAGGAATTAATAGATCTGACCCGAATTACATTAGATTTTGCTTGCTGTTATACGTACGATAGTTAGATAGAAAAGAAATTATCATGTATGTTTACGCATGAGCGGGTGCAGACACACGGAATCAGCCTGTTTGCCGGTGGGTCGTTTCTGGTGAGAGCCGGGACGCGTGGGTGGTCCGGCGGCGAGCGAGCAACGTCTGTTCGCATGAGTGCCGCCTCGCCGCCTCGCAGCCAGCCCCACCCTACCTGTCTGCCAGACCAACTCAGGCGCGTCGCTCCAGCTTCACGAGTCATGCTGTATGCATGAGTTATATGTATTTTCGTTTTAGAAGGTGTTGGCGCCTCGTACGGTAAAGACTGACATTTTATGATCAATTGGGCAACAGGCTGAACATCAGTTTCACATTTATTAGTTGGCCCACTTAGGGGGCATCCACAAATTACGTGAGGTGTTTTTCCGGATTTCTGGACCCCCCTCCCCCCTGGTGAGATTTCGTGAGATCTGGCCGGAACCCCCCCCCCCCTCTGGTGAGATCTGGTCCGTGAGAACCCCCCCTAGAAATCGCTCTGAAAACTTTTGTAGACTTTTTTTTTAGGTCACACCCTTACTTTTTTGACGAAATACCCTCCTAAAATCGACTTTGGCGCAAGTTGTAGACCTTTTTTTTTGACTCTACTGTCCCCATATTTTTCGCAAAATCTCACGTGAGATTTCCGTAGACCCCCCACTCCCCCCTGGTGAGATTTAGCCGGACACCCCCCCCCCCTATTTCACCTCACGTAATTAATGGATGTCCCCTTACCATGGCAGAAGGAGCTGTCATCGTTACCAGCCTTTTCGTATACCGGCGGTAGTATACGCACATTCCTATGGTCTAACCTTTGCTAGTAAGCTCCGATATCCGTTTGTCTGGCTTGAGTTAAACTGTACAGATCAATAAATCGAACCGAGCCTGGCTACTGAGCTATAACGCTCGGGGGAGTACGCGTGTTCGAATCACCGTCCAGCCATTTCGATTTCAGTTTTCCACTGTTTCGTGAAATCACTCGAGGCGAATTACCGAGCGTGGTGGGTGAGCGTTTAACACTCTGGCCTCGCATTCGGGAGGACGGCGGTTCGAATCCCCGTTCGGGTATCCAGATTTGGGTTTTCTATAGTTTCCCCAAATTACTCCAGGCGAATGCCGGGATGCTTCCTTCAAAAGGCCCATGGCTGAATTCCTTCCCTTCCCTTGTCTCCAGTTTCATCCCAACTCTAATGACCTCGACGTCAATCCATAAGTAAAAATAAAAAAAAAGACAAATTTCCCGATGGTTCCTTCAAAAGGACATAGCCGAACTCCTTACGGCTCTGCTCCCCTCTGTCATCTCTGTGTTTTAATTAATTCGATGTTGGCGAGTCGTAAGGCCAGAAAAAAATTAAGAAATCGAACGTAAATGTGCATTGAATAGTTATCAACACGTAATGGTTGGTTGGACCCCTTGCATGCAGCCCTATACTAGGTCATGTGACAGAGATAGAACAGCCAAATTGATTCTACTGGTGTCTTAATTGTTGTGTGCGCTTAGATCTGAACATGTAATCCGCGGACCACTAATATTCCATTATTGTTCTTACGATAGTCTGTTATGTCCAGTTGGCGCCAAAAAGAGCGCCGTTCGTCTAAGTATTAAGTAAATGGCCGTTTTCTGAGACTCTTGTAGTAGGTGTGAGGTATCGTGGTATACGCTAGAGTTGGTAATATGAAAGTGGTTACTGGTTAGGTAAACAAAAATTAAAGGTTTAAGGTCTGGCGTCTTTTATTGTATTCTGTATATGTAGATAGTAACACTGTTATTAATTTGGTAACGAAATATAAGGAGTGTGGGTAACATGTAATTAACTTCAAATAGTTCACTTCCAGATTCATAAACGTATTTCCGTAGGAATTAAAAACATGCTTTTACGGTTATTATTTTAGAATAGTACAATAAATATTCCCCAGATGGTTATAATATACGTACACATACGTAAAAATTTAGGCCCAAATAAGTTAGTGGCCCGCAGCATTGTTTTTGACGACTTACTGGTCCTCGGGTTGAAAAAGTTTGAGAAACGCTGGTTTAAATAATGTTTATAACTATTGTTGTTGCTCTTCCGAAAGACACCACGGCGCAAAGTTTCCATCCGATGCGACGGTCGAATCATCAGCAACAGCGACGTTTGCGCTTACTCCAAACGAACTGCCGAGACTCAACTACACAACCTGCTGATTAGAGATCGTGCGGAGTCCTGAATTGAGAATATGTTTTCTACCACCGGATCTCAAACCAGATAAACCAGGGGCGGGCATGCGGATACTTGCACCGCATCGCAACTGTCTGAGCTAATTTCGGCTTCAAACATTAAAACTTGATTGAAGTAGGTTATCACTAGGCTTACCGGATCTGACAGAAGTGAGAGGCTGGGAATGTTATAGTGGATATGACTAGTGCAGAGCATTGCGCTCGGTTTCCGTGACGTGTGTGTTGGGCCCTCGGTCCCAGCTGGCCGCGCCGATGACAATGGGCGGGGAGGCCGGCTCATCATTGTTGTCGCCGTGCACGGTTCGTTAGCATGCGTCCTACTTGTTGCTGAGACAATGAGGCGGGCACGCGACTGCCCCCTAATTGACAGCCTGCCCCCCAATTAGCCGGCTTTTCTTTTAATTAATGGCAGGCGGGCCGACCCCCGGTCGATGGTGTCATTGGCAGCTTTTGTCCGCCGTCACGCACTGCCGCCTCGTGTCCCTCCACATACTAAGCTTCGTGCCAAGTCTTATTTCACTGACCTATTATTCCGGCCTGGGAAGCTGGGTTTCAGGGAAGTTTTCATGTTTGTAACATAACAGGCAGAATTTTTCATGGTTGTTATCTATGAACTACGGTTAAACTTATTCTGTTTAATAATTTCCCTATATGCCGGCCTCGGTAGCGTAGGGGCTAGAGTGCTAGCTCCGCGTGCCGAAGGCCGCCGGTTCGAATCCGGCCGCGGGCATGGATGTTTAAGTGTTGTGTGTCTGTGTGAATGTCCTGTCCGTCCTGTGGTGTCCATACATTGGAATAATACACACTGACAGATACAATAATTACATAGAGCTGGCTGTATGGCCTCCGTTGCCAAATGCCATAAAATAAATAAAAATAAAATAAAATTTCCCTATATATTTACTTTAACAGAATTTTTACTCTAAAGTATTTCATTGTTAGAGGTTAACTGTCCAGGTCCTTGTCTACAAATGAATATTTCCCAGTATCTTTATGCTGAAAACAAAATTTGTGATCATGGTCATCTCGTCGCTTTCACATACTACTCTTAATTTTTCGCTTAATGTTAATCCAGTTCTCATTTCCACTGTATGTCGCGTGAACACCAAACTCACTTTCCATCTACCTGCTGGCATCCGATGATTCCCAACTCAGCTCCTTTTATCATAATGGTGAATGATTGCTGAAGGAAGCCTGGAGCGATTTCGGGAAACCTTGGAAAACGAAAACGCGGATAGGCCGGACGGAGATTCGAACCCACGTCGTTCCGAATAAGAACTATGTTCGGTAGTTAATAACTACAGTAGACGGTTGCACCGGGATTCAAAAAATGGAAATTTATGATTCAGTGAGCAAAACAGTTATTTTCGCTTGCCATACATATTTTGTGTCGACTCTATTTTACGCTCGAAATTACAAGACTGAATTGATGAACTTAAAATACTCGTTAATAGCAGTACCGGATTAGCCACGTAGCACAAGTTAGCAAATGCTACGGGCCCCGCGCCTTCTGGGAGGCCCCGCGCCTTCTAGGGGGCCTCCCCGTCAGGGCGACCTTTTTTAGCTCTACTACTAGCCCGGACGGCGAAAAACCAAAGGCCCCTTCTTCAAATTTTGCTATGGGCCCCGCGCTGTCTTAATCCGGCCCTGGTTAAGAAATTGACAGTATCATCAGTTTGGAACGCCTGTTCTTAGGTTTCAAATGTCTAAATCACTTCACAAGGCAATGACGTACCGAATAAAAATAAGCCATCGGAATTACTGGAGCTTAGTACCTCACTGTGTGTAAGACGGAGTAACGTCTTTTGCTACTCTTGAGTTGTCGGATGGCTAATTAGGATAAGGAATATTATTAGAGAATTTTATATTCGAGTTTTTATACTTTCGACCAGGCAATGACCTGCCTCTACCATACATTCACTCTACCAAATTTTTGCAACCAATTTTTTTAAATATATTTATTTCCTCATTTCATTTTCAAACGACGAGTAGGTTCAAGACTTAGTGCTCAATTGGCTACATATTTTTTATGAAGAAGAAATTTAAAAACCGTTATTGGGTTTTATTTTTATATTGGTCGACCCTGGTATGTCTAACATGTAAATTGTAAACGGCTAAGAATACGGCATTCCTTTTGTATACACTGAAATAAAAGGTCCACCCGTGTCAGATAGCAATAACTCATTTTTGTTTACCGATACGTCATCTTTTGAGATCAATGAAATTGTAGCCCGATTTGAGGAGACGAAACCAGGCTACTGGGTGCAGCTACCAAACCAGCTGCGGTGTCCGCCTTTTCGTAGTTGTTCAAGTTTAAAAGGGGGAAACGAGCGTGGGTTGTAAAAGCCTGTAGCCTAGTGTAGCGTGAGAGCCACCCAGGGCGGCAGCATTGGCGAGCACGCGGCGTATGAACTGACCGTTCGTCACGCGCATGCCAGACCGAGCAACACGTCTGCTGCGATCAGCCGCCACAAAGCAGGCGGCGACCAGGCGGCCAGACGGCCAGGTGGCCGGCCTCAGACGCAATACACAAACACCAACTGCAGCTCTCTATCCACATCTTCACTTATCGCTTTCTAAATGAGAAGTCCTTACACTATTTTCCTCATCAGAAAATGAACTTGTGTGAAATATTGTTCAACTTATTGTTAACTCCATCACTCAATGTCACAACCGATATTTGCGTTCGATAATGATTAAGACACAATATCGAAAGTACTCATAATATGCTGCACTTCTGAAGACATAGTCAGAAGCGCCATGCAAATCTTGGCAACTAAAAAGGTCGTAATGAGCTCCATAAGAGACTGTGAATCACTTGATAAGCAAAATCTCTGTTTAGTATAGTTCAAAATAACAAATTCATCGTTCTCCGTTAATTAATGTGAAATAAAGTATTTTTAGCTAATTATTAGTACAGTGTACAGAAATGAAGTCGGTTGAACTTTATCAGAACTGCTGGCTTCGGTAGTTGGCCTTTTGCACAGTAGACAAAAATTATACCACGCAGAAGGATGTGTGTTGTTTATACGAACATCTGAATGACTGAACCACAAATAATGTTTAGTGCTCTATATCAGCATTTAATCTTTGTTACTACGGACAGTATTTCTTCCTATCAGAGCTCTGCATTCGTCACGATATTCAATCATATACTTTGTTAATTGTGTGTGATGACTTGCATTTTGGATTATCTCTCAATTTCTTGCAAATTTCACTTAACGATTGGTTAGCGTTAGCTTAACGTTCGTCAAATATTGTATCAAACATTCCGAGGGTAACTGATAAACTGATGTAACTTGGTCACTGAATATCGCCTCTTTTTCAATACAGCCGTTCACATAGTAGCACAATGTGATTCAGTGACATCAATTTTTCATGATCAGCCCGTCGACTGGTTTGATGTAATTCTCCACCTCTTCCTATCGTGAGCTAATCTCTTTATATCAACGTACCCATTACAAATTATGCTATCAATTATCTGCTTCGTATATACTAATCTCTGCCTTTCTCTACAGTGTGTTCTTTCACCAGCTCCTTTCACTTAAAAACTGCTCAATTCCGCATGCCATAACATGAACCATTATCCCATCTCTTCTTTCTGTGAAACTCTTCTTCATGCTACTTTCCTTAATTGCAGTTCCAGAACACGTTCATTTCGTACTTTACTTTCCATAACAGCATATTTCGCTAGAGTTATTCCACTTTCCACATCGTTCTTGCCTCTACCATCAGTCGTAATGTATTTCTGATATTACATCTGATTCTATTCTTATAATTAATCTACTTTTATTGGTACCATGTCTGCTGTATTTCATAACTTTTGTGTTGTTTTTGTTTAAGTTTAATCCGAAGTCTTATTCCAGTACTTTGCTCATGTCAACATCCTCATTCTAACAGAACAACTTCATCAGCAAATCACAGCATACTGATGTTTCTCCACGACACTTATGCTGTATTTTCATTTTTCTTTTACTTTCTTTGTTGCTTTCTCTATACATAACTCGAATATTAATGGTAATAGATTGCCCCTTGTTCCATACTTTTCAATTGACGTCAGTCTCATGAATCTTTACTTTTACTATAACGATCTGATTCCTATATAGCTTATAAATTATTCCTTATCTCGTTATTTTAGACCTGAATGCTTTCCCCACCAAACATTATCAAAATTTTCCTTAAGTTCACAGAGGCAATAAGGATTCCTTGAATTTCTTGTTACTCCTCAAGTATTAATCTTAAAGCTAGAATTACTTCTCTTGTCCCCCAGTTTTCCTTAAATCCAAACTGATCTTCACCTAGTAACGTTTCCATTTTCCCTTCTACTCTTCGCAAGTGCGAAGGTGATAATTTTCTTAAAATCGTTAAAATCTTTCTATAGCAAGTTGAATAATTGTTGGATTCCATTTTCTCGTAAATATTTTGGCTCCTTTACCGTCGAGCCTTATACTTTTGAAAGACCTTAGCGATACCTATGCCTAATCACAGCTAGAATTTAATTTAACAGTAGCTCTATTGTTAAATTGATACCAGATATGATTGAAAACAGTAGCCAATGAAATCGCACAATTAACCAGGTCTTTTAAAAATGCAAGGCTCGACAGTTGAGAAGCGTACTGGTTTTAGCCTAGTTGTCACCTCTTTAACAATGTACGCACAAAGAAAAAAGTGAAACTGTTGTATGGACCTATAATCCAAACTACTCCTTAAAATACAGAGCGCGCATCACCGCGGCCGCGAGATCATGCCGTTCTTTGCGGCAGTGATATGTGCCTCAGAGAAATAGTGTTAGAGGTAAGTTTAAGGACAGATATTCAACATTCCCTTTGGCAAGTGTGTTAACATATATATTATCCGGACTCTCGTAATAAAACATTTTTTTCAATAGTCCTACTGTTTACAGTTGATACTACTGTGGCGATGCGTGCATCACTCGACCTTGATTCCAACAATATTGAGTAGGCAGTGCCAGCGTAAACATGTCCGTTCCACTAGCAGTTTCCAAATATTTTACAGCATGTGTGAGGCAGATATGGTTATTGCGGGAGACAGTTTAGAGAAACAAATTAGACAATATTTTAATCTGTGGCTTGGCCTCGTTGGTTGTCCAGTCATATCTCTGGCCTACAGTGTCAGTTGGTAGGCTGCATCATGCAGAAAACGCTTTACAGTTAGTATAATATCGGCTTATCATCTGTATGTTTCAGTTTTGTTGAAACATGTTACTAACATTAATTGTAGGTACGTAAGTAGTAACATGATTTTTATGAATTATTGTTATTCATTATTGTTTTTATCTTTTAGTTTTTCTTGCTTTGACTGGCACCGACTCCAAAAATAACTAATTAATGTAAAAATTTCAATAACAGTAATGTAAAATATTGTCCATTTAGATTTACTTTCTTCTAAGCAAGGTATAAAATTATTTTAAAATTTTTAGTGTGCTTTATTTGAAGGCGGTTTTTATGTTTTTTAAAAAAATATTTTATTTTTAAATTTTTAGTGGCACTATAGTTTGTTTTATATTTAAAAATGCCGCAGCAGTTCTCATTTTGCAAACTTCCTAATAGCTCAGTGCTTAAAGCTCTTGTTCAATATATATATATATATATAATAATAATAATAATAATAAAATCTGTCTTTATATACCCCAACAACTTTCAGAACTAGGTGAATTGGATGCTGTGTTAAGGAAACTCAGGTTACATTTTGGTCCAGGCTGTCTTTCGACCTAAACATAACATCAGTTTAAGCTGCAGCTCGATAATCAAAACGTGTAACATCTGGGCATTCATATGTACCACATATACAAATCTGTCTCTCGAATATACCTGCTTGTTATGGAATCACACAGAAAATATAGGTTTTTAATTGGTTTTCACAACGTGATAGCTTGGGGTAAAAGTTGTAATCTGAAGTACATGTTGAGACATTAAGACACATTTATTTTATGAATATTCTACCATGACTTAAAAATAGCTTAATTGATTTTGAAGGGATTTAAAAAGATCTGTAAAGAACATTGGAAATGAAAAGGGGTGGGAGTAAAGGGGAAGGGAGACTGGGCTTTTGTATACCAAATGTAGACGGTCTTTTCCGATTGATTTAATGTGTACGTGTGTAAATTACTATCGATATCAGATAAAAACTGTAGGTATGTATAAAAAAACAATTATGGGGTGTAGAGGCGAAGAATAGTTTGGTTTTTGTAAAGTTAGTTTGGACAGTATTTTTCTCTTTGTTTTAAAGTATACATGTGCAAAGTTCCATCAAAACCAGATAATAACTGTAGCTTTGTGTAAAGAACATTTGCAAAAATTGAATGTGGTGAAGGAGTGAGCGGTTGGGTTTTGTAAACAGAATGTAGATACTAAGTTTCTGTTTATTTTTAGTATATATGTGCAGTGTTCCATCCAAATCTGATAAAAACTCTGGGTATCTATAACAAACAAATTGGAAATTAGGAGGGGTGGGAGTAGAAGGGAAGAGGGGTTGGGCTTCTGTAACCAAATTTAAACACAATAATTCTGTAAATTTTAAATTATACGTTTGAAAATTTCCTTCAGAATCGGATAGAAACTACAGTTTTGTATAGATTAAGGGGATGGAAAGGTGGGAGAGGGGTTTGGCTTCTCTAAACCAAATGTAAACAGTATTTTTCTGTTTGTTTTGAAGTATACATGTGCATACTTCCTTCAAAATCAGATAGAAACTGTAGCTTTATATAAAGAACGTTGACAGTAATTAAAGGGGTAGAAAGGTGGGAAAGGGTTTGCGTTTTTTTTTAAAGTAATGTGGACAGTATTTTTCTTTTTCTCTTTGTTTTAAAGTATACGCATGCGAAGTTCCACCGAAATCGGATTAAAATGTAGGTTTGTACAGAAATTAAGGGGTTTAGAACGGGAGCTAGGGTAGTTTTTGGATTTTTTGGTCAGAAATCTTCTCCATAGAAAATACATATATGTGCCAACTTTCATAAATATCGGTCAAATGGTGTCGATTGTAGCTATTTAAAAAGAAAATTGACAAAAATCAATGGGGTAGAAACGGGGAAAGGGTTTCAGTTTTTGCAAACCAAAAGCTGACATTATTTTTCTCTTTGTTTTATAGTAAAAGTGTGCTAAGTTCTATCTAAACCGGATAAAAATTTTGGGTTTGCATAAAAATTAAGCGGTTTAATGGGGAGAGGGGGTATTTTTTGGTCGGAAACCTTCTTCGTGAAAAAATACATATATGCGTCAAATTTCATGGTAATCGGTCAAACAGTGTTGATTGTAGCTTTTTGTAAAGAAAATTGGTAAAAATTAAGGGGGTGGAAGGAGGGAGAGGGGTTAAGCTTAGGCAGACCACAAATGTTGACAGGATTTTTCTCTTTATTTTAAAATATACAAGTGCAAAGTTCAATCAAAATCAGATAAGAATTGTAGGGTTCTATAAAATTGAGGAGTGTAAAGAGGGAGAGGGGTGTTTGTTTGTTTTTTTTTTTTTTTTGGACAGAAACCTTCTCCATGAAAAATTATATGCATGTGCCAACTATGATGGTAATCAGTCAAACGGTGTCGACTGTAGCTTTTTATAAAGAACATTGACAAAAATTAGGGGGGTGGAAGGAGGATGAGGGGTTGAGCTTTGGCAGACCAAATCTTGACAGGATTTTTCCCTTTATTTTTAAGTATACAAGTGCAAAGTTCAATCAAAATCAGATGAGAAATGTAGGTTTGTATAAAATTAAGGGGTGTAACTGGAAAGATGGGGTGGTTTTTTTATTTCTTTTGGTCAGAAATCTTATCCTTGAAAAATGACATGTAGTTTTCAACTTCAACGGATATCAGTTAAATGTTGTCGACTGTAGCTTTGTATAAAGAACATTGACAAAATTGAAGGGGGTGGGTAGGGGGAGAGGTGTTCAGTTTTTTCAAACCAAAAGTTGGCAGTATTTTTCTCTTTATTTTTGACTATACGTGTCCAAAGTTCCATCGAAATCGGATAAAAAATGTGGGTTTGTATAAAAATCAAGTGGTGCAAGGGGGTGAAGGGGTGGTTTCTCAATGAAATTCGTATGGGACCACTTTGGAGGTATACCTCATCCACAAAAATTTGTTGGTTTAAATCGGTTCTAAATTGGCGTAGATATCGCTGAACATACATAAAAAAAAAAATATATCAGACGAATTGAGAACCCCCTCCTTTTTTTGAAGTCGGTTAAAAATATTACTGTGCATTGTTGTCTAACAAATTTAATACAGCAATTCGCATCAAACGATGAGGTCTTTAGTCAAAGAAAGTGTTGCTGTCGCACGACAACGCCCGTCCTCACACGGCTCCATCAGTGTTAGATCATCCACCTTACCAGATCTTGGTTGGCTCCGTCGGACTTGATTTGTTTGGGCTGCTGAAGGACGGTTTGCGAAGTCATCGATTTTCCCCAGACCAAGAGGTGCAGGAAGCGGTGCATCAGTGGCTTTGCAACCGACCGAAAACCTTCTTTTATGGCAGGAATACACAAACTTGTGGTCCGCTGGACCAACTGCTTTACAAAGGAAGGAGACTGTATTGAAAAATAATCATTAATTCAAACAAAATTTTTTACGTAAACAAATTGTTTTACGAAAAGTCCGGATAATTTTTGATTCTCCCTCGTATATACTCATGAAAGCGGCCACTGATCGCTGGATGTGCGAGAGAGATCATATCTTAGAATCTGATGGAAGGTATTCATCTCTCGATGTTCCTTGTTAAAGCCTCCCACGCCTGACTGTTGCAAGTTTAGCAAGGAAGTACTGGAACGGTACTTCGAAACGATCAACAAACAATAGGCTTACTATGCGGTTTCTCTCAAATTCTTCTAGTTATTTACTAAGATTATGATCAGAGAAGCTCATTCGCGTGGAGTAAAGTTTCTGCACAATTTCTAATCACTTAGGAAAAATCAGTTAAATCTGTGTGTTAACTTAACATATAGTCAATCTCGTTTCTTTTTATTAGACTATTTTTTTTTTTTTTTTTTTTTTTTTTTTTTTTTTTTTTTTTTACAGATTAATCGTTTATAAGGCTAGATCGCTAATTGTTTATCGAAGTTTATTACTTATTGAAAAGGTTTATTATTCAAATAACTTTCTCATTGCTGTAGAATGATAACACCAATTCTGTTCTAGCACAATTTGCATTCTGGCGTGCATAATCAGGGGCTATTTACGCTGGCTAGTTTAGACCTCCCACATAGTGTACGCCAAACCCACCGACCACAGGTTGCTCGCAAGGGCACCGATTAACCTGCCCTTAGTTTTAACACCAAAAGACTAATCACCACGATTGGTTTGAATTTAAGCACATTGTCTGAAGATGCAAGTTAGCCAGAAACTACGACGATCAAAAATACGCTTTTCACATTAATACTACATTCTTTAATGCTATTTTGTATCTAGTGGATTACTTTGTAAATTCCTGGCCGGCAAGGTATTCGAACACGCGCATAACGCCGCGATATATTCCGGATTAGACTTATTTGACCTGTTTCCGCATTTGTGTAATTCAAAAGTAGGTGTTTAGAGAAATAGGTCTATGGTTCTGATAGCCCACAGACAAGAATAGTTACCAAAGCCAATCAGTATTGATAAACCATTATCGACACCTTAATGGCTATCATACTGAACGCAGCATTCCCGGTAAATGGTTATTGTTCTGCTCGAATGGCAGTCCTCTGACGAAAGCCACAGTAAGATGCAGGGCCGCATTTAGGCATAGGCTATAAGCGGCCCACACCACATGCAAGAATAAAAATATATATTAGTCGCTGTCTTCCTGTTGACATGAATGTGTTGGATAAGATCTTTTAGACACATGGTAGACAGGAATTCTTCACGGGTCTTCTGCCGGATAAGATCTTTTAGACACGCCGGGAAAAACTTAATTGTCACATGAATGTGTTAATAATCAATACTGTGTTTTTAACTCCACTGCGTGCATTGGTGATCTTAATCGTTTTTATACTTTGTTTTATCCTAATATGTAGATCTACTGTTTCATATTGTTATTAAAACTTTTAAGTTTGCTCTGGGTGTTGGTTGCAACAACTACAATAGGCAGCACCACCAGTCGAAAAATAGAACGTGCGAGCATCACTTGCTAACATGGTTCACTTCATTCTCGGAAACGATACAGAAAGCACGTTTCGAACTTTCTATTCTTCAGTAAGTTATCCCCGTACATTTTTACTATCATTACATTATTAAATATTTTGCATTAAAATGTTTATTAATTTAATAGAAAGTAATCGATATTGCTTTATAAGAACCCGCACCACATGTATAGCCTAGGAGCTACATATTCTACAGGGCCTGCACCATGTAGGGGCCTGCAGATCCTACACGCGGCCCTGGTAAGATGGCTGAATCGTTAGGTTTCAAAATATCGACGTTGCTCAGCTGGAGAAACAAGAAACCGTCGACAACGACCCAGAAAGTGTACGCAGTCATTTGAAAGTTACCCCTGTTTAAAGATTTTGTAGATACTTTTTATGAACGGGGAAAGCTGAGAGAAGCGTCAGGTATTCCCCAGGTTAGGGTAGTGAAAAATTTGTTAACTTTGATGATAAACCTGTTATTCCATGTTGAACATCTTACTTCATAATTAGACCACAAGTATTCAGAAGGCTATAATAAATATGGCTAGAACGGCTGCATTCAGGAACCCATTTATTGCTCGCAAAACTTTCATACCTGCTGTATCGGGAGTAAATACGGCCCGTACTGAAGCCAACAGCTGTTTCCTGCTTGTTGTAAACTGCAAGAACTATTAAAACAATATGAACCTAATAACAGCACATTTGAGAAATCAAACTTCAGGGTCAAGTCACTTCATAGTTTTCTTTGTAGTGTCTTCACATGGCATTACTCCAACGAACTTCCCATAGAAAATGTTGGGAGAACTGCATTGCCCTTAAATTTCTGATTGCTTCAGCACACGGAATCAGGAACTGAATAATGTGATGGCAAAATTCAGCTTGTTTCCAGAGTAATTCAAAATGTTTAGTTTAGCTTATTTAAACCTTTTCTATTACTCATAAGCATCATGTGCGTGTGTCAAAGTAAAATTGTTGTTTATGACAATAGAGAGAAAAAGGAATTTCTTTTTTTAAGGCTTGAAGGGTAAATATTTTGGCATAATATTTAATGATAAACTCAATATGGAGGACACATTGGCAGGTGGTAGTAAGAGGATTCAAAATCCTTCATTTATTAAAAATATTGATATGGAGATGTTATAGAGAAATGAAGAAATTAGTAAAAGTAACGCGCATGGTATTGTTGACCGGGAGATCGCGAAGGATTGTTCGGCCGCCCGCCTGACAGAGTTTCAACTTGCCGCGCATTCCGCTCCTGTCGTGGCTGGACCTATAATTTAAAGTGGAATCTGAACCATGGAACGTCCTAGCGTGGCTCATATAAACAAACAAAACTCTTAAAAATTCGTTTCCGTTCGCATAATCTTGGACAGACCATTATTTGAATATGATGGTTTAGTATGGGTTCCACATTTCGGGTATCAAATACAGAAACTGGAGGGGGTGCAAAGGAGGGCAGCAAGATGTGTAGTGCAGAACACAATCGGTAACTGAAATAAATAAAAGCTTGATTGAGATTCACTCGAAAACAAGAGGAGGGCAAAGAGAGTGCTAGTAATTTACAAGCCGTATATTGGTAATGATGTTCGGAAGGATATTGGTACAAGAATTAAGAGTAGTGCATGGAACGGAAAAGTTGACTATGATCACTCAATTTCAGGTATAAGGAAGTGGGAAAATTTTCTTTTGTAAGCGAAGGACGGAGCGACTGGAATAAATTACAATTCGAAATACTAAGTAGTTTGCCAAAAACACTCAATGAATTTAAAATTAACGGTAAAGAGATGGGTTGGGAAATTACACTAAAAAAATTTAAGATAAAAAATTAATAATAAAAGGAGATAAATAGGCGTGTAGGAAAACTGTCACCGGAGCATGCGCTACATGGCAATTAAATTAAATTTAAAATACAGAATGCTGTGTTTAATTTCCTATGTTTTATGTGCACTGCTGTAACACCCTGTGTAGCAGTACTGAGGGTGAGCACCCCTCTCTGTGCGGACTAATCGGATTGCAGCTGCAGCCATTACTGTAAGCGTACTCGCCCCTCACCCCTCGCAGTACGGGCGCCATCTTGACAACTGGCGCCCCCGGCAGCTACAAATTGTTTCAGGGCAATCAGATTTGCTGCCAGATGAGGCTCTAGAAAACGCGTTTAAAAAGGAGTAAAACGGTTCTAATTTTCAGAAAAAGTGCGCAAAAAAGTTACTCTAGTCACAACTAATGAGTTAAGCTTAATATTACCTCGTCTGAGTTCCTATGAACTTCTATATTTCCGTATTTCGTTAGTAGGGTATTACGTCCAACGAACGACGAAAGGTTTGGAGATAACAGTTGATTCGACGATTTGTCGTGTGTTTTTATATTTTAAGATTTAGCAGAATTTCGTGATTTGAAGAATATATTTTTTTTAGTTACAATATAACACTGAAATAAGTAGCAGACTCTACAGTTTTACGTATTTTATCTTTTCTAAAACATTACTACAATAGAATATAATGCATACATGTTTCAGTTATTTACATAAAAGGTCTTGAAACCATGTCTGTTTACACAGTAAACACGAATTCCGAATCCTCTTCGCATGGGCGACTTCTCATTCTATTCCTTTCGTAAAATATTTCAATACCGATGTGAAAGTTATTTATATTATAGAAACGATCTTACCAGTTATAACATACTGGACAGCCCTCCGATACACATTCGCCATATCCAGATGCTGTCTTTATTGAACTTAACATCAAAATGAGCGCTCGTCTTTCTGAGATACGATTAAGTGATAAGTATGTCATATAGACCGCAGTCCGTTACAGCCATCCAGGTTATGACGGTTCGTAACTTGTAGCACTGGAAAATAGATCCAGTCACGGGGTTCAGCGGTTTAACATGTGCCAGGGCTGTAAAGAGGTCAAGCACTTGGCAGTTGCAGCAGATATGGTATTACTGCGTCGAGAGGTGTCACTTTGCGTTGCTCCCGACTGTACGCAAGATGGCGACACTCATTGATCTGCTATATCTCCCCAGGGGCTCTGCTTTCACTTCGCCACTTCAGTAAGCGCATTACACAACTCCACTCTCTATCCAGATTGTAGAATCCAGTTGATTTTGGCCACGCTATGAATGCGAATGTTTCGTTGAAAAGAAACGTAGTGAGCTACCATCTAGGATAGTCTTAAAAGCTATCGCCACGGATCGAATTTGACGATATACCCAATAAATTACAAAACATGAAATATGACAAGGTGCTAATCGTGTGCATTTATTAATCAACAAAACATTCACCTAGCATAACGCATGGTCGAGGCCACTATCCTAATTTCAGTGAGTCTAAAAAAAAGTTAGCTACAGTTAATTTTAGGTACCTTATCAGATACATGCAGAATCAGAATTAAAAGTCATTGAAACTCACAAGTTATGAAAGGAAAATGACAGTCGACTTTAAGTTAGCTGTTCATGGACTCCACAATGTTGTTATTGAGAGAGAGTTGCCTCGAATTTCCTAATTACATTTATTTATTCAGATGAACTATCTAAATGAAAGAAACAAAATGATGTGCGACAGTAACAATGGTATCCAGTTCTTACACAGTGAGACGCGTTAACTGGGCCCTGTCATTTAAGAGTTTTCCACTCTCCCTCGTTTAAAAGACGCTGTCCATTCTGTATAGCTCTCCTCCGGTCGTCTGGTCAAGCATCCACACACAGCTGTTTAACTCAGTGGAAGAGACTGTATGTATGAGTTAAACGCTTTCTTGATTACACATACGTTTTACACTTTTAAGACTGAATTAAGATGCAATAACAACAACCATTGCACAAAAAAATGTCAGGAACCTATTTTAAGATAAATTTTGAGGATGCTCAGCCAATATTTGAGAAGAACTCAGTGAAATAAATTCCGCTTCTAGGGTTCCATACCCAGCGCTCCGATATACGCTCTCCAGCCACAGGACTCTAGCACTTAATTGGCTTAATTGGAGCCTTCGAGTTTGCATATACTACGCATTTCGTTTATCCAAAACCAAATTTTTTTACTTAAAATTTTGTAAAATTTTATTATAGAGGAATCAGTTACGAAGAACACACACACACATATATATATTTATATATATATCCCACGATGTAGCGAGTAAAGGAGTCAATGTTTACAGTTCGTCTATTAAAGGACTAAAATATTTTTTCAATTTTTTTTTCGCCGTCAAATAAATATACGTCAAAGCTATTAATTTTGAACCATTTTGTTTCGTGACTATCTCAAAAAACGAAATTACATAGGAACATGAATTTTGTCTCAAATATCTAATAATACATTATATTTAATCGATAAGTACTAGAATCGCTTCTGTCTAATATAATTTGTTGCGAGCAAAATAACCAAAAAAATAATTCTTATTTTTCCGTACAGTAACACAATTTTATTTAAAATCCTATATAATAATAATGTATTGCGTTCTAAAGGTACTTCTAATAAATGTGTCTGCAACTGAACGATAGCATTAGCAACATGAGTGGCAACTTCGCGTCGAGTTGGAGTCCGCTAGCTAATCTGAAAATGTGTCAGGCATTTCTTCTTCTGTCTTCTGACTGCGAGATAAGGAGATTGATGATTACAGTGCGCGAGGCTCGACTCATTGTTTTGGAAAAACCCATTCTCTCGTTTCCGTTGTTACCGCACGCTTAACAACACAGAACACCACCGGACGCTGAATCAGCAGCTCGCTGACTAACTCCCCACTCGCCTGAGTGCTCGCGTGCGCGTGCTTACCTTGCCGTGCTCCTTGTCGAAGTCGCACTCGCGGCCAGGGTCGGCGGTGCTGTAGCCGTTGGTCGTGGGGTTGAACACCAGCTGGATGTTAGTGCCCGTCGCCACGAATGCCTGCACCAAATAGCCAGTACAACCAAACCGTACACTCACGCTAATTCCACTGCTCATAAACACTTTCACGGAAAAAAGATAAAACAGTTTCACAAGGATTTTAAGAATCAGCATATTAAAGTATTTAGTTACTGTCTCATATGAAATCACTTAGGCTACCTTTTTTTTAAAAAAAATAACAGTGAATATGCAGGATTCATGTGAATTGAGATATCAGTCATCAATGTAACTCTACAAGGTTATAATAAATAACTGACATTAAAGGAAAACAACGAGATGATTTAATTCTTGAATTTACCTCATATTGAGCTGGCGAGAATAGTCGAGGCTCTACTTATGATTCAACTACACAGATTTGTGTCCGCAAGAAAGCTTCCAATTCTGATTACATTATACCAGGAATCGTTTCATCGAAGTCTTTGCAAGAATTTAACTAAACGAGACGACGACGATGATAACTTGTAGAGGAAGTTGGTAGTATTAGCGGGACTTACAATTTCAGTGTGTCCCTCTCGACATCCATTCTGGAAGCGCACTTGTCTCTCCTCCTGTGGCCGGTCCCTGTACCCCGTGTACCGCACCTGCAATATAATAACAATACACTATAGTGTCTTCAGACAAAAAAAAAAAAAAAAAAGAAAGGAAACTAGTACTGTTATATAGTACCGACCACATTTCCCGTTGGTCAGTTTGAAACATGGAATCCAACACATAAACGATGAATTGTAACTTCATTGCGTTAATTCCTACGTGAAATAGTATTTTACGTGAACAAATCGTGTAATAATTTCCATCACGATAGAAGCTTTTCGTAGATACAAATAATTAATTTTTTTTAGCAGCATATATTCCATTAAAACTAAGTTCTATTATAAAAACATTAATAAATATTGCCTCTACGTCTAGTTACAAAAACGAATCTCTAAATACTGTCCAACAAACAAAAAGCTAGAAACCAGCAAGAAATACCCACCTTTTAAGCTCTATTTATTAAAGTGCATGAAATTAAATGATAAACTTCTGTCAGAATACGTTATTCTGTTAGCTGCTAATATCTAATTGGGTTTTCTCCGTATTAGGAACAAACGTTATAAACCAATTGGATGGAAATATTTGTGCACCTAATTCTTCTTATCGTTTATACCCCCTTCATATAGGATTTAAATCAAACATCCCTACGTAAATGAATAGCCTATTCGTCTATTAAGACATATCGGGTGAATAATCAGATCAATTATTGTTAGAGAAACAATATGAGAACTACATTTTGTCATTTACATCCTTATAAGAACACCGAGCGTGGTGGTGTAACGGTTAGCGTTCTAGCCTCGCATTCGGGAGGACGCTGGTTCGAATTCCCGTTCGGGCATACAGATTTGGGTTTTCCATGGTTTCCCAAATCACTCCAGGCAAATGCCGGGATGCTTCCTTCAAAAGGCCATGGCCGAATTCCTTCCCATTCCTTGTCCCCCATCCTTTCGCGTCTCTAAAGACCTCGCTGATAAGAGACGTTAAGCAGTTTAAAAAAAAAAGAAAAAAAACAACTTATGAGAGCCATTGTTACGATAACAAAACAAAACAAACTCTTGTGATTACATAAAATCTATAGTTCTAACAAAGGAAACAGGCAAATAAAACTCTTGGTTTATATAAGAATAATATCTTTTTTGAGGAATTATCTCCCTGTCTTACCTAAATTTATTTCAGGCACTGTATCCATAAAACACGCTGTAATCAGATTCCTTTGCACTATTACACGGAAAACAACTTCCTCATAAAACACCCATAATTGGTATAACACAGTCATCAAGCTCAATCAAAGTGGGGCTTGATTAGAAAACAACGAGGCGAAGACAGATTGATGGATTAATTGTTTCCACAGAATCTTAATATTTCCTTTCATACGGTATAGTAATAATTTTGTTAAATGGCAAAAAAATGTATCAATGGCTGTAAGATTTTACGCTTCATTATTAATAGACGTTCTATCTCTTCTGTTTAGTTTAGGGTTACCAGAATTTTTTTCTCCAAATCCGGGGACGCTTCACAACTTTTTCACCAAAATCTGGGGACGCTTTCCGCATTTGTCCTAATTATGCGTTGAACTTTCATAAGTTATATGATTAAAGGTTGGGTTAACTTAGAAGCCACATATTGTTTATATTTTAAAACAGGATCACAGACAGCCATTTAGCACACAGCAAGGAGACTTGATTTTCCAAAGCTGTTGTGTCCAAGACGCAGTATCCTTGTAATTTTCTTTATTCCTAGGCACGTACAAGGAAAGAAGTGCACTTCATATCGCTTGCTTTAAACGAATGCATTAGCAAATCAGTGCTTTTAAAGAACTCTCGTTTGATTAAAAAAAAAAAATTCTGAGGACAACAGTAAAAATCCGGGGACATTGCGGGGACGAAATCTGTCCGGGGACAGATAGCTAAATACGGGGACTGTTCCCAGCAAACGGGTACGTCTGGTAAACCCAGTTTAGTTGTAAATGGTAGACTTGTTTCAATAACCAGAAACAGCGAAAATCTTGAAAATAAAGTTCCTGAAATAAGAATAAACAAAAAACAGACTTGCAGTTCAGAACTTAGAACCACCAGAGCACCACTCCTAGGTGGCTGCTAGTTATCTTTATACATCTTCATCCTCCACGACTTAATGAACAGTAAAAACTCAAATCACTAGTGCCTATATTGGGTGTATAAGGTTATATAAGAATAAGGTTACATTTCTGACAATCGTATCTTCTTTAATACCTCTTAAATTTGCTTTGCTTAATGAAGAATTTCAATATCCTACACACAGGCGAGTTATGTAGTACTATTTAGATAACAACAAACATCACTTACTATATTTGTAAGTTGATTACAATTATTAGAATAAACTTTACTGCCTCGAAATACTTTTTCATCGCTACTGATTTGAGAAATGAGCGTTATTTATATGAAATATGTTTATGAACGACTGGAAGGAGGTCACTTGAATGAATTGCGTGTTTCTGATTGTTACGTATTTTCTAGGACTTTCAACTTCTGGGAATTGCCAGCTGTGAGGTTGTGTATTTGTAGGATGGTACTCGTCAGCGTGACCCCGTAACTAATCGCTGGCTGGTAAGAGCAGCCTTCGTCACGGCTCATCGAGTTTGAAGACCTGCTCACTTCCGCTGCTCATAACGCTCCTTAAAACTTCTGTTCGTTCTTTACTAACAGTAATGGTACTTAACTTCCTGTGATAATATTCTAAAAATGTTGGACTTCATCCAATAACAATTGTTTTCTAATCCAAGTTAATATTCTTAGTAGGACATATATTCGTGTGAAGAAAATTTTACAGAGAATACCTAAAAAATTGGTGATATTATATTAGGGTTGCGATGAATTTAGTTTTACTGTGAATAATTTTACACAAGTCAAATCTCAAACGTATACAAAACAAAAATTATTCGAATTGGTTTTCGACCACGCATTAACTGGTTGGTTAGATATGTTCCTTTTTTTATAAACTGGCATGTAAATGCAATATATTTTTTTCCTCGCCAATTAGGTATATTGTTATATAATGAACTTGCCGTTTTATCACGTTAATGTTCTGTGTTGCATTATTTATCCTAAACCATATAAGATGTGATAAATCAGAAACAGATAATTTGCCAAGTGACTATCAACCTAGTAGGAAAAAACTTCCAGATACTGTTTCTCATAATGCATGAGAAACTGGCTACGAGAATTTCATCCGAATTTGGGCCAGCCATGCAGTACAGAAGCAAATTCACCTTGAGTGTATGTATATGCACCCACCCAAGATCATGATCACTGTCAGAATTAATGTTCGTGCTTAACATCTCATAATTTTTAGACATAAACATGAGATGAACGACAAAATATTGAAGAAGTAGCGTGTATGTCACTAATGTATTTTCTCTTTATCAGTACGAGTTATGAAGATATGTACTCGTATTTTCTCATCGAAAAATTATTTAGACCATTGTTTATATCATATACCAAGCACTCTAGATACCAAAACTCATAACACCCTCAACATTTTTATGTATTCTTAAGCTCCTTCAGCAGCTTATAGAAGGACTTCAAAATTCGTACCGTCACAATGATTGTATACTCCTTGTAGAATATACCATTCTGACATAAATTAATTCCAAACAGCCATTTATAAATTCTAATATTATAAATATTCCATTGTACACACCAGCAGAAACTTAAAATCCTCGACATTTGTTAGTTTGTAAATTTGATTGAACATTTCACGTATTATTTTCTCCTTTCTTTTTCGAAATAACTTTTTCTGTACTAGCGTCTTGGAATGCAGCACAGACGTTATATAACGCAGAAATATAAGCCAAGAAATATACACAGAATACAAGGCGAATAATCGTAGAACTAGTGTTTTGCACTCTTCACTTCAATAATTAGAATTGGCACTGATATAATTGAAGTACACAATATTAAAAAATTTCATTGCAGATAATGAACCAAATTACGAAAATAACTAGGGTCCTGATTATAGAACGTATTTGCGCTTGTCTGGTTTTGGAGAGAAAGGAACGTGATTTAGTTTGATGTTAATTTGCGGGCGTGAAGCGGCCTCCATCAAGATAATGGCTGGCTTCCTGCTACCTGACAGGCTGCCACAGATTATCTATCACGCATCAGGGAGCGTAGCTAAGAAAGTCACAGACTTGAATAAATTACTGTGGGATACGGTGGACAATTTACTTCAAACACTAAAAGAATTTAAAGAAACGATTAAATGAAATTTCAAGAACAGTAAACGTAAAAACAGCTGTCAGTCTGCAGAAATCTACGAACATGCGTTGGACTATAGTGGAAGCTGAGCATTGTAAGGAGTAATAATTTTATCCAGTTGGATGTTTTTTCTGTCCTCTTAGCCTTATGCGCCTATATCTGATACTAGCAGAATACCTGTGTTGCAAGGGGGCTGGATATGGAAGATCCTATACTGTATCCCGTTAGAATGGATTGTCGTAAACATTGTCTGCAATATGGGTGCAGTTTTGTAAAACAAATGTAAACATTATTTTTCCACTTTGAAGAATAAGTACGCACAGTAAATTCGAGATTGGATAAAAACTGTAGTTTTATGTGTTGCCACACCGACTTTAAAACAATTTTTAAATTTCTAGTTTGAATCTCTCAGTCAGCAATTGTATGATCGGAATAGGTTCAGCACCGTTCGGCAGGAAAGATTACGGAGTTTCAGAATATCATTAACTACTTTGGCCGATTGCCCTATCGTTTTCGAGATATTTGTAAAAAACTGAATAGCTCACATGTAAATTTTGCTTGAGGGGATAAAGGAGAGGGTTGGGCTTTTCTAAACCAAATATACACAGTATTTTCTCTTTGTTTTAAAGCATACGTGTACCAAATTCCATCGAAATCGGATACACACTGTGCGTTTGTATACACAACATTTGAAATAAAAGTAACTAGTTTTACGTGCAAATTTTGCTTAAGGAGGGTGAAGCGGGAGAGGGTTGGATTTTTGTAAAACAAATGTAGGTAGTATTTTTCTTTTGTTTTAAGATATACCGTAAAAAAAAAAAAAAAAAAAATTTTCACTGTGTATCAACTGATTTAAATTAAACGAAATGATTGTAAATTATTTCAGCTGCCAGCTTACAACATTTAATGGTTAAACTTGCTCTTCAGATAAATGTGACTAAAATATTTCACTGCTAATCATAGCGAAAAAGTAACAATGTGACGCCTTGTTTGGAATCAGAAGAAACTAATCCACAGCGCAACGATTTTCAGGGAGTGTTTTAGTGCTCGCGATACCTAACGTGGCGACAGGAAATGCCTGCTGGATGAGTATGCCTACACAGACCACACTTACAGCAATACACAGCTCTGCGGAATCACTTATACCCCGTACGTTATTGATGTATAAAACGTCTTTATACGTTAGTCCAAATTTTATTGGCAGAAAGCTCCAGTTTCAGTCAACGAATGCAGATGATTGGTGTGTGGGAGTAACGCTCTGGCCTCTCATTCGGGTGGACGTGGGTTCGAATCCCCGTCCGATCATCCAGATTTGGTTTTCCATGGTTTCCTCAAATCACTCCAGATGAAACCTGGATGGTTACTTTAGAAGGGCATGGCTGAATTCCTTATACCCAAGTCTTCCCCGCCTCTAATGATCTCGTTGTCGACGAGGCGTACAGCACTAAGCAAAGCAAACTAAATGACTGTAATGGATTTTCTTGCCCAAATGAGATTTTCTGAGTCATTGCAGTCGTAAATTTCCTGGCATATTAGTTGCACACAGATTATATTCATAACAAGGGGAAGCGATATAACTACAGCATGTCGACATCACGGACTGGAAAAACAAACTTTTGCTAGATTTCACGAACAATTTTGAACTGAGTACATCATACGAGCGAGTTTAAATAATCACTTATATCCTGGGTTATGAAAAATATCGTCTTTAACAACTTACAACAATTGGTGAAAAATTAACACGGATCTCTTCTTGTGTCAGAGCTATCAGGTATCTGCGACATTCCCTTTGTCCAGCTTAAATTTATTTTGGAATTTGTAGTAACAGTTGCATCCTACATCAGATATAAGGATTTTTTGTTTTCATTTCTCCGACAGTAATGATACCTAACGAATGAATGCATAGCAACCGAGAAAAAAAGCAATAAAATTTATAGTAATTTTACCCAAGAACATCTTCATGGGTTATTATTGTAGCTCAGCAGCAATTTGTTGCAACTTTTACTCGAAAGCAAACTGATCCGATTATAATCTCCCATTTACCAATCATATTTAGAAACTAAATTACCTTTGACTTCCGGGTATTCATTTTATCTAAAGTGGGGACAGAAGAAAATCTACTATTAAATCCCCTTTAGTTTAAATTCTTGGACGTAAGTTTCATTACGTGATACAAGCAAGGTTGTTTGAAAGAGAAAGAAAATATTTGTGTCTTGTGTTGCAGTCTAGTGTGTTGGTAGTTGAGACTGGGCGCCGCGCCCGGATGTGGTAGCCCGGCTTGCCGGGATGTGGTGCAGCGCGGCAGCGACACTGCTTCACTGCGCGCCGCGTCTCAACCTAATCAGCGAGCTTCAAACTGACAAACATTAACCAGGTAATCCTAGTGATTAAAACTCACCTACAACTAAACGAGGAATCCAATATCATTCAACGTCCGGGAGTAGTTCCCGTACACAGAAAAGGAGAAAAATTCATTTTAAGAAAAAATACAGCGGAACCAGTAACGGCGACCTCTTACACCCAGTCGCTTCACTTCCTTTATCTTTTTAGTTAGAAACGTTTTTCTTTGAAACTTGGACAGTTAAATGTCTTCTTACAGTAATTTTTATACACACATTAAAACTACCAAGGCCATTGAAAACTTTGATGAGATGATATATTGTTCAATTTTCGCAACTATTTTGTTGGTTGGAGGATATGAAATCTTGTAGCAAGAAAAAATAAAGAGACTATTATTAAGGATTTCATCTTTATCCCTGCTGTTGTATTACAACTTCCATCTCTTAAATCTGTACTTGTTTTCATAGATCTGTAGAAGTACCACCAAAAATAAATAAATTGAAAGGAAATCATTTTGTGGGTATGGGGATTGGTGGTGTTTATACCTTATATCACCCTAAAGAGCAACTCACGGACATTGTTTTTTAATAGTTATTACGTAACATGTTCCACCTTGTACGTCAAATAAAGTATTTACGGTGAATGTTGTGATACTGTGACGTATGTGAATAGCATCTGACTAACAATAAGGTATCGCTTTGATCTTGATATTTTATTATTGTCTGTTAATGGTACTAATCAACTTTTAGACAGTCAATAATATCTTCAGACTGCAGTGGGTAGACCTCTTCAATTTTGGTTTGTATTTTATATTCTGCCTACGTAAAAAATCTCATAACCGTTTTTCAGTCCCAATAGTTTAGGAGAGGCCTTAACGGCAAACGCGTTTCTCGTTTTCTTGCGAATAAAAAACTAAAAGGGCTAGGATTAAAAAAAAAGAAGAGAGAGAGACGAAAGCACGAGGAATACATGTTATATATTTACTCATGTTGTAACATTAATTAGCGACTGATTACAACCTGATGATACTGTTCTGAACTTACAGAAAAAAAATTGAACAAGGTGGTGCATCATCTTCACTTAATGTTGATACTTGCTTATCATTTAAGAACTATATAGATGTTTACAAGTTGTCGTTAGAACAGATGAAACTCACCTCGAACACCATCTCTGTTTTTTGTTGAAAATATGTTGAAAATGTGATAGTGGCTCAAGCACTGTAAAGATTGGACAGATTGGAAGCAGTTGCCGAAATCGCTGAACATGAGCACAAGGTGAGGACGGTATCTCGAAATATACACCAACACATGTAATGCATTTCACTACGAAAACAACTCAGTTATACTGTTAGAGTAGTGTGGGAAGTGCACTTATCTAGATAACTCTCTAGCACCCGATTATGTAATAATACGAAGAACGTAACATCAGTAGCACCTTGGTGTTTCGGAAAGAACCAGACCAGACCAGGAGGAAAATCTACGATTTATCGAATAGGGGTGAGGGGGGGGGGGGGTTAGTCCAAAAGACATGCTATCTAAAGTTCCAAAAAATACTGCAAATAATACCATAATCAACTAGTAGCTGCATGGCTGTTAAGAGTCAGAGACTAATGATATAGTACAAATCATTATTTTTAGACGCAGTAAGTAAATGACACAGTATACTTAGACCTCAATTGCAAATTACAGCTATAGACACCAACATTTAGCTCACAAATCGACCACTAAATAGAGCAATAACCAGACGAACCGATAAGGCCTAAAAATAATGAAAACTCTGAAAGAAAGAAGGAACTGGATGTTGTGTAACATTTCCTCAATTGCGAGTTAATCAATTTTTTTTATAAAGATTAATAACACGCCAATGCAACTAAATTTTGTTTTAATCTTTGTGTCGTTCTCCTACACGGAGACGCAAACCCTGACTATGAGAACAAAATAACAAAGTCACATATGTCGCTGTTGGTGAACTATATTGAGTTCATTTTCGTTTTAAATTTTGTAATACCTTAACTGCACTGAAGTATCGGTATTCACTGCTTTAATAAATAAAAAAATGTGTCCGGCGTCTCCTACGAAAGGTGTTTCCGACGAAGCGAGCTGTTGCACAGTTGCGTTGATAACAGATCGCCATGGTTAGTGTTTCCTGTTACTTTGGAGTTTTGTGTTATCGCTGCACGGCTGCGCTTGTGAATGTTATCGCCCGCTTCCCGGAAGAGCTTGCGACGACTGGCGAGCGGAACAGCTTCACCCAAACAGAATAACCACCTAACATTGGGTAAGTTGTGTTATGACAGTATTTCGCGAGCTTCTGGAATGCTCATTACTCGTAACATTCTACCAACCCTGTCAACAACTATTTACCTGGATGAATATCCTACCCACGTTTGCAAGCATCTTCGCTCTACAAAAAACGTATTGGTTACCAAAACCAAGTGCACATTTAAAATATGTATGGAACCCAATGAAATTTTATATTATTTCAGGTTCTCATACTTCAAAACGAAATAATTAATACTAGTGCAGTCCAGTAAATTAGAGGTAAGGTGCTTGGCCTGAAAAAAGTCTTCGGCTAAAACCAAAATTTTTACGTGCTCTTAGTCCGACTTTTGCCTCTGACAAAATATGCTTTGCGTATGTGAAGTACGGTGGTTGAACAGTAGGTCTGGAAAGGGAAAATTGTTTCGTTCCCTTCCTGTGCCTGTCTGTAGACCAAGTTAAATTTTTGGTGTCAATTCCATCTTACGTTTAATAGAATTTTCTGACTCTATTAAGTCTCTAAAAAAAATTAGATCATAACAAAATGACGCAGTGTATTGCATAAATATAGCGGTTGTGAACTATAGGTTTTATTGATCTATAAATTTTTCACTTAATATCGTAAATCCAAGAGCTGCATTCTAGTTTAAGATTTAATAGATTGACACCGCAGTTCTGAAGAAAGAAAGAAAATGATGGCTGTATTGAAATAAAGTGAAGCAGCATATGCGATTTCTGTGACGTATTTCCCACCGTCAAAGGTTCCGTTTTAATCTTTGTTATGTAATCTGGTGGTAATATTCAAACTGGTATGTTAAAACAGCAATCATGCAATGACTAAAAACATACGCGCTAAATCACATCGCATACGAAATCTGTAAGTGATTAACGAGTTCGGTTCAACTAAATTAGTTACAGTGACCTCACGGAGAGTAGTGAGCGAGTGGTAACGCGATGGCTTCACATTCGGGAATATGCAGGTTCGAATCCCCATCCGACCATCCAAATGTCGGTTTTCCTTGGTTGCCCGAAATCACTCCAGGCGAATACCGGGATGGTTTCTTTGGCAGGCCATTGCCAAATTTCTTTCCTTTCTTGCCATCAGTCCATTCCCGTATCTAATGACATCGACGTCGACAAGGAGTAAACTCATAATTAAAAAAAATCCGTTAATTGCTTATTTTCATATTGATGTCAGAAACCATCTTCCGCCATTTCTTAACTTTCTTCAGTAATAGTACGATATTCAAATCAAAAGAAAATCATAAGCCGTCGTTCACACAAAATTGCTAAAAAAAATCATGGATCTTAATGGAATATTGATACTTGTAAAACTTTTTTTTATTCTTGTGTGAGCAAGGCTTCGTTTTGAAAACTATATCTTATGAATAAGATGTATCAGGAAACATCAGCGCGAAACACATACTACAGAACCGAATTGTTTATTAAAATTACGCCAAAACCATATTTTTTAATAAAAAATATTTACAAGAAACTGCAGGAAGAAGTAAAGAAATTTGCAACGTTAACTCTCCACAAATTTCCAGCGTCTCTGGGTTGGTATTGTGTTTAATCGCTTTTCTACAATGACTACGCTAGTTAAGTATTGAATTGAAGTGTATATATTTTTGTGCAGGGTACATGGAATGACGTTTTTATTCTAAACAATGGAAAGTGTTGGGCTTTCGAGCCATTCGATCAGCACGTATAATTTTGATTTTTCTTTGATTTATATTATACTTTCACTGTGTGATTAAGACAGAAGACAAATACGACAAACGCCTAGTGAGAACTGAACAGGACGACTCCTGCAGTGCAGTAACGTGTCGACGAGGATACATGTATCAGAACATGACAGGAAACAAGGAACGTGGGCGGTGGTAACATAGCAGCGCTGTATCTTTTCGGAACACTCATAGCATTTGTTCTCTCATTTGGCGACGCAGGTTACAATCACCCACAAGATCCGTAATGGAATTAGTCTTACAATGACAATAGTTAACATTTGATTTGATATTTTACGTGTTCTGAATTCCCAGTAATCTGCACAACCTTTCACTTAAAAAATCGTAGATTTTCAGCGTTGTTCCCAAATGTTACCAGTGTGAAGAGAGATGAGGAAGAGGCATCGATATAACTAGTGTAAAACACGTAATTCCGTAACAGCACTCTCCCTCTGAAGTTGAAGCGACGACAGTTCGTACGTTTTACGTGCGATTTCGTTTCTGGTCGAGGTTTTCGTGAGAGGGGAAACACTGTACTAAGTTTTCGGAAGCATACTTAAGATCTTGCTCTAAAATTACGACCTGAGGAAATTACCGTTAAGAGGAATTTTGTAATTAGTGCAGAAAATAATAGAGAAAATCCAAAATAGAGCTGGCACTCACCTCGCTTTCTCGACTGAGTCTGCGGAACAGCTCGTCAGACTCGAACTTGGCCTTCTGGTCGGGCACGACGCGCGGCATCTTGAAGATGAACCTCGGCTTGGGCTGTTCGTACAACCCGATGGAATCGAACGGCAGCATGCCTGCGAGCGCCGCGCTCGGGTCGTTCATGGCGTGCATGCTGACTGCTGACTGCTGCTGCTCCTCGCGCCGCAAGCGACGGGACCACACTGCGCCCCGGCGCGCTCGGTGCCCGCGCCCCCCACCACCACCCGAGCCAGGGCACGCCCACCGACGTCACAACATGGCGGTCAGCTACCGACGATTGCGAACCGTACAGTTATTTAACTGCCAGGGAAACCCATCTAGACAACGAAGTCCAAACAGCGGACACAGTACCAAGTCCAACACGAAGAAAAATTATCACTCACCAGTTTTAACTTGCACGACGAATGAGCACAATAAAACAAAAATCATCATCACAAGTAAACTTAACTTTCACGTTTGCCTCTTCTTAAGTGAAAAGGTGTCTCTACTTGTAATGAGTTACGCCTTTTCCCCGTGGCAGTTCCTGTTAACTATTTTTCTTCGACTTCTCGATATTATTCTTGGTAAGTAAATTTTTACTTTACTGCCTATTTTAAAGTTCTGTATACACAATCGTTCATAGGTTTTCGAAAGAATGTACATATTAAATGACCAATGAAGCACGATGACAAAGAACACTATTATTTCATCATTTTTCCCCATTAAATACTAGACTGAAATCTTATCTGGAGCTACGATTTTTACATACAACTAAGCATTTTCATAGTTAAAAATTGCTAATACTGAATCTTGTAATTAATTACATGTTTTTTGGTACTCGGTATGAAACTTCACTCCATATTAGAAAAGTGGGTGAGAGATATGTCATGTTTACATAACGACATACACGAGCTGAAGTATGGATGTTTTAACATTATCTCTTTCCATTTTTCATTCTGTCTTTACTTCCTCCTTATATGATTGTTTTGTTTTCTCGTTTCTTCATTTATTTGTTTCTTTTTACTTTTATGAAGTTTCTGACAGTACTGAAAGCATAGTTTGTACATTACATTCCCGTAACACCTTCTGATAAGTGTATCTCAAAACTTTTGTAATATTAAAATATACTAATTTTTAAGACTAGAGGAATAGTTCAATTTCTTATAATATATCTAAGATATCAGATAGGAAGACAATGTGAGAAAACACAGAGAATGGAATCAGCAATCGATATTTCCATGGAGATAAGTTTAAAGCTAGCAGATAGTCGTGTTACCTTGCTTTCAAGAACTCTTACAGAATTCAATTCCAAATTGATTTAAGTCCTAGGCCAATAAAAATATACAGGAGCAGATAAATATAAACATATTGGAAATAGTGTGCTATCTTAACACGAGACCTATCATCGAGCAATCATAAATCAATAAAGAAAACCAAGTTAATTTAATTCGAATATTTAATGGACTTTTGGGGCGTTTTACTGACATTTTAATGCATTATGGTGGAACCTATTGATAGTGATAACATACTATAAAATGAGGGGTTTTAAATTTATATTTACGGCAGTAACTATGTCCTTTGTTCTTCATCATTCGGTTAACTGCTTATTCTGGAATGTTATTGTAGGTATTGCAGATATTTTATTTCTGCGGAAGAGAAAGAAATAGTTTTCTTTTGTACGTTGTAAATTTCGAAATCTTATAAAGAAACTTCGTATTTCATTACATAATGCAGTGGTTTTAGGAAATCGCCCAAATTTAAACTACCGAACTCCGCCGTCGAACCCTTCCGGGCTTCGCTATATCAAAACCAATCTTGTAGATGAATGGTGGAAGGAATTCCTTTCCATGTATGTAGTCAGAAAAACTTAATAGTATTGTCCGATAGGACATCTGAAAATTGTCTAAAATATTCATTCTAATGCAGCATATTTGTCTGCCAGTGGAAAGTCACTTGTTTGTTTCAAATATTGCGATTATAATGACATGTTAGTAGCAAGTTGAAATGTAAATTTTTAGGATCATTAGGTTCCTTCTTTCTGTTTGATAATAATAATAATTGATAAATTGCGATGGAGTGTATGCTCCGGTGGCAATTTCCCTACATACTCATCATTCACCCTTCCTCCTCTAATCCACTTTTGCCCTCAACCAATTTTTACTTTAAATTCTTTCAGTGGTTTCGGTAAATTATTCATCACCTCCCCAGATACGTATCCCAAAATTGGCCGTTGATCACCTTTATTCGTTGGACATCTTGCGAAGAAATTGTCGAGCGGGAACTTTGTTTTGTAACTGAGGAAAGATTTGTGGTTGAAGTATAAATTTCTAAACACTGCAGCTGCTTCATTGAAACAGAGGTGTTTCTGAACGGAGGCGACGGTAAAGTCAACGTCACAGAGTTTTATTTTGTGGCTGACTGAGAAGATAAAAACACGGGCGATAAAACTCACCGACAAGGTTAAGGTTTCGTCCTTGCTTCATGTCAGTGATGTTAATGCGTGAGTTACAAACAAAGCAATAGTGGTAATGGGCTCAATCCAGTCAGCTCGGATCAGGTGAACACCCACATGCACAGTGTTATGTGCCGCCACTTGAGACCATTGCGCCTGCACAACTAAGATACCGCCCAGTGAGACGCTGCCCCTTCTCAAGTGTGCCTTCTAACTGAGTACTCGTTGGTTCGAATCTAAGTCTCTGGACCTTCATGCTTTGTCAATGTGAAGATGCTGTAGTTCGTAATTCACGTTAAACTGTAGGATTAGCAGACTAGATTAGGCGACTACGAAAGAGGCACAGACAATAAGAAACTCTGTCACTATGTCCTTCAGATCGCACGAAATTATCATTAATTGAGATAATCGATCCAAGTATATAATTTTGGAATATTTTATGTGTGTTTGCGATAATATCCACTGTCGCAGAGCGTCTGGTTTGTTGAGAGGGTTCTAATCAGTTGGAACAATGTTGCAGAATAAAAGCCAAAAAAATGCTAAATCGATAGCGTAATCATTATTGCAGAATGTATTCAGTAGTCTCTGGTTTTTGAAATAATGGCCAGTTTTTAGGTTGTCTCACGCGCAATAGCCGTTGCTAGCAGTGTCATGCTATTTCATGACAGACAGCATACCATCCTATCAAGTCCGTTAAGATAATAGGCAGTATTTGACAGTAAATTACGTGGTATCAGATCAGTTGAAATCGCACAGTCATGAAGTGTTCACGTCGGTCGGTTGGGATATTTGCAAGTATTAGGTATAACTTTGAATAGTGGTTTGAAATTCTCGCCATAAGTAAAAAGTAAACATAATACTTATTAAGTGGTCGGTTGCGTTACCACGATTAGACTGTATGGTGTCAAGTCTTTTATTTGACTGTACGGTATCACAGTAAGGTCTATTGAGATGCAGGATAGTGTTGGCAAGTAAATCACTAGATATCAGGTTGGTTAGGGAGTTGATTTAGGTATCGGTCAGTGCTAACATCTGACCAGTGTTAGACAATAAATGGCAAACTATTAAGTAGGTTCAGATATTGGACGGTATTGGTAAATGGTTTGGTATGAGGTCGGTTAAAATCCATGCCAGTGTTGGACAGTTAACTAACCGTACCAAATACTTAGGGAGTAAATAATGTAGTATCAGCTTTATTGAAATACTTTCCAATGTTGGACAGTAATCGACAGGATTTAAATGCTCGCGAGTGGTATATTGTGTATACCATGGCATCACATGAGAGAGATATTTTTCAGTGGTACAGAGATAATGCTAATAATGCATCTTAAGATATTTGTTTGCTTACGATACAGAGCAATTCGTTGAAGTGATATAATATTGGCATCTGTTAGGCTGTGCTCATACTAAGAATTTAAATATGTTAACTTTATACTATAGAGATTCTAACCTTTTAAGAAATAAAATATTTTTTGTATCGATTAAAAAATAAAACCCAAAGATTGAATAGTATTGACGTTCTGTCCAAGGTATAAAGTGTTCAGTTACAGGTATGATATATTATTTATAATATTTAGAGGAAAATGTTTAACAATTTGTGACATTTTCACCAAGTTACATAAATAAATATCGTTTATGTTTAACACATTCGCAATTTTTTTCACGAAATTCTGTCCTTAATTAAACATTATGTATTTTTTGATAAAATTATTAGATTGAACTGATTTTACTTGTTGCAGTTTCTGTTCTATTTATTTTAGTGTCATATAACACAGATCCTAAAAAAAAAAAAAAAAAAAAAAAAAATTGAGTAGGCATTTGTCGTTGAAGGAAACTTAACTATAGCATAACTAGTTTTTGGGTCTCGTAATAACGACTTCCTACTTGGAGTCTAGGTTCTGGTTTCGGTAACGGTGGAGTGTGTGCAGGAGCCACATGTCGGATGCTTTTAGTTTCTTACAGACAGTATAAAAGTTGAGTACGAAGATACGGGAGTTCCTGGAGTAGACACGTTTGAGAGATAAAATCTCCGCTTTGTCAGCGCGACAGCTGGTGGGGATTGAGAGCCGTTTATTCGGTAGCTGCTCACTTATGCCGTGAAACGCGATACAAGCTGGGCACAAAGCGCATCCTCTCGCCAGATGTTACTCGCGACGGCGCAGTGACACCGCTCGCTTCCCCTCCACGCCGTGGCGCCGTGTCGCTATTGGCCGAAGCGAGCGCCCGGCCAATGAACGTTTGGAGAGGCGTGGCGCGCCGGGCACCCCTGCCCCCCGTCGCGTTCAATATGCTATTCAGGAGGACGCCAGGCCACCCCAGTTTTTGTCAAGCACGTCCTTTTCGCCCTCTGCGACGAGGGTAAACTTATAATGCAAATATTGACATCGAGCAAAGGGATTAGCTCGCTAAGGCTCATAGATTACGGGAGGGTCGCGCTGCTTCAAGGAGCCGAAAGCCGTGATTATGTTCGCTAAAGGTTACGCCTGTTTAGCTCGCGCTGTCAGGGTGCTCATAAAGGAGGCGTCTGTTATATTTTGACATCATAATGGGTTTCCTGCCAGCTTCGCAGCTGCTTCTGCCCATACGAACAACATTTTATTTGTGACACTGAGTTGCTATCAAAGCGAAGTGCGTAACGGTCATTGATAATCTCGGATAATTTGTATGGAATTAGAACACGATTACGTATTGCCTCAGTGGAATATTTTTAGATGCAGACACAGACACACGCTACAGGAAGTTAACAGCGTTATCATCATGTCTTTCGAGGATGAAATAATGGTTTCTATGTTGTTGCTTTTTTGACTGTCGAAATCAGTCCGTAAAATTCTATTATACAATTGTAAATCATAAAAGTACTTCCAAATATTTCTGTGTAATGCAACAATGGCATTAGGTAATACAAAAAAATTAGCTTACCTTGATTTCGTAAACATCTCTCATCCTCAGGTGTTGCCCATTTTCATGTCCCATTAAAAAAAAAAAAAAAAAAAAAAAGAACAAACAGATACGATACTCGGAATAATAGACCGCAATGGGAAGATTATCAGCCTGAAATAACAGAAGGAGCAAGAACTCTAGCGCGAGTAAATTTTGCCGCAACAACAACTTCTTAAAACTTCACGGCTGAGTCTGCGATGAGATGGAATGTTAAACTGGTATAACTTAAAATACCAATTTGTAACTACTCAAGCTAACACGTTACACTGCATTGTTTTATAACATTCTACACAGCTAGACAGTAACACTTTTTTTTTTTTTTTTTTTTTTTTTTTTTTTTTTGTCAACATTTTGCAGACTGAGATGAGTAAAGGTCAGATCCAACACACTAGTAGACATTAAATTGACATCACTGTAAAAGCGTAAGCAAAATATCATAGCAGTAGCCTACATGTAAATAGTCTTGTTCAATTATATTACATATAAGCGTAATAATGCTGGTATATTCAAATATACAAACAATATTGCTAATGGTTACGCGCCCACAATCTCTGCTTTTGACCAGCATGTAACCGCTGCTTCTAGGCAGATGTAATATAACCTAGCCACATTAGTAACAGTATGTAGACCAACACAAAATGGAGATGTCTTACGCGTTTACAAATAAATATTTCAATACGAATCATTTGTTATTGGAAGTCTTAATTTAAATCCAGTAAATGTCACAGTTGCAAATTGTGGTTTTTTATTCAGCTCTTGTCAATCAGGATTCTTGAAATGAGCAATTTTGAGTTCTCATTAACAAACCATGCTAGTTTTCCTATAATAGAGATCACTATAAGAGTAACGGTATATAAGGGTTTGCGAGAGACTGTATTATCCTCTTCCAACTAAATGTCAACGTTCCCTTCACGTGGTGCACCCTGTTAGCACGGACGACTGAATGATTCCCTGTGTAAGCAATCAGCACTGCTTTCCAACGGCCTCCTGAAAGTAGGGCGAAGACTCAGAAATAGCTCTTGCCCTTGAAGTTGGAAACGGCCCCGAAAGGCTCGTAAATGATCAACGTCATGAGGATGCAGAAGGCAACGGGAAGCAACAGCATTAAAGATCAAAAGGGTATCCCGAGAAGTCTTCTCAAATTACATATATAATATATAAGAACGAAGTCTTTCTCGGCGTTGAGAATGTATAAACTGCTCTCGGGTGACTAGCCGAGTCAAAAGTGCGTTGTCACACGATATTTCGGCGACTAGATGCATTGCCGCCATCTTCACCAGAAGATGGCGGCAATGAATCTAGTCGCCGAAATATCGTGTGACAACGCACTCTTGACTCGGCTAGTCACCCGAGAGCAGTTTATACATACATAATGATGGCACCTTCCCGGATAAAATAAATCTCCGGGTGGGGACTGCTCAGGGAGGAGACATCAAAATGGATAAAAGCATTCAACGAGTCGGAGCGTGGAATGTTAAAAGTCTGAGTGGGGCAGGTAGATTAGAAGGCTTAAAAAAAGACAGTGGAGTGACTTAAGTGGTATGTCGCTGGAATTATTGAGATGAAGTGGAAGGACGCACAAGATTTCTAGTCTGGGGAATAATTAGTACACAAGTTGTCAGTGGAGTTATTGCTATAGGATTTGTACTTACTTACTTACTTCCTCTTCATGGATAGACCAAAAGCCTGTTCCGACCTCATTCCTCTGACCATCTCTTCCTAGGTCTTCCAATGTCCCTTCTGCCTGTGAGATGGTACTCTAGGGCAAGCTTAAGAAATCTGTCATTTCCCATCCGTAGAACGTGGTTCTTCCAATCACCTCTTTCTTGGGTGATTCTATCATTTAGCTGCGAGATATTCAGTTGTTCCCTTATTTCCTCCTTCCTCCTCCTATCATGAAGGGAATATCCTTTTACTGACCTTAAAAACTTCATTTCAGATAACTGAATTTTGTTTTTGTATTGTGTTTTTTTACTCATGTTTCACTGCCATATAGCAGAGTCGGTACTGTGATCTATATAAATAAAGATGAATGTATGTATCTTTGTTTGTTTGTATGATTGTTTGTTCGTTGGTTGGTTTGTTTGTTCTTCATACAAATCCACAGTTTTCATCCGATCTCGATGAAACTTTGCACACTTATCCTTTGAAACAAAGAGAAAAATTCTGTATCATTTGGTTGAAAAATTATCTGTATAAATAATAAATGTTGTCTTATAATTTCGAAAAATTACTGAACGGTGATAGACAGACGCTTTGGATATGGAGGTCTCTGTACTGTTTTTCCGCGTAGCGGTCAGGTAGCTAAGTAGTTAAAGCGCTTGCTTACTAATGTTTGGGTCGTGGTCTCCGGTTCAAATCTCCGTGGAGGCTAAGATTTTTAAAAATTGTTTTTGATCGTAAGCGTAACGCCTGGGCCGTCGGTTATTTGGACTGAATGTCACAAAGTTAGATATCACAAAGGTAGGGGTGTAAAGCGATGCAAATCGTAGGTATGCTTGCAATGCTGTAGGTATACACTTTTTTACGTTATATCGATCCCTCAGGGGTGATTCGCAGTCAGGGTGTGTGTGATCTGCAGTAATAATACTATAAATGCGGAAGTAAGTCTCTGTCTTTTGTTACTTTTTACGACTAAATGCCTGTACCGATATTGACGGAATTTGACAAGGAAATCTGTAGAGAGGGCACAGGATTTTTTTTTTTTTTCTGTATGATTAACAGTTGTAGTCACGAAGTTATGAGAACCTATCGAATGGTGACAGAGTGACGGCTGTGTGTGTTAGTCTGTAATGTTACGTTGCTTGCTCAAGATATGCTTCTCGCGCATTATGTTAATGTATAATTTGTTAGTAAATTTCGTTTAGAGAAAAAACGTATTATTTAGTATAGATGTCGATTTTCTCTTTCCTATTACTTTGTGGCTGCTTAAATGTTTCTGGCACCATTTTATTTTGCCTTCTTTTTTGACATCCTTGCGGGCATAAACTGGCCTGAGTTGTAGCTCTGGCAGAGCACGAGCAGCTAAAGGCATTAGAACCCAAGAATCGGATGCTCATGCTGAAGAAAGAAGAAAAGACTAAGCTGAAATAATTCTGCCCTTAGTTAACACCCCCCCCCCCCCCCACACACACACACACACATTCCCTAACATTCGTTTGTTTGTCTGTTTTTAAATATGTTGGAAATTGATTCCCTTCTAGAGACAGATTCGATGGTAGAATGATATAGCGATGGCTTTCCGGTCATATTATGCCTACTCGGTGTTGTTTGGGACCAATCCTTCGCTACCAACAACTTTCTATATTCAATTCTGGCAAAGAAATTCTTAATCCACGCGTACGAAGTCGCGGGTATCAGCTAGTTGTTTTATAAAACTTGAGTTGCGTCTCCTCTCGTGCTTTACCTTTCAGTGTTCGTCGAATTGTCCCACACATAAACTGAAATCGGTGAAATTTCTTCTCACTTCGTTATCCTCATTAGAAGATAATTCACATCCGAGATAAGTAAAGCTGGAGACTTGTTCTATTGACTGATTGTCTACCACTATTTTATCTCTGATAGGATATTTCCCTTGCCATGCCATAACTTTCGTTTTTGCACGAGACAACTGCAGATTGTAATATTTATTGGTAATGTTTGGTATATGAATTGCTTTTTAAAGTCAATCTTAATTTTCCTGAAGGATAAATTGGTCATCTGCAAACAACATAGTGTTTATATAAGTGTTGTTGCTTATTTTTATACCAGGATGGACATTTGCTTTCCATTTTCTAACTAAGTCATCTATATATATATATATATATATATTGAAGAGTGTTGGAGACAGGCTACAACCTTGACGCACTCCTTAGTTAATCGCTATTTCTTCTCTATGTTTATTTCCTAGATCTAATACAATTTGTGTCCTTCTAAACATATCTTGAATTACTTGTATTAAGAGTTCTGGATATCCATTTATTTGCATTATTTCCCATAGTTTTTGTTTATTTACTTTATCGAACGCCTTTTCATAATCTATAAAAGCGATGAGAGTCTTTAAATTAAATTCTCTTCTCTTTTCCAGTAGATGTTTGAGGCAAAATATATTATCTATTCAGGAGCTTCCTTTCCTAAACCCACATTGTTCTTCTAATAGCAGAGCATATGCTATTACTTTGAGCCTGTTATTTATTATTTTTGTATATTTTGTAGCCCGTATTTAGTAAACTAATTCCTCGATAGTTATCGCATGAATTCATATCTCCTTTCTTAAACAGTGAAATAACTTTGGCCTTCCTCCATTCTTCTGGGATGATTCTCTTTTTACAACACATATTAATTAAGTGTAAATATCTAAATTTCAAAATCATTCCCCCATACTTAATCAATTCTAAATTAATTGCATCTCTTCCATTTTTTTTTTAAACTGCTTTACGTCTCTCAACAGCGAGGTCTTTAGAGACAGGAAAGGATGGGGGCAAGGAATGGGAAGGAATTCGGCCATGGCCTTTTGAAGGAAGCATCCCGGCATTTGCCTGGAGTGATTTGGGAAACCATGGAAAACCCAAATCTGGATGCCCGGACGGGGATTCGAACCGCCGTCCTCCCGAATGCGAGGCCAGAACGCTATCCGTTACACCACCAGGCTCGGTGCATCTCTTCCAGGAGCTTTTCTATTATTAAATTATCTTAGCGCTGCATCAACCTCCTCTGTGTCTATAAGATCAATGTCTTTACTGTAGTATCCACACTATCAAAAATATTTTCTTTTCTTCCTCTTTATAATTACTATTGTACTATAACTTTTGTAGCGCTTTATCTATGCCTCTTCTTCAATTACATTTGTTAGCACTTTCCTTTTCATCTTTGTTAAGATGTTTCATAAGTTTATAAGCCATGTCTTGTCTACCATGGGCATCATCTTCTATTGAACTGATTAATCTATCCCATGACTCTTGTTTCAACTTCTTTGTTACTGTCTTAACAGTATTTCTTTTTTTATATTCATTTTCTAGGGTTCGATCATTTTTAGATAAGACTTTTGTTTCTGTTTAACAGCATCTGCAGTTTCTTCATTCCACATTATAAGTCCAGTTTTCCTTCTAAATTTCTTTTTCTTGCCAATGGCTTCATATGCTGCTTTCAATATTGATGAAGCTATAGTTTCCAATTCTTTGTTAATATCTTTATTTGTTGGGTTCTCCAGTAAGCGCTGTTATAATCGGCATGATGTAGATGTCTTATTCCTTCGTCTTTTAAATGGTACGTCTTAAAAACTTCTTGGTCTTTTTGTAAGTTTTTACTCATTCTTTTCCTCCATTTAGCAAGTATTCTTATTCTTAATATAATGAGATAGTGACCTGTATACAAATCACTACCTCTATGAACACTGGTGTCTACTACATCTGGACCTAATTTTTTTATTAACCATTAAATATCCAATGATTGTCCTCTTGCCGTCCATGTAAATTTATGGGTATCTTTTTTTGTAAAAAATGTATTTGTAATCTTTAGCTGGTTGAAGGACGCAAATTCTCTCAGTAGTTTCCCATTTTCATTTAATGTTTATTCGCCTTTATTCCCCATTACCTCTGGAACTGGGCTGTTTCCTACGCGAGCATTAAAATCGCCAGCCAGTATTAGGAAATCACTTTTATTAATTTTGTCTGTTCATAAAATTGTTCAGATTCTTCTCGTTTGTTTTCTTCTGGGGCATATATGGCGATCAAGGTTAGGTTGCCTCTCTCTACTTTCAATCTTAGAGTCAGAATCCTTTCACTTATCATAGTGTAACTGACAATTTTATTTTTCCATTTCCTATCCACTAATATTGCCACTCCTGCTGCAGCTCTTTTCTCTCGTGCCACTCTACTGTAGATCATTGTATATTTATCTATTTGTTCTGTTCCCTTCAATTTATTTCTTTTTTTGTTTCTGTAATTACAGCAACATTGATCCCCTTTCTAGTTAACTCCCTGTTCAGATCTTATTATTTATACCTCTCACATTCCACGTTCCTATTTTCAAATTATCTTTGATTCCAAATCGTTTTTCCTTTGACCTTGCCTTTGTTGTCCTCATTAGATCCATCCGGCTTTCCTTACTTTGAGATTTATGAGTTTACGTGGAAGGGTTACCAGCCCTGGAGGACCAGGGTTTTATTTCAGGGTTTTCTTTCCCCTAGCCAGAGTGCCCCAGTTTTAAGGCGCCGGGGGCTCACCTTCCATCCTCTCCCGTTAGCTACACTCGAAAGAGTGAATTGCCCGGGGGCCAAGCGGCTTTCGCCTTCGTGGACATGGGAGCAGGGTTTGCTGGCAGAGCTGCTAACATAGACCGCAGAGGCATTTGTCAAGGTTTTATAGTCTCAGCCCATCCGGCATAAGCTGAGATCCTTGAGACCATACCAGGATTTGTAATGAACATGAAAGTAGGGAAACGTGTGAGCTACTAGGAACAGTTTAGTGAAAAAATTACTTTGATGAGTGTAGAAACTAAGCCCGCTCCAACCACATTATTACAAGCTTATATGTCAACGTCACAATAAGATCATGAAGAAATAGATACAATGTGTGACGAAATTGTAGAATTAATCCAAAATGTGAAGGGGGAGAAAAATCTAAAAATCACAGAGGATCAGAATGCGGTAGTAGGAGAAGGAAAAAGAGGGAATACTGAACGAAGTTTTCGTCTAGGGTAACGAAACGTGCAGGTAGTTAGAATGTTGTGAAAAATATAAACTTGAACACGATATTTAAAAATCATGCACGAACAATATACACTTGGAAACGTCCAGAGTATACAGGCAGATATCAGTTAGATTATATAATTGTTAAACAGAGATTCAGGAATCAAGTTCTAGACTGTTAAGCATGCGCAGGAGCTGACATAGACTATGACCACAATCTAATAGTTTCGAAGTGCAGACTGAAATTCAAGAAAATAAAGAAAGCAATACAAGCAGCACAGACCGGAAGTGAACAACCTGAAACAATCTAATACGAGAGAATAATTTGCAGATACGGTAGACGTGGGTCTAAGAAATAACCCTGAAAGCATTTCAACTGAGGACAAATAGAATGCATTGAAGACAGAAATAATCAAAGCTGGTAAAGAGTCGTTAAGGCTTTAGGAAACAAGCAGACCGAGAAACTTGAATCACAGAAGAAATTTTGAAACTAATGTATCGGAAAAGAGGGAACAAAAATGCTCAGGATGAAGATATCAAATACAGACAATTTAGAAATCAAATAAACAGGAAAGGCAAAAAAAAAGAAGAAAAGTGGCTGCAAAAAAAGTGTGAAGAAGTGTTGGTGGGTAAAGTACATGTGGCATATAGGAAGATGAAACAGAATTTTGGAGAAACAAAGAAGAGATGTACCAACATTAAAGCTGCTGAAGCGAAACCTCTTTTAAGCTCAGAAGATAGAGCTAACCGATGGATGGAATCCATAAAGAAATGGTTTGGTGAGGATGATTTGAACAACCGTGTATTGGGAAAAAAGTGCAATGTTGACATTGATGATCTAGGAGATTTTTAAGGACAGAATTTGAAACAGCTTTGAATGATTTATAATAAAATAAGGCAGTTGAAATTGATGAGAATTTATGAGATTCCTGCACAACTTCTTAAATCTCTACGATAAGAAGATACCCAAAAATTATTCAAACTGATATTGAAAAGTTATGAAACAGGAAAGGTAGCAATCGATTTTAATTGAAGTATCTTCTTCATACTTCCTAAGACAAATGTGAGAAACACATGCTTCATAATTACGGACAGTAGATTAAAAAGGTAGCAGAAGAGATAGTAAGTGAAGATTAGTTTGGGTTTAGGAAAAATCACGGTACAAGAGAAGTAATTCTGGCTTTAAGATTAATAATTAAAGGATAGATCAAGAAAAACAAAGACAGTTTTATGGCATTTGCTGATTTAGAAAATACTTAATATAATGTTAGATGGGACAAGATGTTCAAAGTGTTAAAGAAATTGGGTATAAAATATCGAAATTGGAGAATACATTATAATTTATGGTAATAATCAAGTGGCTATAATAAAAGTAGAGAGTCATGAGAGACATGCATTAATTAAAAAGGTTGTGGGACGAGGTTGTAGTCTATCTCCATCAATATTCAACTTGTATGTTGAGAAAGTAATAAAGGAAGTAAAGAAAATTTTAAATGTGGCATAAGTCTTCAAGTAGGAAAAATCAGTATCTTATGATTTACTGATCATATTGTCATGTTAGCAGAATAGACTGAGGATATTGAGAAGTTACTGAATAGCATGTATAAAATACTGAAGGAAGATTTTGGGCTAAATATAAACAAAAGCAAGACAAAAGTGATGGAACGTTTCAGAAATAATAACAACGCTAGTAGATTAAATGGAAAAAACAGGATTGGATGCCATGGAGAAATAAGTGAATTGTATTACTTAGGAAATAAAATTACAACTGATGGCCGAAAGAGGAACGATGTTAAAAGCAGAATAGCAATAGCGAAAAGAGCATTCATGACAAAGAGAAATCTAAATGTGGTGACACAAAAGAATGCTGAAAATTAAGTGTACAGATAAAGTACGAAATGAACGAGTTTTCGAAATGATGGGCGAGGAAAGAAGTTTGTGGAAAATAGTTACAAAATGAACATACGGGATGGTGAGGCATATTTTAAGACACGATGGAATGGTTAATATGTTATTGGAGGTAACAGTCGAAGGAAAGAACTGAACAGGAAGAAAGGCATTAGGATATATAAAGCAGTTAATTGAGGACGTGGGTTGTAACAGGTATGTTGAAACGAAGACGTTAGAGCAAGATAGGAAGACGTGGAGCATTTTATCAAACCAATCGAGAGATTGATGAAAGCGAAATAAAGAGTAACCAAAAAATATTTCAGCGAATTGCTTCACTTTTTCATTCCCTCAGCTATCTGAATGCAGAAATTGATTCAGATCTACCGAGGAGCGTAGTGGATGAGCGGGAATACTCTGGCCTCGCATTCGGAATGATGCCGGTTCGAATACCCGTCCGGGCATCCAGATTCGGGTTTTCCATGGTCTCCCCAGATCACTCCAGGCAAATGCCGGGATGCTTCCTTTAAAAGGCGATGGTTGTATTCCTTACTGTTCCTTGCCTCAGTCTTTTCCCGCATCTAATGACCTCTACGTTGACGAGGCGTAAAGTCATAAGCAATAAAAAAAGTCTCAGATCTGTGAATATAAAATAACGTGAAAAGCTGTTCTAGGTCCTACCGATCCAAACACCTCTAATGATCTTCAGGATATGATTCTCTTTGCAAGATTTACGAGATATGTGAATGCAGTAAAACTATTAAAATTTACTTTCAATCTTGTTTAGGGCAAACGAGTTTCCATTTTTAGCTCTCATTCTGTCAAATAGTTATCCAAATAAGGACTTACGGCAGCAATTACATGGAACAAATCCAATTAAATACACTCATATTTATGATCCTTGCTTTATTCAACAAGTGCAGGGAAACTACGCTAGTGATAGGAAAGTTCAGTCTTTACGAGTAGTAATAACGTTTTGATGTACGCCGAATACCTTAATCGTTCATCCCACATAGCCGTCTGACTCTTGAACACAATAATTAAACCACACTGATCAGCCAGAACATTATGACTACCTACCTGCTATCGATTTAAACCCGTCCATGCGATAGCACCGTCACCTGACGAGGAATGACTGCTAGTCAGACACGGTGCATGTACGAGTAGTATCAATGAGCGTGCTACCCGTGTTTGGATGGGGAACGCGTGCCATCCAGTGCTCGAAATTGACCGGGCGTTAGACGTAATTAACCATGAATTTTTTCATTTTACGCCTGAAATCTCCGTCAAAGGCGTAGAAAATACACCTAAGCATCAACATTTTTTAATAAATTACATTTCAGTACTTCGTTTACAGTTTCGCATTTTAACAATTAATTTCAACTATAAATCCTGTCGCATTGTTGATCTATTTTAGAGTTTCAAATATTATCGCTCATTTGCTGCAACAACGCCATTACTCAAAAATCGCAATTTTTCTGGAGACGCATATGAAGTTTTGAATATGAAATTAATCTTTGGAAACTATAATAATAAATGAAAAAACGGCACAATTTGGTCGAGTAATATCTGATTATGATGAGGAGGTAAATTAGTGGCCGAAATACACACTACTCTGTCTCCATTAATCTGAAAACCACCCCCAATTTCACTTATGACATTCTTGCTGCTAAAATCAGTTTTCTAACGAGATATAAGAAGAGTTGTGACGTTATTGTTGATAAAAATGGGTTATTACTAGGTATTTTAATAAAAAATTCTACTTATGACCAATGTTATTTTTTCAGGAACTGAAAATAATATGACAACGATGCAACCATGTTAAAGGTATGAAATAATAACAATTATTATATCCATGGCATACTTTATTTATGGTTATAAACAAAATGATTGTGTTAAATCAAAGTACAAAAAGGAAAAGCACAAATCTTCAAGTTAAATAATATTTAACTTATGGTAAAGATTGCAAAAGTTATACAAAGTTATACAGAAATAGTTATACAAGAATAAAGGTTACAATTGGTCGTAAAATGAATGGTTTATAAAATTTAGGTATGTGAGTTTTCTGATTAAGTTCAAGAGGGTCCTTTTTCTTGTTATTCGCTAAATTAGGCTTTGTATTAAATGTCCGTGTCAGTGTAATAGCATCCTTTATCTTTTTCTTTCTAATGATATTTGCCACATTAAAGTTGGCATCCTTATAAGATGTTTTATAAAATAAGGAAGTTGGCGATTCCCTTTCCACACGAAGAATCTTCACTGTACCCATTTTTATCTATGACATATTCAGGGGTACCATTTCAGTTGCTAAAGCTTTGATATTGAAAAAATATTCGAAGCACAGTTCCGTAACGTTGAATGGCTTTCCATTTTTTTAGCATTAGGTTTTGCAGCAATGAATGACTCCGTCGTGTACATTGGGCCACTCTTCAGCTGTCGTTTTACTTGACGCTCAATTAACGAATGCGCTGAATCTCCCTCATTTTGGGTGTGGCCTTTGATCAGGTACTTTTGGGTAATGTTATTTACACTGAGATAAGATACAGCATAGAGGTAGAGTGCGATCATGAACTTATTTTTTTGTTGGCCCGCACAGTTGTCATAGTAAAATATGAAGTCTTTATCGCCTGAAGCAACTCTTTTATTCAAATAACGAAGAACGCAGGTACCCAATTCATTAACTCCTCTGTGTCCATTGGATTCATCCCAAACAAAACATTCGCATTCGTTACTTTTCAGATCGTAAATTGTAAAATTGAATACATTTAATTTTGACTTACGTATAGTAAAACATTGAGACATCGCCTTTGGGAATTTGCATAACGCCTTGTAAGTCATACACTGCCACTGCAAAATTGAGTTCCTCCTTCTCACAGCTCTTTTCCTTTCTCTACTAAATGCTGATCATAACATTCTTTTTTCTTCTCTTTTTCTTCCCCCTCAGCATTTTCATAGGCACAACACGTTTCACATAAGTCTTTTTTTGGAGTAAAGAATGAAATATTAAGATTCTCCGTGAACATCCGATAAAACATAACGTAGTTTACAAAAGGAATGTTTTTTTTTCTTTACAATCAGTTATGTAATCTCGGTGAAGATCCGCAATGGATTTGCTCCCGTCTATGAAATGTTTACTAGTATTGGCTCGCGTCTAATGGCTTTCTATTTTTGGATCTTCCTCTAGAAGAACTGTTGCCAACTTGTTTCTTTTCTCTTGCACAGTCCGAATAGGCCGATCATTTATATCTAACGCGTTCTTGGGGAATAATTTGCGCACTCGGACTTTTTGACCGTTAATGTGGAAATAGAAGGCATTATTACTCTCTCTTCTCTTCCTGGTACCACCAACACGCACATACTGATATCTTGGTTGAACGGGTTCCATGTTATTCGCAATAAATTGTCGTTGTTTTTCTAAATCACCCAAGTCCGAATATGAAGTAAAAATCTGCATCCTTTTCTTTTCAGTGAACTTAAGAGAACATTTCACCTTGCACTTTTCCGTACATGGAGGTCCCATTTTTCTCTCTTTTCGGACCATGTTGCCTACAGTGTGCATTTCAACTGTTTCCTAACTTCTTATTAAGATTCCATATCCAGGTTTTCTCGTTTCTTTTACGCTTCACTCCTGTCTTAAGTGGACTTGTTAAGATAATCGAAGTAGGCGTGCTGGAAAAACTGGAAGTGTTCTGAGTGGATCCAAGAGACGCACTAGTAGTTGAAGGAGTTTCGATATCGCCATTATTAGTATCACAAGAACCAGCGTTGGAACTGGCTTCACAATCACCGTCGCTATCACTGCTAACGTTGGGCGGCATGTACGTAATATCAAAAATTAAATCGTCATTATCTTCGGAAGATGAACTTGAGTGTGATGAAGAACTTGATGTCAATTCAGTAGATGAGCTTCCAGAAGTATTACTAATCATTTCCAATCTCGTTACTGATTGATTGGCTGCATGTAATACATTTCCTTAAAAAATAATAATGCTGCATTGTAATATATAACTCATTAACACAAAATATAATTTAACATAATAGCAGAGATAAGTATTATTTATTTAAAAAATCAACTGACAAAATCAACTGACAAAAGTTGGATATAAGTTTGACAAATAGAAATAAAATATATTAACATATCACTTTCATTTGAAGGGTCTTCACCAGAGGACGAATTTGTTATCAGTTCTGCAGATGGAGCCTCAATTTTTCATTCTTTCGCGTTTCCTTAAGGTTATTAACAACGTTTTCAATCCTCGACTATTTGATTGCACGATTCTCTCTCTGGGAATAAAATTATACTACGAAGTAAACAATACGAACTCATTAATAGTAACTGTCGCATGTCCGTTCGATGGTTATACATTATTAGTTTACAATAAATTATTGCAACAATATTGACATAATTAGAAATAATACAATGTGAAACATGAATATGAAAGACTATTAGTACAAGAGTGTCATAATGTTACACAATTCCACAACTGATGATAAGGATGCAAATACTTTTCTTTGTAACAACATCTTAAAATCAAATAATACGGCAATAAACACGGTACTTTTCTGCAAGGACGTCACATCACTACACAAGTCAAACAGAACCTTCCTAATTCTTACGTGCATAACGTCACATCTTAAAATAATGCACTGTTCATAATAAAGAGCAAGATGGAAAGTGGTCTTATCTTTGCAGTTATAGCGTCACAACACGAAATATGTCGCTGTTCTAGAGAAACGAACAATGTTTGCTGTATAACAGCTGGATCACAACTGAGATAAGACACTGTTGCAACTAACACAATGGAGGAAACGTAGTTAAGCCAAATCGACAATACCGCCATCCCGCCAGGAATCTTGAAAGCTCAAAGGTGACACTCTACCAGTTAAAAGTTCACATTTTTATAATCATCCCTATGGCATTATCTCAAAATTGGTGATTTTTTAGTTATGACGTTGTTGCAGCAAGTGAGCGATATGTTTCTGAAGTTCAGAAGCTGTGGTAACAGTGTAGGTGAAGTAAAAGACAATTCTAGTGCATGCATGTTTCGCTTAGCAAAAGAAGTGAAGATGTCTCGTAAAATTACTGACTTTATACCAGTTATAAGACAAGTGGAAATTAAAGTATTACAAGCACCGGTAAACGAGGAATGCCAGAAAATGAAGAAACATCAGCTCTTCAGCTATAATCAACAGACCTGCTCCGACTTCACACAAATCCAGGGGTGTCAACAAGCAAGTAAACGTTCAAAAACGCTTAGTAACTCATCAGCTACTGTGCCTACTGAAGATCCTTTTGTAAAATTCAAAAGCTATTGTAATAAATACAATAAAATAAAGAATTATATTAACCTATTTCACAATTTTGGTATATAATATATTGCCACGTTTAGACCTATTTACAGTTTTAATTTGTGTTGGAGTAGGTTGTAAGCTATAGAATTGGTATTTTCATAATTACAACATAATTACGCCTGGAAATTTTACATTACGCCTGAGTCTGAAAGTTAGGAATAACAAATACGCCTGGATTTATAAACGAATTTCTAGCACTGGTGCCATCTATCTGAGTTTGACCGAGGGCAGATTGTGATGGCCTGGAGGTTCGGCACGAGCATTTCGGAAACTGCACGAATTTTTATGGTGTTCGAGGAGTGCTGTGGTTAGTGTCTTCAACAAGTGGTGAAACCAAGGTGAAACCAAGTCCAAACATCGAAGGATTGGGCGGCCACCCCTCATTACAGATGTCGGACGTTGTAGGCTGGGCTGACTGGAGCACCATGACAGCCAATAAGTATCGCACATTGGCTGCAGACTATGTACACCCCTTCATGACGACCATGTTTCCAAACGGCAGTGGCGTTTTTCAACAAGATAATGCGCAATGTCACAAGGTAAGGAATGTGATGGAGTGGTTCGAGGAACACAGTGGCCAGTTGCAATTGATGTGCTGGGTCCCCAACTCGCCAGATCTGAACCCGATCGAACACATCTGGGATGTGGTAGAACGTGGCATCAGAGCTCATCGCCCCCCTCCCCAGAATTTACGGGAATTAGGTGACTTGTGTGTTCAGATGTGGTGCCAACTCCCTCCAGCGACCTTTCAAGACCTCACTGATTCCATAAAAATACGCGTCGCCGCTGTTATCCGTGCCAAAGGCTGACATACCGACTGTTTGGCAGGTGGTCATAATGTTCTGGTTGATCAGTGTATTTGTATAATTTTTTCAGGAAAATGCTCAGTTACGAGTTTTCAGTCTAATCCAGTATCGGTCTTACTACCTTAGTAGCTTTTTATGTTTCTAAATTTAAATAATTCAACAGAACCCCGTTTCGGTGGCCCTGACAGTTGGAGCAATTTAGTTGTGACCGGCGATTGACGCGGGATTAGTCACTCGCACCGAGAGTGGTGGGTGAGCGGTTAACGTTCTCGCCTCGCATTCGGGAGACCGGTTCGAAAATCTGTTCGGGCCTCCAGAGTTGGGTTTTCCATGGTTTCCCCCAAATCACTCCAGGTGAATGCCGGGATGTTTCCTTCTAAAGGCCATAGCCGAATTCCTTCCCATTCCTTGTCCCCAGTCCCATCCCGCCTCTAATGACCTCGGCATCAACAAAGCGTAAAGCCATAAGTAAAAAAAACAAAAAAGGTTACTCGCCCGGCAGCATAGGAAAGCTGCGCACTACGCCATGACCTGGTTAAATCCCACACCACTCTGTAATGCGAGGGAGTACGCTGTTGGTAGTAATTCATCATTTGACATTCTATGGTGCCCACCCTGTTTGTATGATTGAGGGAGGTTGGTTGTCCAAGAAGATTATTTTATATCTTCAAGGACTACTACACATTTATAACTTCTGCCTTGAGGTGCCAGAACTCGCCCATTACGAAGACCCCGACTAAAGGATGCCCGCAAAGTTCGGTTTGTGGTACCATATGTAGGGATGGAACCAGTGACCGAACTATTACAAAGAATGCCTGAACTGCTAGGTCTAACTGCATTTGCTGATGGTTTTGTTACTCGTTGAAGGAGCTACAAGAGCATAAATTGAGAACAATTGTAATATAGTACCTAATTGCGTCAGCCAGTGGTACAACATAATACTACATTTATGTTGTTCAAGGGCAAGCTGACTCGAAAACCTCAAATGAGAATTGGCTGTAAATCAATTCGCAGAATTCCAGTGTGCAGGGACTAGGCATTCAATCGGATGAACGATTAAACTTCGAAGCCCTCATAGGGAAGACAATATCACGAGCAGTGACTGTCATGAATAAAATATTTTCAATATCGGCCACCAAAAATTCACTGTTCCATTCCAAACAATAAGCCATACCATGACACAATTTTATTCTCTTTGGTGAACTACTAGTGTGTGGGCAAAGTATTTAAGAAAAATAAAACCAAAACAGTTAGTCTGACGTGCCAAACGAGGAATACTGTCAAGATTGACAGGATCATACCGAACCGTGACGGCAAATTCATTAACCGTTGCGATTGATGTCTGGCCAATGTGCCTTGAAGTGATGAAAAAAGGTGCCATATATTGGATTAGAAAAGCAAAACAAGATAATACAGCCGAAATATTAGGCCGCGAAGCAGTATCTGAGATGCGCATTCGGGAGGTACTATTGGCGGTTTGGTAACAAAAATGGAATAACAGTAAAACAGGTAGGAGAACGTTTCCATCCGTAGAGAATTAAGTTGATGTACCTCCTATCCTCTCCCGAGACTGGTACACTACATTAATGGTAATGGGCCATACAATAGCTTCCTTCGAAATCGGAAAATTGTGGACTCAAGCAGGAGCGAATGTAATGGAGAGAGTTCGCCGAAACACGTGATGTGGGAATGTGGAATAACAGCCATTCCGAGAGGTAACCAACAAGCTCGGCTGCAAGGGAGGAGAATATTCGACACACTACGCATCGAAAGTTTATGGCATTTCCTGGACGAGTCTGCTAATTTAGCCTTGAAATTTGGAAGGAGAAATTTATAGAAAGGAAATATGCCGAGTGAAATCAAAGGCCACAGGAAGCAGATGAAGAGAACACAATTAAAACTTGTGGAAGAATGGAAGCTAATTTCAGAACCAACTGTAGAGGAACAATGAAGCTGAGTGTCCGGATTGGCAGAAGGTATTCTACGACAACGAACTACATCAATTCTCAGAGGAACTTCAGGGTGCTCTGGACTCTGGAGAGGCCGTCCTCTGAGCGACAGCTGGGGCCGTCTTGATCTTCCAGGAGGTCAGCTGGCTTCGCCGTCGGTTCTCGGAGACTCTACATTTGGAGAGCAATCAACAACAAGAATAAAGGAACATTAGTGGAATCGAAGTACGGTTATGACAATTGGTGGTGGCAATATTAGTATTAGTGGTAATAGTGGTATTAGCAGTAATAGTAATGTTAGTAGTAATAATATTAGTAGCAATAGCAGTAGTAGAAGTAGTAGTGGTGATGGTACTCACTCTGTTAATAACAGTAGAAGTAGTAGTAGTAGTAAAGTAATCTGACACTTAACTTAAATTTTCTCGCATTCATTGTTTATAAAGTGAATATGTTAATTACATAATATATTAGTATATTTGCACGTAAAATAATGGAAATTAGGGTTCTGATTAGACTCTAGTTGCTGGGATATATTGTAGACGGTCGAAGCTCTTTATTCACGGTTTCGTTATTCGCGGTTTCAGTATTCGCGGATAAAATAATTGTCACAACTTTCTGTATTCGCGTTTTTAGTATTCGCTGATAAAATAATTGTTACAACTTTCTGTATTCGCCGCTTGAAATTTTTATTTTTCGCGGATCCATTCGGAACATTCAGCGGATTCGGTATCCTTTACTAACGTGTCGATGTCGTTTGAGTATTGCTGGCATGTGCCGAGAGTCGCTCTATCTACCCGAAACGATTAAAAAAGGAAATATTATTGCCACTAAAACTAAAGTTCAGTGACAAAAACTGTCGCTGCCGCTGTGTTACACGTTCATATGACCTTTGATCGGTTATGAATCTATTATTACTTCAAATAGTCAGTCGTTGCAATACTATCACGTGTCTCTTCTGCTTTGTTCGCAATTTAAAATGTCTAGCAAAAGCAAAGAAAAATTAGTTACCATGCGGAAAAAAGTTGAGTTGCCACTTAGAATAAAAATAGAAATGCTTGTCTGTTTACGCCTTGGTGAGTCGTTTGCATTCCTAATACGTTCTTTCAATGTTAACGAATCAACTGTACGACTCTTCAAGAAATCGGAAGAAAAGTACGGCATTCTGTAGCTTCAACCCCGGCAAAAATTGTTCGTGATCCAGCAACTGAAAAAGTGGAAACTGTGCTATCACTATGGATTGAAGACTGTAACCAGAAAATGGTCTTACGCACATTTTAAAGATCCTGGTGATCGCACAAGTGGAGGATTTCAAGCATCGGTAAGTTGGTTCAATAAATTCAGGGTGCGACAATCACTGCGTAGTATCAGAATTGTTGAAGAAGCTGCATCTGCAGACACCGCCGCAGAGGAAAGATATCCAGAAGAATTTGTAAACATAATTGCTGAAGGTGGATACGACCTGAAAAAGTGTTTAATGCAAACGAAACTGCCCTGTTTTGGAAAAGAATGCCAAACACAACTTTCATATCCAAAAGTGAAAAGTGCGTCCCTGATTTCAAGGCTACAAAAGGTAGGGTTTCACTGCTTGCTGTGTTCTAAAGTATCAGGTGACTGTGTTAGAAATCCACTAATGCTTTACAGATCTTGAAATCCCCGTGCTTTAATAAATCAAAACAAGGACAACCTGCCGGTGTTTTGGCGGTGCCAATAAGAAAGTGTGGGTTACAAGTGTTATTTTCTGTAACTGGTTTCAGAATTTTTTGTTGAAACTTATTCAAAGAAAAATAATTTAGACTTAAAATCCATTTAAGTTTTGGACAACGCACCAGGTCACCCTCGTGAGCTTGAAACTATGCATCCAAATATAAAGGTGATATTCTTGCCTCCTAACACGACAGCTTTACTTCAACCAATGGACCAAGGAATAATCCAGGCCTTTAAGCTCTATTACATTAGCCAAACCTTCAAAATCATACAGGACACCATGGAACGCAATCCTGATATGAATGTTATGCAATGCTGGAACAATTTATACACTTTGAAATCATGCTGGAAAAACTGTCTGTTCTCACTGTCGGAAATGATGGAGAATCCGTACAAATGCAAACTTTAACTGCAAACATTGCTCAAGTTTCGAATGGAAAAGGGCAAGATGGTTTTGAACAGATATAATCAAGTGATATTCAAGAGTTGCTAGAATCGCAAGATGAAGATGTGACTGTAATCGACTTGGAGTAAATTTTAAATCCCCAACCATTGGAGAAGAGTCTTCAACAAATACTGAAATGGTGACATTTGTTTTAAAAAAACCTAGTCAAGGTCTACGGATGGCAAATGAACCTTGTGATTTCTTCATGAAAATTGATTCATCTATGGAAAGAAGTCTTGTTTTTAAAAGACAAATTGTTAATTCCACAGCTGAACATCAATCCGAATTGAAAGGCTTTTTAAAAGTGGCAAAACAAAACAAAAATTATTAAATTCTTTAAAACATTGCCTAAGCCTGAAAATAATAATTAAAATATGTTGCTTACAATCTCTTAATAAATTTATTTTAATCTGACTTTTTTTTTTTTTAACCTTGGAACATATCCCCTATAATCCCATACAAATTACCACTCCATATTCGCGGCATATTTACGGAACGTATCCCCCGCGAATAAGGAGCTTTTTCTCTATTGGAAAATAAATAAATAATCTATATTTATAAAATACCAGTCTTGGTCACGATGTAGCGATGTCTGACACACCCTGACGTCACGCTGCCAAACCAACAACGACCGAAGTTCTTTTTTACCTATGGTTTTACGCCTCGTTGACGTCGAGATCATTAGAGTCGGGATAGGACTGGGGACAAGTAACGGGAAGAAATTAGGCCATGGCCTTTTCAGAAAGCATCCCGGCACTCGCCTGGAGTGATTTTTGGAAACGATGGAAAACCCAAATCTGGATGCCCGGACGGGGATTCGAACTGGTGTCCTCCCGAATGCGATGCTAGAGCGTTAACCGCTCACCCACCACTATAACAGTTCTATGTACCTAAGCATTCACGAGTGAATGAGCTGCCAGAACACTAAAAGAAAAGTATGTATATCGTAAAAATCGACATATTAAATATTAGTTGTTTTTCTTAATTAAAATTCGTTTGATGTGGATTTTTCTTATACTCTCTGTACAGTGATACCGTTGTTACAGCAAGCTAAAGAAATTCTATGTTACATATTTTTCTTGATTACATTGTTCTAAAATAAACCTTTTCTGGAGATATTCGTTGCGATTCTTATGGAAATCAATGCGCTGAACTCATATCTAGATTTCTTCTATCAACTACAGTTTTTTTTGTAATGGGGAGTTTAATTTTTTAAACATTTTTTCTGTTTATTGAAAAACGTTAAATTCTAGTCATATTTCAATCAATAGATGAACTGCTAAATACAGTAGGTGGCCAATTATTATACTCGTTTGAAAAAAAAAAACATTGTTTCGTGTGTTATTATACATTTAATCTACTAATAGACCTATGATATCGTTTTTATTGTTATCTTTATAGGTTTAATGAATTAAGGAAAAATAAATAAAACATAATTTAGCATAGGAATTATGTTATATTAATAGAAAAAAATATTAATCAATATTTAGTGAATCCTCCCTTTTGAGCAATCACGTTTTGTAGATGCTGCGGCATGCTGGCAATGCACTTTTTGGAAATTTCTTGTAATTCAGGTGTTCTGTGCCATGCTGTAATAATATTTTCTATTAATTCTTTTTTATTAGTAATAATTTTATCCTTGCAAATTTCTTTTTTTAGCGCCGCCCAGACATTCTCAATAGGGTTAAGGTCTGGCGAATTTCCAGGCCAATCCAAGAGGGTTATTTTTTCGTCTTTTAAAAACTTCATGACTTTTTTTGCTTTATGACCTATTGAGTATAATAATTTGGCCACCCACTGTACATTGACCATTGTACATAGAGTTAAAAAAAAGAAAAATATCAGCTAAAACTGTCTAATATCCTACTATTTATAGTCTTATTTCTTCCTTTTATGATGAATATCTTTGTAGTCCAGAATAATATTCCAACAATAATCAGACAGCATGGCAGGCATCCACTTCCCTTCGTATCGCTGCTCTAAAGTCATGATGTCTTTCAAGGCCGGCGCTATGATCACGGGTAAGCGTTCTTAGCAGTGACGTAACCAGTTGGAGCCCGTGGCAAATTTATCGGATGGGCCCTCCCTCAGGCGACATGGGTGACCTATTTCACCCTCGATGTCTTTATGCAACCTTTCACCGTGTTAATCAGACACGTCGCTGCAGCTTTTTTGGCAGTAATCCATATGGGAGTGCAGAAAATGCACCTTCAGTAACATATTGCATCACAATTTTTTGTATGCAGCAATCATTTCGTTTACTAATCTTTATAGTTATGAGCTTTTTGTTTTCCCAGGCAATTATTGCTGACATTCTTGAAACATATCCTGGCTCGTTTTAGTTCTACCGTTATTATTAATTTTTTTTTAAATTGGATCTCTTTGAATTTTCCTTATTTGGAATCCATCAAACACACCTTCATTTACCTTTGCTGGTGTAGGAAGAGGAAATTTGTTTAAGAGGCACATAAATCCTCTTCCAGTTTTATCCATGGCTTTAACAAATTGCTTCATTAGGCCTAATTTGAGTGGAGGAAGAAGAACATTTTCACTAGCTACCAGTTTCTTACGCTGACAATTTTTTTTCTTTTTTTTCACTCAGTTTTAATTTTCGACGAGGCCATTCCTTTCTCTTAAATGGGAACGTTGTCACGACTATCCCACACATATATGAAACACCCATATTTGGTGTAGCCTTGTTGCATACCCAATATTATGGCAATAATTTTGAGGTCACCATATATATTTCATTTACGTTCGTTTTAATACATGTAAACATATATTCCTAAATGTCGTATGATTCGTTAGTCATAGTAGCATAGCCAACTAGAATGGAGAAGATTATATTCCAATTGTGGACTAGTATTGCCTTTAAACTAATTTTGGATGCATCTATATAAAAAAATCTCTAGTCCTGACTGATATGTCTAACATAGACTCAGTTATTAATCTCTATCTATCTATTGATGACCGTCTCTAAAGACCTCGCTGTTGAGAGACGTAAAGCAGTTTTTTTTTTTTTTTTTAAATGTATTTATGACGTGTACATTACAAAATGTAGCAGAAGTACATAAAAAAGGTACCAACATTTGCATATTAAAACAAGTGAAATGCAGAAGTTGATGTTGCCAACTGCTTTTTGTAAATTTCCCTTCGTGTAGAAAAACATACCGTATATCAGGAAATTAAAATGTAAATTATTCCATATAATTATAAAACTGTGTCTGATGGGTAATTTCTGATTTCATAGTTTAATTTCCCACGTAAAGATGCTATATAAACACACATTTCGATAACAGCTTTTTTTTTTTGTGGAACAATGTTATTAGCGCTTTCGATGAAAATTGTACTTAGGCCTAGTTACCGAAGGAACGAATAGCTAAAATACTGCGTTCAACATATAATTTTGACGGGCTTACTAGATATTTATATTGGATGTAGAAATTTTAAGTCACTGTTATAATATGCTCGAAAAAATTATTTGCAGAAACACTGAAATTAAAGTATATACTGCGTATAAATTAAGATATTAATAATTAGTTGCTTTCATTTCTGATGTCATTGCAATACCCATTTAATATTCCCAGTGGGTTAAATTCAGATCGCAATACAGTGAACGTATTCATGCATGGGTAACAGAAGCTATGAATTTTGAACAGCAATATTAGTAGAAGTCGTGATTATGTCGAAATGCAGACAGGACCAGAGTATCAACTTTCTACAATTTTCTACAGAATAAGTCACAATGAATTAAGTTTTATAAATAATTTAAGCTGCTTTCATAAGCTCCGAGTTACTGAAGTTATTATTATACGGATGGAAGTAGTTTCGTATTTATCGTGTTGAAAGAGACTTGGACCAGGTAAGGGGGCATCCACAAATTACGTGAGGTGTTTTTCCGGATTTCTGGACCCCCCTCCCCCCTGGTGAGATTTCGTGAGATCTGGCCGGACCTCCCCCCCCCCCTCTGGTGAGATCTGGTCCGTGAGAACCCCCCCTAGAAATCACCCTAACCGAAATACCCTCCTAAAATCGACTTTGCCGCAAATTGTAGACCTTTTTTTTTGCTCTATTGTCCCCAAATTTTTCGTGAGATTTCCGTAGACCCCCCCTCCCCCTTGGTGAGATCTGGTGAGATTTCGCCGGACCCCCCCCTCCCCTATTTCACCTCACGTAATTTATGGATGCCCCCTAACAGAAGTTGCGTAAGGCGTGGGCAACGTGGGCAGCCGCCTACAGTCTCGCGTTCCGAGGGGCCTCGCGCACCATAGGCACTTTTCTATTTCTCATTTCTCAAGAAAACTAAATAATGGCGATACTCAACATCGTCGCTGGTTGGTTTATTCAAAATCTCAAAATAAATTTTTCTATTTTCACGAACTCAGATGGTATAGGGAAGGTTCTGTGATTGGAAACACTTAAGTAGCATTTTATGAAGACATGAGAATACCAAAGAACATATGGCATTTGTATTTCAATGGATGACATTACAAAAAGGAATATATAAAAAAAGACAAACAATAGACCAGAAAAAACAAAGGTTAACAGGTAAATCTCGAAAACATTGGCACATTTTGTTGGAAAGATACTACTTCTTCTTATTTTAATCCCGCATTGTAGTATCTATTTTACTGGACTTCTTCCATTTAGGCCTAATCTGGTCATGTGTATCTTAAGATGAGGTACTGTCTAGTTTCATGTCCTCTCGCAGGGTATCCAGCCAGCGCCTCCTGGGGCTCCCGCGTTGTCTTCGGCCCTCCGTACTTATATAGCTTGTTGTTGTCGCAGTACATAGCCGCACCATCACAGACGACTACACATTTTCCCAGGAATTGGAGCCACACCAAATGCCGCCCGTAAGTTCTCATTCCCGATTAAGTTAAATTTAGTGAGTCCCTGTGGCCAGCGAATCATCTTCATTTCCATGACGTCCAGATGTTGTTCATGTCTTTTCGTGACTGTCCAACATTCGGTTCCATACAGTGGCATTGGTCAAGCAATGGTTCCGTAAACCTTTGATTTAAGGTACAGTGGCACTTCCGGTTGAAAAGGACTCCTGTGACCTGACGCCGCTTCATCAGGATGCGTTGACTCTATTTCGGACGTCCGGGAGCGTTTGACTATCTGAAAAGATTGTCAGAGGCGTAATGAATTATACCAACTGTTACTAAAGTACAGGAATTTTTTCGAGCGACAAGTGTCGCCAGTCCAGGCGTTGACCTCATAACAGAGGCGATTTCGCCACTTACGGGGCGAGTGGTCGTCGCCACTTGAGGAATGTGCAATTCGCCTGCTGGTGGGTGCGATGTCCACCAGGTTATTGCCGCCCTGGTAAGTAGGTCAACGGAGCCTTCGTTTTAGATAACGAAGTAAGAAGCGGTCACTTCAAGACCGGAACTGATCTCACGGGCCTCGAGCATCGACTTGCTGAACCAGCCAGCTACCCGCTCGTCGCCCGATCACTAAGTGCTTTTCTGCAAACCGGTATCGGGGTGAACAGTGGTTTTCGGCGATAACTCGCAAACTTCTACGGCAATAAACTTGCAGGAGACCGTCTACCATTCCTAATTTCAGTAGGAAAAGTATTCCCTCACCTGTTTGCTCGCCGCAGGGCGTGATGTCAGAGATAGCAATTATTCTTAGCAAGCAGGCAGCAGGCTAATGGCGGTCCAGTAACTGACGGCTGCCCCGATCTACAAGAAGAGGAGTACTAGGTACGTCCACAAGTAAGTTCACTCCCCAAGCGGCCACACCATCCTGACAAACCCGTGGCGCGGATCAACCCTCAAAAAGGCCCACCACAGTTTGGTGGTCAGAAGAGGATCGAACCCAGGACCTGACGAAGCGGAAGAACAGCGAGCAGCGGCGGCGGTAGCAGCTGGTGGGAGGCGTGACAGCAGGCGGCGAGGCAGCCAGACGTCACACGGTCAGCTGGAGGCGAGATAACGCGACACCTGACAACGTCGCAGACTGCGGGCTGCGTGCAGTTAGCAACGGAAGTCAGTCGGCGGACAGCGGCAGTGTAGGACGGATCTACGCGGTCGGCGGCTACAAGAAGGGCGTTTCCAGCGCAGTGCGGGGTGCGGACGGCGTGACATCTTGGCAGTGACACAGCTCGGTAAGTGGATCTCAGCCTTGTTTGTACATGATGGCAAAGACTCCAATAACAGTCCAGGACGCCGTGAATGATTTGAATGAGCGGATTGCTACAGGAAGCGCCATTGTTAAAATAAAAGTAGTAATTTGCGATTCCTAAGTTCGTTCTTAACTCAGGATGTGACTTTCAGTGGAAATTCAGGGGAGGCCGTGAAAGAGTTTTTTGCTCGTTTAGAGACGATATTAGAGCTTGCCAATTTGTCATCAGAGGAAAGATTAGGGGTTTTGAAATGTAGGCTTCGTGGAGAAGCGTTTCGCCAGTTAATGTATGATGAAGATTTTAAAAATTCTGGTTTGAAATATGAGCTTCAGGAGCGTTATAAAGACAAAGCAAGCATGGGATCATATCGGGAGAGGTTGAGGAATTTGAAATGTTAGCCGGCGGAACCAATTAAGAAATTTGCCGATAGGATCAAGGCACTGAGCAGTCATACCTATGAGTTGATGGGGGAGGAGGCACATGATTTGGCTGTGAAATTCGAGGTGGATCAGCGAAATTTGGACGTCCTGTTATCAGGACTTGGAGAGGAGATTTCGGAGTATGTATCGCTGCAGAAACCAAAGACATTTTCTGAAGGGGTCAAAACAGCCATTTTCTTTGACCAAGTCAAGCAGAAAACAGCAGCAGAAGGTAAGTCTAGAGTTAAGCATGTATTTCATACAGGAAATATGATTAAATTTTATGGTTGCGGTCGCGCTGGGCATATAAGGAGGGATTGTTTCCGCCATTCACGAAATAATCCAAGAGGTAAAAATATGTATGGAGGTAATGCAGATGTAAGGCATTCAGGGAGGAGAGGTGGATTCAGTGGTGGTAATTGTTCAATGTATCACAGAGAATTTGTGGGAGGAAATCAGGCCAATAATGGGGCTAAGAGAAATAATTATGTTAATGAGAGAGGGGATGCAGTGAATCAAGTTGAGAGTAATAAATATTCTGGAGGTGTTGGGCAACGGGGAAGTGATAATAAGTCTCATGGGAGTAGTGATGGGGGAGCAGCTCAGGGTGAGTGTTCTTCGAGATCTAGCAATAATGATTTAAACTGAGGATGGGTAGAAATGAACCAAAGGACTACCCACACTAATTAACATCACTGTGACACAAAGACTGGGGTAGCTGATTCAGAATTGGTGATGGTGGCCACAATACTAGGTAAGTTGTATCGATAATTGGTGGATTCTGGGGCAGCAGCATTTGCCGTTGACGGTAGATAGTTGTGGGGGTAAAGGATTGTGCCCCCCAAGTTGTAGAATTACTGGGTTAGACGTAAGTAGAGAGATTCCAGTGTTAGGGGTAAAGAATGTAAATATTTCCGTAGGCGGAGGGACGTTTGATATGTCAGCATATGAAGTTCCATCTTTAAGTTTAGGGTTTGACGGAATAATCGGAATCGAGTTTCTGAAGAGGCATGCTGCAGTTCTGGATTTTGCAAAGCATATGGTTAGTTTACGAAACCCTTCAGGGAGATACGTGCTAATCGAGCTTCAAGGGCCTGATACGCATTCGAGGGTAAATACTGGCCTGTTGGAACCCGTTATTCGAATGTTACGGTCAATTGTGAAGGTAGAAACTATACAAGTTGACCCCAGAAGTTCGGGTAAAGTCATCTATGGTCCTTTGGAGCATAATTTCGCAACTAATGAAGAGTCAGTTAGATTGGTTGAGTCCCCACATGATTCTGATTTTTTAGCTCGTAAGAGAGTTTATGTTAAAAGGAGCGTATGTCGGGTTAGGGAAATAAGTGGTCGAAAATGTGTACCTGTATTGGTAGAAATATTTAGCGATGGCGGCGTGAAAATTCCTCGTAGTTGTCAGACAGAGCATGTATCTGTTATCGATGATAAGGATTTTAAACAGATCGGTGTTTACGCTGACAATACAATTAATGGTGAAACAAAACAAAATATGGTAAATAACAAAGAGAATGAAGTTTACTTTCGCGCGAAGTTGAAATATTTACCCACAGAACAGCAGAATGCAATGGAGAAATTGTTAGAAGATTACAAGATTCTTTTCGCACTGAATCAAACGTTGCCGGCCACTGACCTGGTCGAAAATCGCATTGAAACTGGCAACGCGGCGCCCGTGCGGAAGAAGCCGTATAGGGTTCCAGTGTATCAGAGGAAGCTAATAGATGATTTTATAGACCAACAGTTAAGGGATAGGATTATACAGGTCTCTCAATCCCCATGGGGTGCCCCAGTAAAATTAGCGCCGAAACGGTGCGAGGGTGGCAAGACGCATTATCGATTTTGTGTGGACTAGGGGTTGAATAGTGTCACTACGCCGGACGTCTATCCTATACCATCCATTGCAGACCGTGGACTACCTTGGTGGTTGTGAGTATTTTTCGACCCGTGACCTATGGTCGGGCTACCACCAGGTGCCTATTGCTCAGCCTTTTCAGTACCTAATGACCAATACGAGTTCCTTAAGTGCCCGTTTGGCATGCGCAAAATGCCAAGTACTTTTCAGCGTTTGATGGACATGGTTTTGAGAGGGTTGAAACCCCATTCCGCACTTGTGTACTTGGATTATGTCATCGTGTTCTCAAAAAAAGGTTTAATGAGCATATTGGGCATTTCAGAGATGTGTTTGATAGATTAAAGAAAGCAAAATTGACACTCAAAAAATTCCATTTTGTGCCGGACGAGACAGAGTATCTAGGTCATTTGATCACTCGCCAGTGGATAAAGCCCCGTTCGAGACTGATTTCAGCAGTAAAAGATTTTCGCATTCCCGCTAATGTTAAGGAACTTCAATCATACCTGGGGCTATCCAATTATTATCATAAGTTCATTAAAGACTACGCGCAGAAAGCAAAACCACTGACGGAGTTGCTACGCAAGGGGGTTCCATTTTCAATGGACCGCTTAGTGTACGCGAGCCATGGAAGCTCTGAAAGAAATTCTGACTACACAGCCCCTTCTTTGTTACCCTGATTTCCGAAAACCGTTTATTTTAGCCACGGATGCTTCGGGGATCGCGGTGTGGGTGGTTTTATCGCAGCTGGTAGATGTTAAAGAGAAACTTATTTGTTTTGCGTCAAGACAATTAGGATCTGCTGAAACCCGATACAGTATCACAGATCGTGAACTTTTGGCGATGGTTTTGGGATTAAGTTCTTCAGGTGCTATCTCCTAGGGGCGAAATTCGAGATCGTAACATATCTCGCGGCCATCCGTTGGATGCTGATGGTCAAAGACTCTCCGAGGTGATTGACATGGTGGTGTCTGCAACTGTTTGAGTACGACTACACGATATGCCCCCGGGCAAGTGTTAATCACGGGAATGCGGACAGTTTGAGTAGGAAGATAAGAACAATAACAGCTAAGGAAGGACCCACTCTGTCGCAGCTTCCTGTGGAGAAATCACGAGTCCTCGAGTGTGAGAAGTGGCGAGGAAGCAAGAAATTTGTTATGTGGGAGGACGTGCTGTGTTGTGTTACGAAGTATGGGGAGCGCGTGGTTGTCCCAAAATCGCTGCATGAAACTCTCATGAAATTACACCATGATGGGACCTTTGGTGGGAACACTGGTTGGAAGTGTGTGAACCGTACAATTGCAAGGGACTTCTGGTGGCCTAATAGGAGGCAAGACATTAGGCGCTACATACAGACTTCTCTGGTATGCAACAAGCGCGCAGAAGTCCCAAAAGGGAGGGTAAAACTTCAGTAATTTCCGGAAACCATGCCACCCTTTGAACGCGTTCAAATTGATATAATGGGGCCTTTCAATCGCAGCGAAGAGAGACATTCGTATATTCTCACCATGATCGATTCCATTTCTCATTATCTGGTAATGGTACCGATTTCCAATCAATTGGCGTGGACAGCCAATGCGTTTGTCGTCCACTTGTTACTTCGCTTTGGCGTACCTAAATTTCTGTTGAGCGATTGCACGACCAACTTCCTATCTAATTTATTCTCGTGTAAGCTTCTGGATATCGAGAAGATGAAAACGACGTTCTTGATTCCTGCTGGGAACGGCCTTTGTGAAAGGGCACAGAAAACCATAATTAAGTCCTTAAGTCCCCAACAAACTGGGCGAACGTGCTACTGTATGTCGTAAGCGCGTATAATTATAGACTACACAGTTAGACGGGGAAGACGCCGTTCGAAGTGTTGTATGGGCGTGAGATGGACGCACCTTTCACTATGTTTCCTAGCCTCAGAGAAATAAAAAATGCGGATGTGAGGAGCTTGGCACCCAAGCTCAAGAGGATTTGGAGTAGTGTGCGCAAAAGTAACGCTTAAGCCTTTGACACACATAATTAACACTACGACAAAAAGGCGAGACCGCAAAATATAACCCAGGGGTCGTACGTCATGCTTAACCACCGTTACAGGAAGCCAGGTAGCTGCTACAAGTGGAAAACCATGTGGGCGGGGCCGTACGAGGTTCTGGAATTGCCATTTGCTGCGACGGTAAGGTTGAAGGTAAAAGGTATGGAGGCTACAGTGCACAAAAATGGGGTAAAGCCCTATATTTAGCGTGAAAACCCCGTGGAGCGCTCAGAAGAGTCCGAGCGATGCTCGAACCAGGCAGCTAGTAGGGGGAAGCCAACTGCCCCACCTCCACCAGAAGCAGGTAAGTAGAAGATTAGGCATGCGTTAACCTCAGGGGCAAGACTAGCAGGACAGCCCACGGATCGACAGCAGCCCCCCCGAGCAGACGGCGTGTGGGTCACAAAGAAATGAAGATGACAAAGATACTGGTAAAAAGTGCCACGGCACGCATATAACTGAAGGGAGAGACGGTAGGTGTTTAGGAGTCCTGTATGGATGGAGAACTTCTAGATTCTACTTTTAAACAGGAAAAAACGCTGTCTTTAAGAATTTTCTGGAAAGTGCACTTTCCGGAATGAGAACAGTGGAACCTAAGATGGAGATCCAGTCGGGACCCTACCTGTAGTATCTTTTAGCTTCTAAATTATTATCTATTGTTTGGAATATGGATACTTGTCATAATGCATAAGGTTGAGGTCTGCTCTACCGGATGGATTAGGACAGTATTCGAAGCATTGCAAAGGCAGTTCTTGGCCTGGTAATGTGGTTGCAGGGAAGCGCATGGCAGCCAGAACAGGCGGCGACGGCGCCTGACTCAGCGGACACCAGAGCGCTGATAAGATAGATAGATAGATATGTTCACTTTGATCCCATGTGAGAATAATCTCGGGAATGTGGAACAGTACATACACTTATTAGTAATGTCAATATTACTATATAATTGATAATAATATGTATTGACAAGAAGTTATTTCACTAGTATATAAGCTGGGCTTGATTTTTTAAAGGCCGTTTTCGCCAAATTTATCGAGCGTTGCGTCTTACGATTGCAGGAGGTAAACATCCTAAAGGGGTGCAATTATTACGCAAAGTCTCAACCCAAAATAAAATCCCAAGGTCGTGCCCTCCCCTTGTAAGTTCTCACACGCTGGGCTGTATATCGCTCAGACCCCTTGCACATACTATTAATCAATACAGTCAGCAATACTTCATACACATTATTCCCTTAAACATTTGACGAATCCTTCAAAAGTACATGGCCGAATTCCTCCCCGTTTCTTGCAGCCGTACCATTTTGTTTTCAAGCCGATGATCAGAAAAATGCCAAAAAATTCTATGGACCACTAACTTAAGGATCCATTTTTTTTTTACTTGTATGTATGTATTTCAATACCAAACCTAGCTGTGGTCAGCACCGAGTGTGATGGGTGAGCATCCTGGAGGACATGGATTCAAATGTCCGTCTGGTCATCCTAGGGGATGTTGTGATGTATTCAAACTTAACGACTCTATGGAACAGACACTCGCCTAATTTCTGAGTGTTTTAGGGACACGTTGATAAACGAAAATCGACCATTATACAATTTCATTCATTTATACCTCATCTTGAACCAAAGATAATATTTTACTGTGCTTGGTTGAGGGCTGAGATATTTCTATGCACCTTGCTGTCGATAGCGTGTATCGAACTGTTTATGGTTTAGCAACACTTAATGGCAGAGCAAAAGCAGACGGAAATACCTAAATATTTCTGTGTATCTGCGGCACACTCGGAATAATTCCACGCTTTCGCAACACTTAAAGGCTGGGCACTACTTATCGCTGACCAACCGGACACATACCAGAGTGTTGAAATCCCAGTCTCGGAGAGTAACTGTGTAACCTGAGGCAAAGACGTAATTCGAATTCCCATATGCCTCCGACTATTTGTTACAGTGAGAGAGAGAATCGAGTGGCTGAGTAGAATATCTCTGATCGGCGCATGCACAGATGATGTTTCTGGTGGCATGAGCCGGACGGTGGTACCACCTAGCGTTAAGTCTGACGTTAGTGGCCACGACCTCTAGACTCTGATTGGCTACCCCCACCACCACCATCCTGTGACGTCTTGGGGAGTTCCAGAAAATAGCCAGTATTGGCCTTCCCCACTACTGTTATTCTATGGTACACAGTCTAAAGCTTTATGAAAATCCGAGTAAAATTGCATCAACTTGTGAACTTGCATCAATAACTCTCATGAATTATGCGAAAATAGAACGAACTGTGTTTCATGTAATCTGTTCTTCCGAAATCTGTGTTGGTTCACATCAAGATTTCTTTTTCGTCTTGAAGCTTCATAATTTTAGAGTATATACCATGTTCCAGAACTCGAAAAAGTGCTTATGTTTTTCCATACATTTGTTTTGAATTAATTTTTAAATCAAGTGTTAATCGAATTCTGTAGCCTTATCGCGGGTGTCGTTAATGTCGCGTCTACCGTGTTGCTGTCGCTAAAATTTTATTGATTAAATACGTTTACAGTCGGCATGAAAGAGAACGGCGTTCAATTAATTACTTACCGTTTTATGAGGGTCTTTTAAACGTGTAAGTCTAAACTGACAGCAGTACGTGTCGCTACAACCTCTTCTTTCGGGCTTTCTCCCTCGTCGATTCCATCGTCATTAGAAGTGAGAAAGGTTGTGGGGCAAGGAAGGGTGAAGAATTCGACCTTGGACTTTTGAAGGACCCATCCCGGCATTCACCTGGAGTGATTTCGGGAAACCATGGAAAATCGAAATTAGGATGGCCAGGCGGGTATTCAAACACCATATCCTCCCGAATTCTCACTCACCACGCTCGTTGGCGATCACTTTTAGGATTGGCAATTAAAACACATATATACAGGTAAAAAAAAAAGGTCCATTAGATAGCGGTCCATAGAGGTTTTTTGGCATTTTTCTGGTCGTCGGGTTGAAAACGGAATGGTGTGGGGGCAAGGAAGAGTAGGAATTCGGCTATATACTTTCAAAGGATCCGTCGAATTTTTAAGGGAATAATGTATATGGAGAATTATTCACTGTATTGATTGCCAGGTGTCTGAGAAAAATATGGCCTAGCGTGAGAGATCAATATTTAACTTAAAGTCGATCTACAACCTACCGAATGACAGCAGACTAAATTGATTGGTAAACATGTGAAAAATGCCTTTTTATTTACAAGCGCAGTTAAATATTTCGCCCACCAATCTATCTGGGTGATTACTGTACTGACGGTTATTCTTCGTTTCCTCGTGTTATTCAGCACTGGAATGCACAGAGTTAGTTTTGGTGGAAAGCATGTTCTACCAATTTTCGACTATGTGAATTGCATATGTGAATATGAGCTATGTCAATACGTTCCATGGTTCATACTCCATAGTAAAACCACTATCACAATTTAAACGAATAAGTTAATTTTCACGTTGCGTTGTATGTTATTTTCTAAGTAAATACAAATCCTCAATCAGCTTTTCTGTTCGCTCAAGATGCACACAAAAATTTTAATTTGTGTTTTGAAAACACATAATGTGACATGTGGTTGGCAAGGCAATAGACTACCATAGGTGATTCTTAGTTTTTACTCCTGTCTTCGAAAACTGACATATAATAACTATATTCAACTCATAATAATTTCTCCTATTTCTGTTTTTTATGATTCTTTCAGCGGTGGTCCTGGTGCATTCAGAAGTTAAGATAACGACGATATATGGAAGAGACACTCTCCTGATTTGTCAGTGTATTAGCAATACGTCGATAAACGGATATCAACCATTTATAATGTTCAGTCTCTGCAGTTAATTTTTCATCGCTTCTCCATGTATTTTTGTGAGACATTTCACCCAGCCGTTTTGTGAGACGACGGAGGGTGTAATTCCTGTCTGGCGTCATGTTGTCCATTGCATTGCTTTCTTTGACGAAGGTACAGATGGAGCCCTCGACAGCTTTAGGGGTGCTACTGGATATGCGGTAGCGAGAGGCACTTGGGGAGGAGACCCCATAGAGTCCGCACGTGTGTGTGTACGCGGATTTTTCAAAGAAACGTCTAAGTCGCGTTTTTGTCACGTTACCATTTGTCGTGCTGTTTTTCTTCATGTGCTTCCACAAGTGAACACATATCAGTTGGTGGAGGGTGTTAAGTTTTTCTTCATCGTGAGGGAAACATCAAGGTCGCCGACATCCGCCTGCAGTTACAATAAGTGACAGATTTCATATATACAATTTTGACACAGTATACGCCAAAATTGAAGGAGTTTCTTGCTCTATCTAGCTGGGAACATTGTGTTTATTGTCTGTTTGCTTCCGCTCATTTTCTTTGATGGCTGAGTTCATGTTTTATGTAATCTATCTATATATCTATAAATGAGAAAATGAGAAAGTTCGGATGTGTGTTTGGATGTACGTCTGCAATCAATCATGCCTTAATAACTCAACATATTTAAATGAAATTTGGCATGAAGTCAGTTAATTGCGGGCGAAGTGACATAGGATAGATTTTATCCCGCAAAAACGCATAGTTCTTTTAGAAATTGCCGTTAATATCGATTCGGAAGCAACAAAGAGTTTCCTACTTCGTAGATAGCAGTTGTAAGGGAACCAAATAAATTCCCGTAACATTGTGTTAAAGCGGAGTGAATATTCGTCCTCTGCTAGAGGCGCAGAGCGCCGCGGCGTAACGTAATACTATGCCTCCGCTGATAAGCGTCAGCAACTTGTCGCAAGTGCACATGCACTGAAGCAGTGCGTCTCGAGATTTTGAACGTAACACATCGATGTAGCGAGTGTGTCGTGATTTACTACCCACATTATCGCTTTGAACCCCCTTTCGGCAACAGGAGTCTAAACTCAAGCTAGCGGGCGTACTGCTAACATATTGCGTGGGACAGAAATTACGTTCCTGTATCTATGCAACTGCCCGTGTGTATGTTAACGGCGAATAAACTGGAACTAATCTGTAATCTCTGTTTCCGTCAGTAATACACCTTTCTAATCCGTATCAGGCTAACAACGCTCAAGCCAAAGAACTCTACGCAGCCTTCAACATAAAACAATTAACATGTTTTAATATACATTAGTTGTTTCGGCAGCTGTTGTCCCCGCAGTTGTCGATTCTGCGTGATCAACAATCGACTGGTGTCAGCAGAAGGCCGTCGTCCTGACAAGAAAAGAAGAACATCAAGAAGACGGTACTATCGGTCAGGTTAGTGTCACACCTCCGATAGTCAATCAGCCATCAATCAATATCCACTCAGCCATCCAAAACGGAACTCTGGCGTCATCTGCGGGACTCAAACCCTGCACCACACGCATATAAACAGAGACTACCACATAAAGTGGTGTCAGAAGTGGGATTTATGTGATACGGAAGGTGTTAGAAAGTGAATTGTGGTAGTCGCGAACGTAGACAATTGTGCAACAGTGCCCGGAACAAGGAGTATGTCGGTTGTAGCCCAGGAACCAGTGGAGCCAAAAGCAGCCTGTGGAGCCAAGCAGCAGCCCAACGGCGGTGAGGAACAACGCGGTAGCAGCCTCCGGACAACGGCAGTAGCGTCGGTCAGTAAATTCCAGAGTCGGAAGTTAATAGTAGGTAAACGGGGATTCAAGCACACCCAGCGGTAACTTTGGAGTTTGGCTAATAGGTTAGTGGAAATCACCATGTCTGTCCTTCTAGGGAATAGTAAGTCCCTTTGCCAGAGGCAATTAACATTTTGAGTCAAAAATTGGAGGAATTAACCCCGAGTAGAATTGTTGATCCTTAATTGAAGTCTAAAACTAATAATGCAGTTATGAAAAGTAATATAACATTTGGTGGTACAGCTAATGAGTCAATTCAAGAATTTTTTATGAAATTTGAAGATTTTTTGTCATTTAGTGATTTGTCAAGTAGTGAGAAAATGAGGATTCTGAGGAACAAATTGGTCGGTGACGCATTTAAGTTTGTTGTTTATGATGATGATTGCAAACAAACTGAGACGTATGAAGGGTTGAAAGATGAGTTTTTAAAGCGCTTTTCAAACAAGCAAACATTGAGATTTTACTGGGAACAGTTACGCAAGTTGAGAAGACAGCATGGGGAAGACATTCAACATTTTGCTGATAGAATTAAAATAGTAAATGATAACACATTCACATTAAAGGGACCGAGCGTGGTGGTGTTACGGATAGTGTTCTGGCCTCGCATTCGGGAGGACGGTGGTTCGAATCCCCGTCCGGGCATCCAGATTTGGGTTTTCCATGGTTTCCCCAAATCACTCCAGGCGAATGCCGGGATGCTTCCTTCAAAAGGCCATGGCCGAATTCCTTCCCATTACTTGCCCCCATCCTTTCCCGTCTCTAAAGACCACGTTGTTAAAAAGGAACGTTAAACTGACACAAAAAAAACATTAAAGGGCGCTCATGAAGGAGACCATAAGGAGTATAACCAAGTTGTAAGGCATGAGGCAGATCAAACTGCACTTGACGCATTTTTAGGTGGTTTAGGAGGTGAAATTGGAGAATATGTGAGCCTACAGAAACCCAAGACGTTTAACGAGGCAATTGAGCATGTTGTGGCGTATGAGCAAGTGAAGAGTAGGCCAGTAGTTGATCACAGAGAGAAGCCACCGAGGCGAGAATTTAATACTAAGAGGGGGCCAAGACGTTATATATGTGGGAGAATTGGGCATATAGCTGTGAAATGTTCAAGAGAGCCAAGAACACAGGACAATTATCGTGGAAGGGGTAATAGGATGTGGCGTGGAGAGAGAGTTGAACAAAAGAATTTAAACGAGGAAGGGGTGAGCAGAGCTGCGATGTCGCACCCCCAGTAAAGAGGGAACCTGTTGTATTCCCCAGGGCAAATCCTCAAGTGGCAATTTAATTCTAAGTGTCAGCATAAATGGAAGACAATGCGATTTATTTGTTGATACAGGTGCTGAGGTGACCTTGTTGTCTAAGAGTATTTGTGGAACTCAGGGGTTATGTCCCCCTGATTGTAAGATTACTGGTCTGGATTGGAGTAGAGATATCACAATATTGGGAATGAAGAATGTTATCATCTTAGTAGATATTTATGATCATGATTCATTAATTTATATAGTAAATACACTTAATTCATCATATCAGGGTATTTTAGGCATTGATTTTCTATCCAAGCATAATGCGGTGATCGATGTGGCGGAGCGATAGATTGTTTTGCGGAAACACGAAAGTGTAGACGCATCTTCGGCGTTACCAGATAACAAACAGTGTTCGTGTACAAAGGAGTGAAAGGCCATCCCAAATTTGGCAGTTACCCGAACCTACAAAACTGTAGCCCGTCTAACCAAAGCAGAGAAAATTCCCAAAGCATCAGGTAAACTTATTAATGTCCCCGATAGTTTGGGGTGTGATGAAAATTCAATAGTGTTGGTTGACACACCAGATGAGTCTGGATGGTTGGATTTGAACCAATAGTATGTTAAGAGAAGTATTTGTAAAGTGCGCACAGTTAACGGTAGTAGATGTGTTGCCGTTATAATTGAGTATTTTGGGGAAGAAGATGTTGAGATACCACGTGCTCATAAGGTAGCACATGTCGAAGTTTTACGTGATAAGCAGCTAGCTAGCAGTATATTTGTTGAAGTTGATGATTATGTTAATGAGGATGACCTTAGAGTAAGAGGTGAAAAGGCGCGTAATGCCCAAGTAAAGCGCGAAGTATGTTTTAAGGATAAGTTGAGCCACTTGCCCCAGAGAGATTTAGAGAAGATTGAATGGATTATTGTGGGAATTAAGAGAGTTGTTTGAACCAGGTAGAACCCTCCCAGCCACATATATAGTTGAGCATAGAATTTTGACAGGAGATGCATTACCCATATATAAGAAGGCGTATCGAGTTCCTTTCCATCAAAGACAACTGATCGATGAGTTTATTGATCAACAATTAAAGGATGGTATTATTAGGCCTTCAAATAGCCCGTGGGCAGCCCCAGTCGTTATCGTTCCAAAGAAGTGTCCAAATGGAGAAACTAAGATCAAATTTTGTGTAGATTACAGGTGTTTGAATGCTGTTACAACTTCAGATGTCTATCCTTTACCTTCTATTTCAGAGACAGTGGATTATCTAGGCCAGTGTAAGTATTTTACCAACCTTGATTTGCGTAGTGGTTATCATCAGATAAGAGTTGCTGACGAGGACATTCCAAAAACTGCGGTCAATGTCCCGAATGGTCATTATGAATATACAAGAATGCCTTTTGGATTAAAAAATGCTCCAGCTACTTTTCAGAGACTGATGGACGGTGTTTTGAGGGGATTAAAGCCTTTTTCTACATTGGTTTATATGGATGATGTAATCGTATTTTCCAGAGATATTGATGAACATGTCAGGAGATTGAGAAGTGTTTTCGAACGTCTGCAGAAGGCGAATTTAACGTTGTCGATTGAAAAATGTAATTTTGCAGCTTCATAGTTAGAATATTAGGGTCATCATATTTCTAGAAAAGGAGTTAAACCGCATCCACGTTTAGTTCAGGCAGTAAAAGAGTTTCCAACACCAACTTGCGTCAAAGAGTTACAATCGTTTCTTGGTCTTGCTAATTATTACAGAATTTTTTTTTGAAAATTATGCCCTTCTACGAACTTCTGACCATATTTCTTCAATATGAACTGCTAGACTACGTACTTCTGGATTATCAATATCTTTTGAAGTTTTGAATAGTTCGAAAGGTGACGTCATTTCTCGACCATAGATAATTTCAAATGGGGTTCTCCTTGTGCTAACATGGACTCTAGTGTTGTAAGCTGACACCACATATGGTAACAATAAATCCCAATCATTATGTGACTTGTTTACATAGTTGCTCAACATTTTTCCAATAGTTCTGTGAATTCTTTCAGTTCTACCATTTCCTTGCGGGTGAAAACTTGTAGTTCGCAACTTCTCAATACCCAATAACTTACAGACTTGTGTGAACAATGCTGACATGAAATTTGATCCTTGATCCGTAATAATAGAATTCGGTACGCCAAATTTAAGTATCCATCCTAATACAAAAGCTCTTGCAACACTCTCTGCTGTTTGATCTTCCAAAGGCACCATTACTAAATATCTTGAAAAAGCATCTGTGATGGTAAGTACATAACTGTAACCTGCTTTAGTACGCTTAAATGGACCCATTACATCTAAACCAACTCTCTGAAATGGCTCTGCTGTTTCTGGTAACTGTTGTAACTTTTCTCTGGCTCTTCCTGGACCTAGTCTCTCATTACACTGAATACAACTTTTTACATACTCTCTGACATCTCCTTTACGACCTGGCCACCAATATTGTTTAGCTATCCTCTGATTAGTCAACTTCCATCCACAATGACCTGACAAAATGGAATCATGATACAACTTCATTACTGACTCACGTAAGACTTTGGGGACTACTACTCTGTCACCGCGCTTGGTTATGCGATGCAACACATTATCATGAAATACAAACCATTTATTTTTTCTCCACTTACTGCATTCCTCATCTTCTGCTTGCGCAATTGGCAATTCTACTAGTGAAGGGGGGTCTTGTGCCTCTACAATCCGAACTTTTCTACTCAAACCATCCGCATTACCATGCAATTTTCCGGGTTTGTGGACCACATCAAATTCGAACTCACTTAGCCTTAATGTCCAACGCATTAATCTGCTCGACGGGTCTTTTAATCCTAACATCCATTTCAACGCTGCGTGATCTGTGATTATAGTAAATTTTCTGCCATAAAGGTAACATCTGAAAAAGTTAATACTCCAAATAACTGACAAAAGTTCACGCTCTGTAACACTGTAATTTGTTTCTGCTTTATTTAGTTGGCGGGAAGCATAGGCAATTGGTCTTTCTTTTCCATCTATGACCTGAGATAAAACTGAACCTATTGCTACATTACTTGCATCTGTGGAAAGGACAGAAGGGTTTGGAAAAATCTGGAAAAGCCAAAATTGGATAGGTTGTGAGAGCTTCTTTCAAAGTATCCATAGCTTGATCACAATCAACTGTCCATTCGAATTTTACACCTTTTCTCAATAAGTTGGTTAATGGTTTAGCCTTAAGGGCATAATTTTGAACAAATTTTCTGTAATAATTAGCAAGACCAAGAAATGATTGTAACTCTTTGACACAAGTTGGTGTTGGAAACTCTTTTACTGCCTGAACTAAACGTGGATGCGGTTTAACTCCTTCTCTAGAAATATGATGACCCAAATATTCTAACTCTGAAACTGCAAAATTGCATTTTTCAATCGACAAGGTTAAATTAGCTTTCTGCAGACGTTCGAAAACACTTCTCAATCTCCTGACATGTTCATCAATATCTTTGGAAAATACGATTACATCATCCATATAAACCAATGTAGAAAAAGGCTTTAATCCCCTCAAAACACCGTCCATCAGTCTCTGAAACGTAGCTGGAGCATTTTTTAATCCAAAAGGCATTCTTGTATATTCATAATGACCGTTCGGAACATTGAACGCAGTTTTTGGAATGTCCTCGTCAGCAACTCTTATCTGATGATAACCACTACGCAAATCAAGGTTGGTAAAATACTTACACTGGCCTAGGTAATCCACTGTCTCTGAAATAGAAGGTAAAGGATAGACATCTGAAGTTGTAACAGCATTCAAACACCTGTAATCTACACAAAATCTGAACTTAGTTTCTCCATTTGGACTCTTCTTTGGGACGATAACGACCGGGGCTGCCCACGGGCTATTTGAAGGCCTAATAATACCATCCTTTAATTGTTGATCAATAAACTCATCGATCAGTTGTCTTTGATGGAAAGGAACTCGATACGCCTTCTTATATATGGGTAATGCATCTCCTGTCAAAATTCTATGTTCAACTATATCTGTGGCTGGGAGGGTTCTACCTGGTTCAAACAACTCTCTAAATTCCCGCAATAATCCTTCAATCTTCTCTTAATCTCTCTGGGGCAAGTGGCTCAACTTATCCTTAAAACATACTTCGCGCTTCACTTGGGCAATACGCGCCTTTTCACCTCTTACTCTATGGTCAGCCTCATTAACATCATCATCAACATCAACAAATATACTGCTAGCTAGCTCCTTATCACGTAAAACTTCGACATGTGCTATCTCATGACCACGTGGTATCTCAACATCTTCTTCACCAAAATTCTCAATTATAACGGGAACACATCTACTACCGTTAACTGTGCGCACTTTACAAACACTTCTCTTAACATAGCATTGGTTCAAGTCCAACCATCCAGACTCATCTGGTGTGTCGACCAACACTACAGAATTTTCATCACACCCTAAACTATCTCGGACTGGGACATTAATAACTTTACCTGATGCTTTGGAATTTTCTCTGCTTTGTTTAGACGGGCGATAGACCTGTAGGTTCGTATAACTGCCAAATTCGGGCTTGCAACTCCCTCCTTTCGAACATGAACACTGATTCTTGTCTGGTAACGCCGACGATGGGCCTACACTTTCGTGTTTCCGCAAAACAATCGACCGTTTCGCCACATCGATCACTGCATTGTGCTTAGATAAAAAATCAATTCCTAAGATACCTTGATATGAAGAATTTAATGTAGGTACTACATAAACTAATGCATCATGAGCATAATTATCTACTAAGATGGTAACATTCTTCATTCCCAATATTGTGATATCTCTACTCCCATCCAGACCAGTAATCTTACAATCGGGTGGATATAATCCCTGAGTTCCACAAATACTCTTAGACAACAAGGTCACCTCTGCACCTGTATCAACTAATAAATCGCACTGTCTTCCACTTATGCTGACACTTACAATTAAATTTGCCACTTGAGGATTTGCCCTGGGGAATACAACAGGTACCCTCTTTACTGGGGGTGCGACATCGCGGCTCTGCTCACCCCTTCCTCGTTTAAATTCTTTTGTTCAACTCTCTGTCCACGCCACATCCTATTACCCCTTCCACGATAATTGCCCTGAAATCTTGGCTCTCTTGAACAATTCACAGCTTTGTGCCCAAATCTCCCACATGTATGACATCTTGGCCCCCTCTTAGCATGAAATACTCGCCTCGGTGGCTTCTCTCTGTGATCACCTACTGGCCTACTCTTCACTTGCTCATACGTCACAGCATGCTCAATCGCCTCGTTAAATGTCTTGGGTTTCTGTAGGCTCACATATTCTCCAATTTCACCTCCTAAACCACCTAAAAACGCGTCAAGTGCCCTTTGATCTGCCTCATGCCTTACAACAAGGTTATACTCCTTATGGTCTCTTTCATCAGCGCCCTTTAATGTGAATGTGTTATCATTTACTATCTTAATTCTATCAGCAAAATGTTGAATGTCCTCCCCATGCTGTCTTCTCAACTTACGTAACTGTTCCCTATAAAATCTCAATGTCTGCTTCTTTGAAAAGCGCTTTAAAAGCTCATCTTTCAACCCTTCATACGTCTCAGTTTGTTTGCAATCATCATCATAAACAACAAACTTAAATGCTTCACCGACCAATTTGGTCCTCAGAATCCTCATTTTCTCACTACTTGACAAATCACTAAATGACAAAAAATCTTCAAATTTCATAAAAAATTCTTGAATTGACTCATTAGCTGTACCACCAAATGTTAATTACTATTCATAACTGCATTATTAATTTTAGACTTTGATTCAGGATCAACAACTCTACGCGGGTTTAATTCCGCCAATTTTTGACTCAAAATGTTAATTGCGTCTTGCAAAGGGACTTCTCTATTCTCTAGAAGGACAGACATGGTGATTTCCACTCACCTATTAGCCAAACTCCGAAGTTACAGGTTGGTGTGCTCGAATCCCCGTTCACCTACTACTAACTTCCGACGCTGGAATTCACCGACCGACGCTACTGCCGTTGTCTGGAGGCTGCTACCGCGTTGTTCCTCACCGCCGTTGGGCTGCTGCTTGGCTCCACAGGCTGCTTTTGGCTCCACTGGTTCCTGGGCTCGAACCGACGTTCTCCTTCTTCCGGGCACTGTTCCACAATTTTTTACGTTCGCGACTACCAACATTCACTTTCTAACACCTTCCGTATCGAATAAATCCCACGATCTGACAGCCACTTTTGTAGTAGGTCTCTGTTTATATGCGTGTGGTGCAGGGTTTGAGTCCCGCAGATGACGCCAAGTTCCGTTTTGGATGGCTGAGTGGATATTGATTGATGACTGGTTGACTATCGGAGGTGTGATCACTAACCTGACCGATAGTAACGTCTTCTTGATGTTCTTCTTTTCTTCTTGTCAGGACGACGGCCTTCTCTGACACCAGTCGATTGTTGATGACGCAGAATCGACAACTGCGTGGACAATAGCTGCCGAAAACAACTAATGTATAATAAAAGATGTTAATTGTTTTATATTGAAGGCTGCGTAGAGTTCTTTGGCTTGAGTGTTGTTAGCCTGATACGGTTTAGTAAGGTTTATTACTGACGGAAACAGAGATTACAGATTAGTTCCAGTTTATTCGCCGTTAACTTACACACGGACAGTTGCATAAATACAGGAACGTAATTTCTGCACCACGCAATATGTTAGCAATACCCCCGCTAGCTTGAATTTAGACTCCTGTTGCCGAAATGGGGTACAAAGCGATAATGTTGGTAGTAAATCACGACACACTCGCTACATAGATGTGTTACATTCACGATCCCGAGGCACACTGCCTCAGTGCAGATGCACTTGCGACAAGTTGCTGACGCTTATCAGAGGAGGCATAGTATTACGTTACGCCGCAGCGCTCTGCGCCTCTAGCAGAGGCCGAATATTCACTCCGCTTTAACGCAATAGTACGGGGATTTATTTGGTTCCCTTACAACTCCACCGCCTTTGAAACACGTGTTGCTCCTGCAACACTATCATGTGAAATCTCTGGAATAGTTAGAGAAACAATTATTACAAACACATATTGATGGTTAAATCTCAACGTCGAATAGTGGTGGAAAAGAACTGCACATCCAGACAGATGATTTAAAGGAAACTAACACCATATTTACGCATTCATACACAGAGAGAAACGCACATACACGCACATTTCCACGCCTACAGTGAGCTCGACACAACAATCAGCACCAAAGCACCAATTGCATAGAAAAAAATGGGGAAGAACTCCCACAGAGGAAGAAGACACACACACTCACACAACACAACACACAACACACACACACACACACAAACACAAACACAAACACACACACACACACACACAGACACACACACACACGTAGGCCAGTTTCAGTGTTGACGTCATGAAATAGAATGAAGAATTTTTCATTCATGTCTTACACAATGGAGGCTCAACTGCTTGTACATTCGCAAGCTTCATAACACACAAACCTCCAATATTTGCGCATCTAACCCAAGTCCATCAGTTCTCTGGTACATCCTCTCATCATCCTCGCCAATAAATGATTTTTAAACCTCCTCGATAACATGACATCATATCTTATGCTCCTCTTTACCAAGGTGGTACACAACACCTGTGGAAGCTAATCTCAGCAACTCGGTACTTATCTTTAAAGCAAACATCAACAAAAGAAACGGCCTGTTTGCTCAGTGGTTAAGGCATTTGACTGGAGATCGAAAGGTACCCGGTTCGAATCCCTGTCTCGGCGGAGATTTTCATAAGCTCTTAACCCCAACTTCACCTCTAGCACAGATTGCTATGTAATGTTACGTACGCCAGAACGCTTCCTTGGTTCGGATTCCACGTTAAACTGTAGGTCCCCTCTAGGGCCAAAAACCCTAGTTGTAACATGGTTGTGTACATCCAAAAGCAATAATTCCACATAAACGAAGGATTAATGTGGTATCAGTTGGCCCAAACGAACATCCATTCAACTATACCTGAGGAAATGGAATGAAGAGAATATAATGCTTTGAAAGGTGAACAAAGAGTCAGCCAGTCAGTATAAAAATGTGAATATAACTTTGGATTCTTGTCTCTGAGCTCGCCATGTTGATCTGTACATAAATAAACACACACGCACTTATGTTAGGACTGTTCACATCAGCACCATCACGTCTCTCCCACACAACAAGTCTTTCTGTCATTGAGTAACATGTTCCCCAGGTACCATGAGTTGCATGCAATAGATACTTGATCGTCAGACCAATATCATATATTCATACAAATTCTCACCCACAAATCCATTCATCACACCACACAACCACACACATTAGTGGTGGAAGTGAACTGCACAGACGAGTTAGAGGAAGGTATCACCATATTTACGCATACATACACAGAGAAAGACGCACCCACACACACATTTTCATGTCCAATGCAAGCTCGACACAACATCCAGCACTAATCATGGCTACGAAAAAATGGAGCATAATTCCCACAGAGGAAAAAGACACACACACACGTACATGCATGCAGCGAGTTCGACAGAACTAACAGTAAGCATCATGGAAACTAAGAAGTGGGACAGAACTGTTGTTAACACTGATTAACTGGATAGAACTCTCGTTACAAAAATCATCAGACAGACGACTTCGAGGAAGGTCGAGTAAGCGTAAAACACAATATTTAGGCATACATGCACAAAGAGAGACGCAAATACACATGTCCATGCCTACAGCGTGTTCACCACAACACAGGCACCAATCTTGGAACCGAGAAAGTGGAGCAGTACTCTCTTACCCCATTACTGGCTAAAAAACAAAATTCTCCTTATAATTATATCATAAGGCAAACGAGTTAGGGGGTGTGCAAAAGATGGCATGTTTTTAACATACACCTCAGTGTTTATCCCATGCATAGTGTTCATCACACCCAATTGATTACAACCACCATCAACTAATAGATCACAACCACGTCTCTCCCACACCGCAATCCTTTCTGCCATTCAGTAACATGTGCCCCACGTACCATGAGTTGTAATAGATACTTGGCTATCAGGCAGATATTATAACTCCCATATTCATACTACGTCTCACCCACAAATCCATACATCACCACACATAAACATAAGCGGAGGAACAGCACATCATACATCCAAAGAGACGAGTTAAAGGAAGGTCGAGAAGGCTCAAATCACCATATTCACGCATACATACACAGAGAGAGATGTACAAACATGCACATTTCCATGCCTGCAGCGAGCTCGACACAACAACCAGCACCAATCATGGCAACAAAAAAATGGGGCAGAACTCTCCTGGCTCATGACTGACCAAAAAATCATCAGACAGACTAATTAGAGTGTGTGCATAGGATGACTTGTTTTTACCATACACCTCAGCACTTACCCCATACGGATTGTCCATCACGCCCATTTGATTACATGTACCATCAACAAATTCGTGGCCAGTGATAGTGAAATGTTGAGTTCGAGTGGGCTCCTTTCACGAGTGACACACAACCACATATGAAGACACACACACAAACTCACAAGTCCATGGATACACCACAATTCCATACATAATACCACAAACATACATGTAACTGGAGAAAAGTGGTATCTCATCCCCATGTCCAGACTGTGTCTTTGCCATTCACCTCAGTGCTCAACACATCCAATTGATTATATGTGCCATCAATATAGAAGGCCACTGGAGCTGAACATTTGTACACTGTTTGGTCAAAGTCATTTGTTAATAGCAGCTCCTGGAAGACAAATTTGTGCCAACCTGTCCAGACGGATGCGGCATAATTATTATAATATAATATATATTATATATTTTTAGAATATGGATCTCGCCATCCGACTTACAGAGTCATTGCAATAAAGGAAAAATTGTTACTCAGTATTTCTTGGTGAAGTAGGATGGTCAGATCTGGTAATAAAACAAGTCGGTTAGAAGTGGTGTAATGTATAAAAAAAATTACTAGTTTTAACATTATAATAATAGTATGAAAAATGTGAATACAATGTAGAATATGTAGGAGCATCTTTGGTGTTAGTATTTTCAGGCGAATTCGATAAGAATACCACAATCTGGGTGGTTGTTAGAATTACATTCTTACATCTGACTATGATAAATCGTATTTTTAAACATGGTTAAATCGGTATTTGCAAAATTAATATGCATACAGGTTTCCGGTATAATCGGAAGTGTAAATTCAACGATTTTACAGTGTGTTGCATTTTCTAAAAATTCCGAGCCTGAACTGGACACGTAATAATGACCATACTAGAGTCATTGTATAAGTACGATTTGTGTGCGTTCTTGGAAAATATTACTTATTTAAAAATAAAATTTCCCATTATCGAATGTCGAGAAAAATGACCGAAAAGAATATACTCGTTTCACAACAGGATAGGCCTATCCCTTGGTTGAATAATTGAACTGAATTCAATTGCGATGGAGTGCACGCTCTGATGGTAATTTCCCTATCATCTAATTCCACTTTTCTGAGTATTTTCTTACTATTATTATAATAATTTTATACACTTTCAGTGTTAAATTCCTTCCCCATTTAATTTTGTGATTTACGAGTTTTATTCTTAAGTTCCTTCAGCGTTTTTTGTAAATTATTCATCACTTACTTTGGTAGCTTATTTAAATTCCTGACACAGTTACCCACAAAAGAAAATTTTCCCACTCCCTGAATACACACTATCACAATCATTTACAACTACAATAATACATACTAACACAAACCGGGGAAAGCAATGGGAAATCAGTCTAATTTAATTTTTCAAGAAAGTTCGCACGAAGGGGATGCATCCTGCATAATAACCACTTATACCAGTAGTTAGGCATGGCATCATAAGAAGTATGGTGTCTCGGAGAATAATGGTTATCTAAAAATCTGAAATTTTCTTGTAATAAGTGAAGACTAGACGACCCGTGCGAAAATTTCGCTAATAAAATACAATGAATAGTGAGGGTGAATGCTTGTAATGTAATGAAATATAGAACCGCACTTTGTAGCAAATATTGATTTGTTTAGTGTAATAGGTACGCGTCAAAACATATTACGAAACAGTTAGGAAATTTTAAAACACTCTGTACTTATGACAAACTATCACTGACCTTAACAGAATACAACCAACTTAAACAAAATGCACATAACATATCAATATCACTGTGATATTTATTGCTGTGCGAACAAAATGTTTACACTGGACTTCAATAGCATATCAAAAATGTTTCCGTAACAGAAAAAAATATCTGAAAAGCTGTTTATTGAATAAAAAAAAAGTTTATTGACATCTCTTTGATATCTGCTGCTGCAATCTAAGGACTTGGCTCTTAAATTTCTCATACGCGCTACCACTTTAGGCACCAAGTTTCGAAAAATTCTTTCTTAATTGATGATTTTACCTAACTGGAGACCTTAATCTTTAAAACGATATGATATTTATCGATTTCGGCTAGGTATTGAAGAAGATAAATGGCTTGTAATTAAAAAAAATATGCTGTAGAAATAATATTGATACTTTTGTCCATTTAGGGTCGAATTCAAAGATTTCTTTTATTAAATATGGTGTGACCAAAGCAGCCACCTTGGTCTTTAAAATGATACCTCAGTTATCGATTTCCGTTAGTTATTAAGCAGGATAAAAAAAAAAAAGTTCTAGAAATGATTATTTTTTGCCACATAATGGTTGAATTTGGAGAAAGTTTTTTCTTCTATATGAGGTGACCAAAGCGGATACTTTAATATTTAAAACGATACTTCATTTATTAATTTCGGTTGGGCATCAAGGCAAATAAATAGCTCGTGAAAGAAAAATGCGTTGTAGAAATAATACTTTTTTCCCTCTAAGGTTAGAATTTTGAAAAATTTCTTTCTTAAAATGTGGTGTAACGGAACCTAAGACCTTACGAAGACCTCAATCTTTAAAACGATACCTCGTTTATCAAGTTTGTTTAATTATCAAGGGATAAAAAACTCGAGACACAAAAAACGCTTATACCAGGAATACTGATATTTATGCCCTTTAAGAGTTCAATTCAGAAAAATTCATTTCTTAAAATATAATGTTACCACAGAGGAAACATTAATTTTTAGAATGATACCAGATTTATCTATTTCGGTTAGATATGAATGGAGATAAATGGATCGAGACACAAAAATGCGTTGTAGAACTATTTATACTTTTTCGCATAAAGGCTTAAATTCAACAAAAAAAAAATCTTCCTTAATATATGATATCACCACAGCTGAGTCATTACTCTTCATACTCCTACTTCATTTATCGATTTTGGTTAGATATCCAGGGAGATAAATGGCTCGCAACACAAAAAACGCATTTCAGAAATATTGGCATTTTTGCCCTTTAAGGGTCGAATTACGAAAAATCCCTTTCTTAAAATATAATGTTACCACGGTGGAAACCTTAGTCTTTAATATGATACCTCATTTATCTATATCGGTTAGATATCAAGGGAGATAAATAGCTCGTGACACAAAAATGCGTTGTAGAACCATTTATACTTTTAGCCTTTAAGGGTTGAATTCCAAAAACATCTTTCTTAAAATATGATGTCACCAAAGCATTACTTCTCATAATCTTACTTGTTTTATCGATTTTGGTCAGATATCCAGGGAGATAAATGGCTCGACACAGGGATAAAACGATACGAGTAAATACAAGTACTTATTCGATACATTCCTTCCTATACCAAGTACTTTTTGTATCGATACTTTAAAAATAATTATCAAGCAGGTATCATTCAAATGTGCTCGTATCGGTGTGTATGCCAATATCACGAATATCATGATTTCATTTAACACGTTAACTGATACATTAAACGCTCATCTACACTGTAAACAATATTTTTTTGGCTGTCATTATTGCATTTTTTTCAACACATTCTTTTTCTAAGTTTGTGTTGTTGGAAAACTTTTTTATCTATGCCCGGCCGAAAGAATAGTAGATTCCTCTTTGATAAATGTTACACCTGCAATTATGAGCATTTTAAATAAAAAGTTAGAGAAATTGTTATATGGGTCAAGAACAGTGTTATACAATCAGACAAATTAAGAAAAATACAGATCGATATTGGAGTTCCTGAGGGATGCACTGAAAAATTTATTCTTGACGTTAAGACACGTTGGAATTCACTATATTAAATGATTGATAGATTTTTAGATATGGCGAAAATTGCTACGCAGCTTTTACTCGATGCTACAGATTGACCTGAATTGGTAACTGGACAAGAAATTGAAATATTGAAACAGGTAGTCCCCCTGTTACAATCATTCGAATTTGTTACAAGAGAATCTCCAGGCCAGAATTATGTTACCTTATCCAAAATCATACCCATGATCAATTGTCTGACGCCGCAGCTAACAAAATTTCATCATCAATAAAATGTGTCACCCAGTTGAAAAAAAAAAAAGAAACTACTTGCTAATTGTAAAAAAAAAGATTTGATCTCATTGAATTTAACACCCTTGCAGCTTTTAGACCCACGTTTCAAAAACCTCAATTTTCAAGATGCAAGTGCATGTGGGAGGGCGGTACAAAAATTAAATAATATTATTAAAGAAGATCCGACAATGTCAACCAATGGATCTGAATAAGAAGCAACCCACAAAGATTCTGATTTATTGTTACACCAGAAACAGGTAGTCCCCTTGTTACAATCATTCGAATTTGTTACAAGAGAATCTCCAGGCCAGAATTATGTTACCTTATCCAAAATCATACCCATGATCAATTGTCTGACGCCGCAGCTAACAAAATTTCATCATCAATAAAATGTGTCACCCAGTTGAAAAAAAAAAAAGAAACTACTTGCTAATTGTAAAAAAAAAAAGATTTGATCTCATTGAATTTAACACCCTTGCAGCTTTTAGACCCACGTTTCAAAAACCTCAATTTCAAGATGCAAGTGCATGTGGGAGGGCGGTACAAAAATTAAATAATATTATTAAAGAAGATCCGACAATGTCAACCAATGGATCTGAATAAGAAGCAACCCACAAAGATTCTGATTTATTGTTACACCAGAAACAGGTAGTCCCCTTGTTACAATCATTCGAATTTGTTACAAGAGAATCTCCAGGCCAGAATTATGTTACCTTATCCAAAATCATACCCATGATCAATTGTCTGACGCCGCAGCTAACAAAATTTCATCATCAATAAAATGTGTCACCCAGTTGAAAAAAAAAAGAAACTACTTGCTAATTGTAAAAAAAAAAAAAGATTTGATCTCATTGAATTTAACACCCTTGCAGCTTTTAGACCCACGTTTCAAAAACCTCAATTTTCAAGATGCAAGTGCATGTGGGAGGGCGGTACAAAAATTAAATAATATTATTAAAGAAGATCCGACAATGTCAACCAATGGATCTGAATAAGAAGCAACCCACAAAGATTCTGATTTATTGTTACACCAGAAACAGGTAGTCCCCTTGTTACAATCATTCGAATTTGTTACAAGAGAATCTCCAGGCCAGAATTATGTTACCTTATCCAAAATCATACCCATGATCAATTGTCTGACGCCGCAGCTAACAAAATTTCATCATCAATAAAATGTGTCACCCAGTTGAAAAAAAAAAAAAGAAACTACTTGCTAATTGTAAAAAAAAAGATTTGATCTCATTGAATTTAACACCCTTGCAGCTTTTAGACCCACGTTTCAAAAACCTCAATTTTCAAGATGCAAGTGCATGTGGGAGGGCGGTACAAAAATTAAATAATATTATTAAAGAAGATCCGACAATGTCAACCAATGGATCTGAATAAGAAGCAACCCACAAAGATTCTGATTTATTGTTACACCAGAAACAACTTGCAGTTGGCCAAAAGTGGCGCCGTGCTAACTCAAAAGCCGATGAAGTTTAAATTTATTTGGCTAATCCAGTCTCCGCTTTAAAAGCCAACCCATTAGAGGAATGGGAGGAATTAAAACCCGTATTTCCATGCTTATACAAACAAGCGCGAATTTATTTAAACATTGTCCGTATCTCTGTACCCTGTGAAAGGCTTTTTTCCAAAGCTGACGCAACAATGACTACATCCAGAAATCGTCTAACAGGCAAACACTCAGAAAAACAAATATTTTTGGGGAGCACTACAAAAACCGACATTTTTCATAAAATTAGTTTTATTTGGTCCCAGTCGGTATTAGTCTTGTAACGATCAGTAAGGTGAAAATGTAATAAATCTCTTTCGTCAAATAAATATATATTTTTATATCAATAAAGACTATCAATACTTACTACATACTGTTTTTTTAAATTTATTCCAAATTTCACTACGAAAATTCAATAGATACGAGAAGTATCGATACTTTTCAATGGATACCGTATAAGTATCGATGCTTTACGACCGATACTGTATCGATACCTGGGTGGTATCGTTTTATCCCTATCGACACAAAAAAATGCATTTTAGAAAAATTGACATGTTTGCCCTTTAAGAGTCGAATTACGAAAAATTCGTTTCTTAAAATATAATGTTACCACAGCGGAGATATGATACCTCATTTTTCTATATCGGCTAGATATCAAGGGAGATAAATAGCTCGTGACACAAAAAAGGCGTTGTTGAAAAAATTATACCTTTTCCCAAAAACGCAATGCAAAAATATTGATACTTTTGCCCTTTAAGGGTCAAATTACGAAAAATATTTGTCTTAGTATATGACGTCACTAAATGATACTTCTTTATTCGATTTTAGATAGGTATCCAGGGAGATAAATTACTGGCCACACAGAAAACAGCATTTTAGACATATTAACATTTTTGCGCTTTAAGGGTCGAATTCCGAAAACTTTCATTCTTAAAACATGTGACCAAAGTGCAGACCATAAGCTTTAAGCTGACACCTCATTCATTGATTTCAGTTAAGTATGAAGGATGATACAGGCTTGTGACAAAAAAAATACCGTATTGAAATAATATATACTAGACGACCCTTGCGAAAATTTGGCGAATAAAATGCGATGAATAGCGAGGTTGAATGCTTGTAACAAACATAATGACAAGTAGAACCGTACTATTGTAGTAAATATTTATTTTTTTAGTGTAATAGGTACGCACCAAAATAATTGCAACATATTACGAAACAGTTAGGAAAATTTAAAACACTCTGTATTTAAGCCAAACTGTCACTGACCTTAACAGAATACAACCAACTTGAACAAAATGCACACAACATGTTAACATCTCTGTGACATTTGTTGTGGTGCGAATAAAATGTGTACATTGGAATTGTATAACAAAACGGAAGTATTTCCATAACAGAAAAAAATATCCAAAAAGCTACTTATTGAATAAAAAAAGTTTATTGACATCTCTTTGATATCTGCTGCTGCAATCTAGGGACTTAGCCATGAACTTTCTCATAACTGCAACCACTTTAAGCATCAAATTCCGAAAAATTCGTTCTTAATTTATGATTTTACCGAACTGGAGATCTCAATCTTTAAAACGATTTGATATTTATGGATTACAGCTAGGTATCGAAGAAGATAAATGGCAAATAATTGGGAAAAAAATCCACGCAATAGAAATATTAATACTTTGCCAAATTCCAAAAAACTTCTTTCTTAATATATGATCTCACTACAGCTGAGTCATTACTCTTCATACTCCTACTTCATTTTAGGGTCGAATTACGAAAAGTTAATTTCTTAAATTATAATTTTACCACGACGGAGACCTTACTCTTTAATATGATACCTCATTTATCTATATCGGATAGGTATGAAGCATTTTAAAAATATTGAATTTATTGCCCTTTAAAGGACGAATTACATAAAATTAATATCTTAAAATATAATGTTACCACAGTGGAGACCTTAATCTTTAATATGATACCTCATTTATCAATATCGGTTAGATATGAAAGCAGATAAATGGCTCGTGACACAAAAATTGCGTTTTAGAACCATTAATACTTTTTCCTTTTAAGGGTTCTATTAAAAAAAAATTCTTTCTTAGTATATGATGTCACCAAAGTTGAGACACTAATCTTCATATCCTGCTTCATTTATCGAATTTGGTTATAGATGCAAGGACATAAATGGCTCGAGACACAAAAATTCATTGTAGAACCAATGATACTTTTTTCCTTTATGGGGGGAATTCCAAAAAACTTCTTCCTTAATATATGATGTCACCAAAGCCGAGACATTACTCTTCATAATCCTAATTCATTTATAGATTTCGGTTAGATATCCAGGGATATAAACGGTTCGAGACACACAAAAAAAGCATTTTAAAAATATAAACTTTTTGCCCTTTATGGGTCGAATTTCGAAAAATTCCTATCTTAATATATAATGTCACCAAAATGGAGATCTTAATCTTTAAAATGATACTTCATTAAACGATTTCAGATATGTATCCAGGCAGTTAAATGACTCGTAACACAAAAAAACAGCGTTTTAGAAATATTGACATTTTTGCCCTTTAAAGGTCGAATTCTGAATAAATCATTTCTTAAAATATTATGTGACCTAGGTGGAGACCACTAGCTTTAATATCACACCTCATTCATTGATTTCGGTTAGGTATGAAGGGAGATAATGGCTTGCGACAAAAAAAAAAAAAAAAAAAAAAAAAAAAAAACTGTTTTTATTCATGCAATGAGTAACATGTTCCAAGTTTCGTACAATTTGGGCCATCAATTTCCGGAATTAAAGCATACCTAGATTCATCCTCACCTTACCAAGAAAGAAGTGGGTTTAATTTGAAATTTGATTTATCCGTACACTATTTTTATTCGTCTGAACAGATTCATGCTTACCAAGTTTCACTGATTTCGTACCGGCCATTTCCGGTATAAACTAACCGGTGATCTAACAGCACACTTCCAAGAACGGGGTGGCTTGGGTGCTTTGACACGGAATGTCAGTGTCATTTTAGTCCAGGCTACATTTCAACCTAATTACATTTGCCAATATTGCTGCTCGAAAATCGAAACATTACGCACATTATTACATACCACATACATAAAAATGTATGTGGAATGTATCTGTTTATTCCGGCATTAGCAAAAAATACATATTTTGAGTGGATTTTCAGAATTTGAAAGTTTGTGTTCAAAATTAAAATTTTACGTATATCTTAAGCCGTTACGGCACCTTTACTTTAAGAATAATCAAGCTTTATCTGAAAACTGCTGAATCGATTTTGAACGGGTTTTCCTAGCGTCAAACATTAGATGTATTTGAATAACTGGCTCATCTGCCACTGCAGTTAAAAAAAATTCTCATTATGTTACTTCATCTTGCACTGTAGCTCAAAATTAAATTCTATTTCGTACCTGTATAGTTGAATATCAGGTATTCACAGTTGTGTATCAGTTATTCAGAAATAAGAGAGAAATAAAAAAAAAAAGAAATTCTTTACTTCGATTTATTTCAGGGATTTACAGACTATGGCAGCGTAGTTATCATAGAAACTGCATTACGAAACAACGCAATAAATTATAAAATGAAGAAAAGCTACTTTGTTGTCCTAAACTGTTTTTATTTGCAACACTAAAGTCTTAATACAATGTTCTTTTTCTATTAAAAGCCATCAGTCTACGCATTAATTATTATGAACAAAATGACTCTACTTTTAGCTCCAAGCACCAGATATTTTTGTCTGACATTCGATATATCGAGAAGTTAAATAGATTACAATACGACTGAAAGCTAGATTATATCAGAAAGTAAGGAAAAATTTAATGTTTAGCTACGGGCCCAAGAGGTATGCGTCACATCTTGAGTATTTTGCTTGTGAAACCATGTAAAATCGAAAAATGGATGGCCGGATGGGGATTTGAATGCAGGTGATCTCGAGTTCAAGGCTTGAGCGCTACCGTTCAACCATCAAGCTCGCTTTATAGATTAATTTAATTGCGATAGAGCCCACGCCCCTGTAGCAATTTCTCCTCTCACCTTTTTTCGCCTAACAGAGTATTTTTGCCGTTTGAGTTAAGTTTTTGTATCTCAGAAATGTTGCATTTAAACTTTCTTCACAAGGAAACAAAATTCCATGTCGATTTAGTACTAAAACAGTATTCGTTGAATGTGAATACTCGTTTATGAATAATCTTTCAACTGTGGCGTTGCAATTTGGTGATGTATACTTATGTAAGTAAGTAAAGTTGAGAATAAAATCGTTGTCAAAAGAAAAGAATCTATACCTATAAATAATTTTTTTACTTTCGATATGTCTAGAGCTAAGCGAGATGTGTACTTTTTTACTTTCTATCTGTCTCATTGAGTTATATAAGAATTCATCAACAAATTGGGGCACAACAGTTGACGTAAAAACCGCATTAGTAAACAATTGAATAAATTATGAAATGAATAAAAGCTGTTGAAAGCCATTGCATTACTAAACAACGCTATAAAATATAAAATCATTAAAAGCTAGATTACATCAGATACACGCGCGTATAGCACAGAATTGCAGCTTAATATAAAAAAACTATCAGCATAAAAACCTAAAAAAGTTCAGTTGTTATTATTCTCAACACTAAAGGTTTAATACATACTTCTAATGATATAAAACCATTAGCGTACGTATTAATTACAACGTTGCAATTCCGTGAGGATTCCTATGTAATACCACAAGACAAATGAAAATTTAAGAATTTTTTTTATATATATATATCTCGATTACACGTCTCGTTAAATGTTATCTCACAACTGACATGGTTAAATTGAAACGCGGCCTGGACGTGAAAAAAAATCGAATAAACCAAATCAACGATGTATTCTTATCTAACCTGACGAGACATTGGAAGAGACTAGTAAAATATTGGGTTTTTTCTTGAGATACTGAATCTCTAAACCTAGGTGGTTAGTTTGAAACGCAACCTGGCCCAGAAAAAAGTTCGACAGTCACAAGGCACTACACGCTGGATAAGTACAAAGGGTGTTTTGATTTCTTTTTAGTGGTTGTGGTCAAGTTGAAACGTAGTTTGAAGCAGAAGAAAATCCTCATGAGAAGGAAAAATCTATACTTATAAATAATTTTTGACATTCGATATCTCGAGAACTAAGCGAGATTCATAATTTGTTTTTACTATCTTTCTCACTCATTTATATAAGAATTCATCATGAAATTACGCCGTCACGGTGGACGTAGAAACTGCTATACTGAACAATGCAATACATTATAGTACGAATAAAAGCTAGGTTATGTAAGAAACTCAAGTGTATAGCGCAGAATGTAATGCAAATAAGCGCTCAGTTGTCATAATGGGTTACTTTCCAACAGTAAGGCCTTAACCCACACTTCTGTTGGTGTTAAAAACCATTGCATTACTAAACAACTCTATAAAATGAATAAAACCTAGATTACGTGAGAAACACGCGCGTATAGCGTAGAATAGCAGCCTAATACCAAAAAATGTTCAGTTGTCCTAAGTCGTTATTATTTTCAACACTAAAGTTTTAATACAAACTTCAGATGATAAAAAAAACCATCAGCGTACGAATTAATTACTGCGGACGAAATGAATCTGTAAGCTCCAAGTGCCTGAAATTTTAGCTATACAGATTCAGTCTTTAATGCAAATATAGAAAATCCAATACTGAAAAACACAATCAATAGCAAAAAAAAAAAAAAAAATCAGATAGACGTTGGTTAATGTGAATTACTGAATACAAACTTAAACGTCAGAGATACTTTAGTATTAGTTTTACCTGTATAATGCAACGTAATTTATCCAGAAAATTATTGTAAATAAATACTAAAGCTGATGGTCAAAGACATTGCCAGACATCGGGGTCAAAGAAAATCTCTACTGATTTTTCGTTCTTAATTCCTCGCATTCAATACGGCCATCGATGGCGTTTAAAAACTAAACACCCCGTATTAAAGGAAATAATATTTCAAGTTTTGTTGAGTGTGGATTATGAAAGAATGGTTATTATTGTAAATTGCTCATTAAAGGCTATGGTCAGAGGTATTATATTGTAGTTGTGTGTTTAGTGCCATGTATGCGGCATCTAGTCATTCCTCCTGTGGTATTCCTCACCATACGTTCAGAATTTCATTTAGTCCTCTTACATTTTTTGACGTTGAAACATAAGACATGCCAGACAAGTGAATTAAGATTCTAAGCTTTAAAACGGTGAAAACCCCATCGAAATCTGCTCTGTAGATTCCGAATTTTTATACGACAAATATTTCCGGTTTTCGTTTTATAGATATAGATAGATAGATGATGTTACTGCACTCGATGGTAATGATTACGAAAGAACTCAAGGGCTAAATATATGAATAAGGAGTTGGAAAAGTATTTTGAAATACTAATCTACTAATTTCCACAGAATTAATTACTCCCCGACCAACACAATTTTGAAAAACGTTTGCAGTGTTATAATACAATCATTTCTGGCTTTCTGCCAATGAAGGAATGCGTGTATTTGGATGCTCTGAATGATATTGTCGAAAAATTAAGATTAGTCTACTAGTTGAAATTAGCAGGTCATATAACACAATTCAATAAAATTATTTCAGTGACTGAATTACTATGTTAAAGAGCAAGGCCGGTTTAAGGCTACCGCAAGAACCGAAGTCGCGGGGGAGCCCAAGTTTGAGGGGGCCACGTTACGATCCCCTTCAAAATTTTCTTTACTTAATGAACAATTTTCCTGCTAAAATAATTAATCTACAAATTTAGAATGTTAACAAGCTGCGTTCACAATAGTCGAGAGCACCTTCATTGTTGATCCTATTTTCCCATAAACCAACGACGATATAGCTTTCCATTTCTGATCCAGTCTGTTGCAGGCTTCTTAGGAAACACCAGAAATGTTTAATGTCGCCGACAGGCGCAATAAGCCAATCTGCTCAAAATGCCGCCTGGCTGTTTCGAATTTCCACTGTTAATGGTGACAAGCGCGTTCGAATAACGGGCCCCAAACGTACCTCGGTTCGGCAACCCAGTCAAGTGTGAAGTATGAACGCAGTTTGTGTGTATATGTCTGGTCACCTGGTGGTATCAGAACCTGTGATTTGTTTCACACAAGAGTGTAGAATGGATCGTAAGTACTTGTCAGGTGATAAAAAAAAAGAAAACAAAGGTGTGATATTTTAAAAGAGATCTTTTGACGTTTCATATAAAACGTTATTTAATCAAAATGTGTATGCCTGCTCACGTGTCTCCAGCCCCAAAAACCTATATGTACTAGCAAAGAAAGCAAGAAAAGAAATGCCATATACAAAAAAGTGTATTATAAATATAACAGCTATGAAATCGAATACAGAAACAATTTCATTTGCCACAATGGGCAGCAGGGCTTAGGTAGAAATTACATTGACAGTAGTTGCGAGATCCATATGAGATGCATTGTTAAAACACCAAAGACTCGGGGAAGTTGGTCCCATTCAGCTAATACTCAATTAACTGCTGGTCTGTTTCTACACAGATTTAGAGAAACCTCGGTCCGTCTCTTCAATCGTTGTTCGAGCACTGCACACAGATTATATATATATAATCTGTGTATGTCACGAAAATTATCAAACGTGTAGACAAAAATACACGTAGAAAAGAAGTATGAGGGCCCCGAAATCAAACTTCGCAGGGGGCCCCGAAATTCCCTAAGCCAGCCCTGTTAACGAGTCATTACATTAAAACGTGGATCAAATTGTCGCAAAACTCCCAGGCGAGAAAGAATCTCCGTAATTAAAAGACTTGATGGCCTACGACAACCTAATATTGTGGAAATGATTCTATACTCTTGCAAACAGTTTGTTACAAGTTGATGGTGATTAACACATATTCAACGATTGCGTGGGATCTGGTTGTGGTCGCTATGAAAAGTGTACGTAATCATGGTAGTGTGCCTAAAAATTTACAGATTTTGACGGAGAGAAATATTACAATTCAAAGTTAAGGACACTCATGATTAGCAATAGTAGAAACACAAGGCGACTCTGGAACACCGCCAGGTGGCAGCACCGTCGTTGTGGTGGGGAACCTCCGTGACGTCACAAGATGGCGGATCGTTAGTTCCTTGACCGGCCGCCCAGATGGCAGCACCAGGCGGGCTTGCGCTAGACCGTTAATTCCTCGACCGGCTGCTAGATGGCAGCCACCGTTAGTTCTTTGATCGACTACTAGATGGCAGAACCTTGCGCTCGGTCAAATTATTTCCTCCATATTTCTGTTCTGGAACGCGCGCTCTGCGAAATGTGTACACTGTTTCAACACACCTACAGAAATTTCCACTCGACTGTTATCTATGTTTGCTTATCCATTAGCCATTGCGAAATGTGTGCCGCGCGGGTATTCCTAGCGTCCTGTTAAGCAAGCACTTGTTTGCGCTGCGAAACATCTTGGCTACTATCGACACACAGTAAAATATTTTCATCGGTTCTGTGTCGTGAAAAATACTTAAGCGTGAACCATTGCGATTTTTTTACTAAAAAATAAAAAAGTCCACATCAACGGATAATACGTGAACAGACTTCGGTAGCGTTGGGGCTAGAGTGCCGAAGGTCACCGATTCGAGTCCGGCCGCGGGTATGGGTGTTGTGATATTATTGAAAAAGCCGTTCCAACTCGTCAATTTCAAAACGAAAATCAAAATTTTAGTTTCCACACCTAGAGAGTATGGCGCCAGCTTGCCTTGTTATAATTGAATAAAAAATAAGTCGAAAAGCATAAATGTTTCCTTTTAACGTTTCTTATGAAAAAAAACCGTCATAAACTCCAGATATAAAACCGAGGAAGAATTCTATGTGTACCTGTTTTCATGAAATTATTTAGCGTTCTGGCCTTGCATTCGGGAGGACACCGGTTCCGAGCATCCAGATTTGGGTCTTCCATGGTTTCCCAAATCACTCCAGGCAAATGACGGAATGCTTCCTTTAAAAGACCATGGCCGAATTCCTTGCCCCCCCATCCTTTCCCGACTCTAAAGACCTCGCTGTTAACATAAATTCCCTTCATCGAAGCAGGCAGACATTAAAAATTAATTCACCGACGAAGAGACGGGAAACAAACTCACTTTTTCACATCATGTTGGATTCGTTATGAACAATATAATATAGCTCACGAATGTCACCTACATTCCGTGTATTTTAAAGGATGTATTAAATTATGTGTAATGAAACACAGACACTTTTTGAACTCAAAGAGGCATTGAAGGGGTTTAGTGATGTATGTAAGTATAACCTCGATGAATCTAAAGCAAAGTTGCCGATTTGAAAACCAGTTTCTTTCCCTACAGACATTTCTGAAGTGATTACATGATATCAAACCAATCAGGCTGTAATTTTTTCAAGCCTATTTCTCAACCCTGTCTTTGGACAAGAGCCCACTTGAAAATATTTGTGACAAAGCCTTTCCCACACCAAGGCTAGAAATATCAAAGTTTCCAGTTTGACCATGGCAAAACTCAAGGAATGGAAGCATCAGTACGACACCTTATTTCTATAACTTATCTCGGCTGCCATCGGTATACAAAATTTCATCACAATTTTAATTTTTTCGAGCAAGTTCAAACATATGTAATCTGTCTACCCAGACCAATCTATGTATCAATTCTGTTATGCTTTCGTAAGCAGTCATAAATTGAGTGTCCTTAGCTGCACTTTGTCTAAAATTCCAATCAATCCCTTGTGACACATCAGTGGTGATTGACACCTTTAACTGTATTTTACAGCACAACACTTATGTTCCAGGAACGAAATACCGTCTGTTAATCTTACTAATTTTACCCCTGTCGAATCGAAGTACGCCAGTCCTATGTGATAAAAATCGAGTCACAATAAGCACAGAACATGCCGAGACCATCGCCTGTGACCAAGGTGGAGATATAGAAAATTTACCCACTCCCTTATAGAAGAAATCCAGTGCCAGCTTCTACTGATATTCTATTCATAATTCTTTCACCAAGATCCACCCCTAGCCTCATCGCCAACGTACCCACAGCACTTCCTCAAACCACCTTCTGTTTTCCAATGATTACCAATCCAACCCCTGATCAGTTACAGACAGGGTTACCTTCTGTTCGTGCGTTAAAGTAAACCAAAAATTCGCAAAGTCTTCTCCTAATCAGTAGCCAGGTACCAAAATGTTCACTTATGGTGGTTCTACTGCAGTTTTCCAGGAAAATTCTCCCTTTTTCCAGGAAATTATTTTTCAATAAATCAGGACCCAGGAGAGTTCTCCATTCGGTTTAAAATGTTCCCATCTAACGCCAACCTTCGGATTCAGGGCCAAGTGTGACATTTGTTTGTAATTGCATGCTTTGTTCAAGTAACCACGATAGAGTTATCATAATGCTCTTAGCTAACTGATAGTTTCTTGGTCATCAAACAGACATCATAACCCACATTTTCATAGAAGATCCCCACACATCGACAAGTATCCAAAACGTTACCATAGGTGCAGACACTAGTTCTATTACGCCTAAGATAGTGCTCACACTTGAACTGTCGTAAATTGTTAGGTCAAAGTGGGTGTTTAGATATTTTATCCACTCAGGCCTCATCACCTAAAGTCTAGTGCGAGATTGTGGTCATGGTCAACTTAGGCTCCATACACCACTCAGAATTATTCCACCAATATCCATTCTAACAGCATTATACGCCACCTACAGCCCCTCAACACTCTTCCTATCTTCCAATGACATCCATACTACACCACACAAGCAATGGTCTGACTGTGGGTTTGTACCCAAGTCCTTCGCTTCTCTGGTACATCACCCCTCTCTGTTAAATGATTTTTATGTAGTGAGAATCAAAATTCACATGCCAACACAAACGGCAGTAAACTGTAAAGAGCACATCGAAATGGGAGATTGCCTAAGCCCTGAAACAATGGTTAGAAGCACACGTTGATGGTGAGCATAATTCTATAACCATATATTTTAGACTCAAATCCACAGAGGAATGACACACGCACACACTTGTACATGCATACAGCGAGGTACGACAGAACTAACAGCAAGCATCACGGAAACGATGAAGTGGGGGCAGAATTGTCGTTACAACTGATTAACTGGACAGAACTATCGTTACAAAAATCATCAGACAGACGAGTTAAAGTCAGGTATCGCCATACTTACGCTTACATGCACAAAGAGAGACGCAGATACACATGTCCTAGACTACAGAGAGTTCAGCACAACTACCGGTACCAATCATGGAAACAAAAAAGTGGTGTAGTACTCTCTTGCCTCATGACTGGCTGAAAAACAGAAGTCTCCTTACATATCATCAGCCTGGCGAGATAGAAGGTGTGCAAAAGATGGCATGTTTTCACCATAAACCTAAGTGTTTATACCATAAATAGTGTTCATCACGCCCCAGTTGATTATATTTACCATCAACACGTCTCTCCCACACCGCAACCCTTTCTACCATTCAGTAAAAAAGTGACGCAGGTACCATGAGTTGCAATAGACACTTGACTATTAGATCTCACCCACAAATCCATACATCTCAATACACTAGCAGAAACAAACATAAGTGGAGGGACAGCAAAATCATTCGTCCAGACAGACGTGTTTATAGAAGGTATCACCATATTTTACGCATACAGACTACAGAGAGAGACGCACAAACTACTCACATTTCCATGCCTTCAGCGAGCTAGACACAACAACCAGCCCAATCATGACGACGAAAAAGTGGGGTAGAACCCCCATGGCTCATAACTGACCAAAAAATCATCAGTAACATATGTTCCAGGCACCATACTCTTCACATCAACATCATCTCATTTATTTCACACTACAGACCTCACTACCATCCAGTATCATGTGTGCTAGGTACAAAACTGTTCACATCAGCACCAACACGTCTATCCCACACCTAAGCTTTTTCTGTCATTCAGTAACATGTGCCCCCATGTACCACGAGTAGCAGTAGACACTTGGTCATCAGACAGATATCATAACTCCCATATTCATACTAGGTCTCACCCACAAATCCATATGTCACCTCACACAAGCATAAGTGCAGGAACAGCACATCATACATCCAGACAAACGAGATAAGGAAGGTATCACCACATTTACGCAAAAAAAACACACAGAGATAGAGACGCATACACACGTACATTTCCATGCCTACAGCGATCTCGACTCAACAACTAGCCCAATCATGGCAACGAAAAAGTGGAACAGAACACCCATGACTGGCCAAAAATCATAGAAAGACACACATACACACATACACACACACTCACATGTCAATGCATTCACACAGTTCCATTCATCACCACACATAACTGGAGGAAAGAGACTGAACATGCTAGATCCAAACTGAAGAGTTACAGGATGTGTGAAGTTTGAAATCACAGCCACATCTCTCCCACACCGCAACCCTTTCTGTCATTTAGTAACATGTGACCCAGGTACCATCAGTTACAATAGACACTTGTCTATCAGGACGGATATCATAACCTCCATATTCACTACTAGGTCTCACCCACAAATCCATACGTCTCCACACAAGCACAAACATATGGGAGGAACAGCAATTCATACATCCAGATAAATGAGTTTAAGGAAGGTATCACCATACTTACGCATACAGACACAGAGAAAGACGCACACAGACACATATTTCCATGCCTACAGCGAGCTCAACACAACAACCAGCCCTATCATGGCAAAGAAAAAGTGGGACAGAACCCCCATGGCTCAAGACTGACAAAAAAAATCATCACTAACATGTGTTCCAAGTAACAAACTCCTCACATCAAAATCATATCATTTAACTCACACTACAGACCTCTCTGCCATTCAGTATCGTTGGTAATATGTACAAAGCTGTTCACATGATCAGCACCACTTCTATCCCACGCCACAAGCCATTTCTGCTGTTCAGTAATATTTGTCCGACGTACCACGAGTATCAGTAGGCACATGGTCATCAGTCAAATATCATAACTCCCATACTCATACTAGGTCTCACACACTAATCCATACATCACCACACACAAGCACTCACAAACAACCATCAGACAGACGTTGGAGTGTGTGCAATGGATTACTTGTTTTTGCCATACACCTCAGTACTTATCACATTATCAATTAATTACATCAACACACCCTAGGTAGCCAGTCATTGTGAAATCTCAAAGTCGAATAGAATCCTATCGTGATAGACACACAACCACATAGAAAAACACACATACACACACTCACATGTCCATGCATACTCACAGTTACCATACATCACCACACACATACATGTAACTGGAGGAAAAGGACTGAACACCCCAGGTCCAGACTGAATAGCTACAGGATGTGTAAAATGTTACATTTCTTTGCCACAAACCTCGGTGTTCATCACACCCAAATGATTACATCTACATAGGTGGCCACTGAAGGAGAAATCTCAAGTAGACTCCTACCATCTTAATTACACACATAACCACACTGGAACACGTACACACACATATGTCCATGCATATACCACAATTTCATAAGTTACCACATACATACAAGTAACTGCAGGAAAGGGCCTCGACACACGACGTCCACACTGAGGTGTTACATGATAAGCAGACGATAGCATGTCTTTACAATACACCTCAGTGCTCACAACACTTACCTGAATTTTAATGTGCCATCAGTATAGCTGGCGGCTGGAACTAAACACTTGGCAATGTTTGGTCAAAAGTCATTTGTTAATAGCAGCTCATCAAAGAGAAATTTTGGGTCAACCTGCCCAGGCGGGCGCGGCGAGAGTGTCTGTGTTTCATTACACATAATTTAATACATCCTTTAAAATACACGGAATGTAGGTGACATTCGTGAGCTCTATTATATTGTTCATAACGAATCCAACATGATGTGAAAAAATGAGTTTGTTTCCCGTCTCTTCGTCGGTGAATTAATTTTTAATGTCTGTCTGCTTCGATGAACGGAATTTATGTTAACAGCGAGGTCTTTAGAGTCGGGAAAGGATGGGGGGGCAAGGAATTCGGCCATGGTCTTTTAAAGGAAGCATCCCGGCATTTGCATGGAGTGATTTGTGAAACCATGGAAAACCCAAATCTGGATGCTCGGAACCGGTGTCCTCCGGAATATAAGGCCAGAACGCTAAATAATTTCATGAAAACAGGTACACATAGAATTCTTCCTCGGTTTTATATTTGGAGTTTATGACGGTTTTTTTTTCATATCAAACGTTAAAAGAAACATTTATGCTTTTCGACTTATTTTTTATTCAATTATAACAAGGCAAACTGGCACCATACTCTCTAGTTTGGAAACTAAAATTTTGATTTTCGTTTTGAAATTGACGAGTAGGAACGGCTTTTTCAATAACATCACAACACCCATACCCGCGGCCGGACTCGAATCGGTGACCTTCGGCACTCTAGCCCCAACGCTACCGATGTCTGTTCACGTATTAACCGTTGATGTGGACTTTTTTATTTGTTGGTAAAAAAATCGCAATGGTTCACGCTTAAGTATTTTTCACGACACAGAACCGAAGAAAATATTTTACTGTGTGTCGATAGTAGCCAAGATGTTTCGCAGCGCAAACAAGTGCTTGCTTAACAGGACGCTAGGAATACCCGCGCGGCACACATTTCGCAATGGCTAATGGATAAGCAAACATAGATAACAGTCGAGTGGAAATTTCTGTAGGTGTGTTGAAACAGTGTACACATAACAACAGAAATATGGAGGAAGTAATTTCACCGAGTGCAAGGTTCTGCCATCTAGCAGTCGATCAAAGAACTAACGGTGGCTGCCATCTAGCAGCCGGTCGAGGAACTAACGGTCCAGCGCAAGCCCGCCCGGTGCTGCCATCTGGGCGGCCGGTCAAGGAACTAACGATCCGCCATCTTGTGACGTCACGGAGGTTCCCCCACCACAACGACGGTGCTACCACCTGGCGGTGTTCCAGAGTCGGCCTTGTCTTTCTACTAGCAATAATATTGTACTCATCTTTAGTTGTTGGCTGAATAGAAGTAGAAATAATGCAATGTGGATAGGAACCGCTTATCACATCACTGGTGGGGTACATGAAAGGAGCCTCCTCGAAGATTGCAATGTTAAGCGACCAAGCGAAGAATAGCAATCAGGCGTACCCTGGGCAACGTCAGAGAATGAATCGAAATGTCCTGACGGCTAATCCTTTCACACCAGAAACATTACTACCCAAGCCCTTTTCAGGGCCACAATTAACAATCATCTCTGTTAACATAGAAGGCATGTCACCAGCCAAGGAAGAACTGCTACAAGACCTATGCAGTCAATATCAGTGCCATATACTGTGCGTACACGAAACACACAGAGGTTATGAAATGCGTAGACCAAAAATAAACGGAATGCATCTCTCTATAGAAAGACCTCATAATCAATACGGAAGTGCAATCTTTGTACGTCCAGATGTACAAGTAATGACCACTGCATTCACGGAACAAAATGACATTGAAATTCTCACTCTAGAAATGACGAACTGTACCATTTCGTCTTTTTATAAACCACCTGGTGCTGTATTCACTGTCAACAAACCACATAATTTCCATAATAAAGACATACAGATCGTGATTGGTGATTTCAACAGTCATAGCAATGTTTGGGGCTATAACCATGAAGATGAGAATGGGACTGCAGTACAAGAATGGGCTGAAATAAATCACCTCTCTCTAATCCATGATGCAAAACTACCTGCATCATTCAACAGTGGTCGGTGGAGGCGTGGTTTCAACCCTGACCTCATATTCAGTAGTAGCAGTATTAGCCACCAGTGCATTAAATCTGTCTGTTCCCCAATACCCAACTCACAGCACAGACCAATAATGTGTCAAATATATGCTGCAGTTAGACCACAGGAAGTACCTTTCCGTAGAAGATACAACTTCAAAAAGGCAAATTGGTCTGAATTCTCAGAACTATTGGATTCCGAAGTTCTTTCAATAGAACCAACACCAGAATGCTATGACATCTTCACCACGGCTGTAAAGAGATGTTCCAGAATGTCTATCCCTCGTGGTTGTCGGACATCTTACATCCCCGGTCTCACATCAGAACAAGCTGCTCTACTTAAAGAATACAACAATTTATTTACAGAAGATCCTTTTGGTGAAGCAACAGTGGAAGCAGGAAACAAACTCATTTCCATTATTAAAGAGACAAAGCGGAATCAGTGGATTAAAACTGTTGAAGACTTAGATTTCGCAAGAGACAGCCATAAAGCATGGAGACTACTGAAGCATCTAAACAATGATCCAACTAAGACCAAAACTCATTATAATGTTACCGCCAACCAAATAGCACACCAACTGCTATTAAATGGCAAAGCTAATTACAAGTCCAAAATGCCCATACTGCGGAAAGAAGGCCAAGAGGAGAATAATGACCTCACAATACCATTCAGCATGGAAGAATTGGATAAGGCTATAAGAAATTGCAAAAATGGAAAATCAGCAGGCCTGGATGACATTAGGACAGAACAAATTAAGCACTTTGGTCTAACAACAAAGAAGTGGATGCTTCAGCTCTTTAACAACTGTATGAGTAAATGTCAAATTCCAAAGATATGGCGGAAGAGCCGAGTGATCGCCTTGCTTAAACCTGGCAAAGAAGGAAACAGTCCAAAGAATTTTAGACCTGTTGCACTTTTATGTCACCTCTACAAACTGCTTGAAAGAATGATCTTAAACCGGCTGTTGCCTGTAGTTGATCCTTTGCTTATTCCTGAACAAGCTGGATTCCGCCCGGGTAAAAATTTCACAGGACAACTACTAAACCTCACGCAGTTTATAGAAGATGGATTTGAAGCTCGTAAGGTAACAGGGGTGGTATTTGTTGATTTGTCAGCAGCGTATGACACCGTCAACCATCAGCTGCTACTAGTCAAGTTCTACAATCTGACCAGGAATTTTATTCTTAGTAATTTCATTGCTACTCTTCTGCAGAACCGCAGATTCTTCGTTGACTTCCAAGGTCAGCGTAGCCGTTGGAGGCCACAGAAGAATGGTCTACCCCAAGGAAGTGTGCTAGCCCCATTATTGTTTAACATATATACCAATGATCAGCCTATACCACGCAAATGCAGGAGTTTCGTGTATGCTGATGATCTTGCTCTGGTATCACAGAGCAAAGACTTTGAATCAGTGGAGAGCACCCTTACCAACGCTCTGGAAGATTTGTCAAGGTATTATAGCACGAACCAGCTTAAACCAAATCCTACGAAGACACAAGTATGTGCTTTTCATCTAAGGAATAAAGAAGCAAATCGTAGGTTAAAGGTAACATGGTCGGGGGTCGAACTAGAACACTGTGATACTCCAAAATATCTAGGAGTGACCCTTGACAGATCACTTACATTCAGGAAACATTGCATGAACTCCAAGCTGAAAGTTTCCAGTAGGAACAATCTCATAAGAAAACTGGCTGGATCGCAGTGGGGCAGCCAACCTGAAACAATTAGAACTTCTGCCTTAGCACTATGTTATTCGGCTGCAGAATACGGCTGTCCCGTATGGCACAGTTCAACCCATGCCAAACAAGTAGACATTGCACTTAATGACACGTGCAGAATCATAACAGGCTGCTTAAAACCAACTCCAGTCGAATGGCTCCACCGTCTCGCAGGAATAGCACCACCTTCTGTTCGAAGGGAAATAGCAGTGAACAAGGAAAGGAGGAAAGTGAATCATGAAAAATCTCATCCACTATATGGGTATATCCCTCACAGGCAAAGACTTAAGTCCAGGAAAAGTTTCCTAAGAATATCTCAGGAACTTACAACAACAACTGAAGAAGCCAGGTTACAACTATGGGAAGCTAAGGCTCCCCTTCCGCATGGCTGGGGAAGAGTGTCTGAATCTTTGCCACCTGGTTATGACAAGGGATGGTTGACATGGAAATCTTTGAATAGGCTGAGATCAGGAGTGGGCAGATCCAAAGTGAATTTAGCAAAATGGGGCTATACTGAGATCAGTGATATCAAGTGCGACTGCGGTGAGGACCAGACTGTCCAGCACATGCTCCAGTGTCGACTGTGTCCAGCATCCTGTTCGGCAGCTGAACTGTATGAGGCCTCAGAAAATGCACTGGAAGTGGCCAAGTTCTGGTCGATTATAATTTGATGACTGTAATTGTGTAACTGTATGTTTCTGATACGAAATAATAATAATAATAATAACATCACTGGTTAGAGCTACTGACGCAGATAATTTCCAAAATAGTGGAGTAGCTACTATAAAGACGAAATAAAGTGACGTTAAAAACAAGTCGTTGCTTCCAACAGTATAAAGTATGAAGTCGCATTAAAACTGCCATCCAGCAAAATTCAAGCTGGTTATCATATTACAATAAGCTGATATAAGTAACAGTTTGAAAAATACTTACCACATATTAACAAATCTTGTAACTCAAAGATTATAAAAATAATGATATTGCAGAAGAATATTACTAGCAACAGTTACAATTAACCAAACATACAAGTAAATTTATGGTTGATAATAAACTCAGATTATTATATACAACTTTTTTATCAATAAACTGCATTATTACCCAACAGCTGGACCTTTTTTGTTTTCTTTAATAAGCACTGAAATTATAATCTGCTCAAAAGCAGCATTTGGAAAACTCTGAATTTGATAGTACGTTAGAAACACTGAAACTATTAGTCTACGTTGTATTACGGGCACATTAACAAATACTGAAATTGATACTGAACATTTACAAACACATTTTGACATCATACACACACACGCACAATCACACTTCATAAGAAAATTATAATTAGTTCCTAAGAAGAAATATTTAACATGTACTGAGCTCGCAAGAAACATTTCAACATTGATACACAATGTAGGGAAAGGTAGGGTAGCGCAGGACTGCAGATAACATTGGACATTTAAATGTCTAAGAAACCAACCACGACTGTATGGATAAAACTGTATTGGAAATGTGCGACTTGTAGCGTAAAATCAAATGCAACTGAGTTGTGGCGGCGTGTGATTTCCACGTTAGTATGTGTTTTGCACCGGGAGAAATTTTTCGTCACTCCTGTGAAACTTCGCTGGAGGTTATCAAATATAAGTAAATGTGCGTATTTGTCTATGGTTTAAATTGTAGGAAATTTTATATATTTAGATTCTGTGCTAGCATTTGTAACATTTCTTGCACAATTTAAGCACTTTGTCTATAAATTTTGCACGATAGCGACCGGGTACCCCTGAACGCAAAAATGGCAGGTAGCCTCGGACATTGTTCTATGTCACATTAACGTTACTAATAAATGTCACTGAAATTTCATGCCACCGCTTTTCATTTTTCCTCGGAAGAAAGGGGATAAGAACGGTTGAGAGTGGATGGATGAACGGTGAAGTGTTCTTGCAATGATTGCACCATTTTGATCAGCATGTTCATGCATCAGAAAAAAAATAGTTTTCTTAATTTGGGATGCCTATGGTACTTATAAAGAGCTGGCAGTTATATATAGAATATGCACCTAAACATCATATTCATATGCTGAGGACACCGTGGCTTACAAATTATAAGACACTGCCTTTGAATAGGACATCATAAAGGAGGGGTGAGAAATAGAGTTGAGAATTACAGGCCAAACAGTTTGACATCAGTGGTAGATAAGTAATGGAAAGATTTATATGCAACCACATCAGAAATATATGTGAGGAACGTAAGTGGTTTTCAAGCAGGCAACAGGGGTTCAGGCAAGGATATTCATGCGAATCTCAGTTGGTGGGATCATGGAGGAAGGAATATATGGAGACGACGCAAGGGACCTTCGCCACATACTGGAGTGAAACCGGGTGGAGAGAAGTGGGGAGGGGAGGCCGCCATATTGCTTGACAGGAGAAACACGGGAAATAGGCACAAAAACCTCAAGGGAATCATAAGACAACCGTGGCACCTCAATTTGATGATGGATTATTATGTAACTCGACGAGGCACATCAAAAATGAAGAATAATTTTTTTTGATATCGTGCTTAGTTCTCGAAATATACTGTCTCAAAAGAGTGAAGTTTCTGGTTGAAATTCAGAAGAAACATGTCCCCAAAGTCAAATTTGGTGATAGATTCTTATGTAACACGACGATACAAATCGAAAATAAAGAATAAGTTCGCGAGATATACTGTCTCAAAAGTGGGGTTATTAGGTTATGAGGGGATTCAACGATAACCGTGGCGCCACAATTTGATGACGAATTCTTATGTAACTCGATGAGAGAAACTGAAAGTAAGAATAAAATTTTTTTGATATCTCGCTTAGTTCTCGAGATATTGTACCTTAAAATTGACGTGGTTAGGTTCAAATGCGGCATGGACCAGAAGAAAACTTTCGCCATACCCATATTTGATGATGAATTCGGACGTAAAATAATGAGCAGGAAATTCTTTTTAACTTGAATAACAAACTATTTATTTCTACAGTCCTTAAATTTTAGTTGATGTTCAAATAGGTTATATTTTCACATACTATTTCAGTAATTGATAAGAAAGATTTCAAAATCTAGAAATATAGTTGTAGACATTTACAAACAGAAACAAGTCATATCTGAAATTTTAAAAATAGCACAAGTCAATTGAATTAACACTTCAATAAACCTCATAGTTTCTCAGCTTACTTAGAAGATATTGTACTGCTAGTGGCCTATATAACTTTGCTAGAAAAATCAGTGCATTCATAAATCAGAAGTTAACAGCTAATAACAAATAAATTGTTTGTTCTCTTCTGGAACACACCGCATTTCAACTGTAATATCTTCGATATTAATACTACGACACAGCCTCCTTAGATTCACATTTATAATAATTACGGCGCTGAATTATTTCCTTCGCTTCAAGTCCGTCTCACCGCCGCCAAGAAAGCGAAAGTCTACTCGGGACTCCGGGAGAGAGTGAAAGCGCTTTCAACCCCTATGGAGACATCCCGGTGAAATCGTTTCACGCAAACATATATAAACTGGGCCAAAACCTAGAGATGGCAGAGTCGCAGCTCATCACCAACAGACTCCACATCAGCAAGAAGAACTCCGACACCAGTAGCCACCACAGGGAATAGTTGAGCACTATTTCACATCAACCATCTGGACTTAGCCGCTAGCCAAGGCGCCACTCTGAGCTTGGTATTTACACCACAGTGGGTGTTTCAGTCTTTCTTGAGGTCTCAATACTTACAGTTAAGTAGCCATTTCTTCTGTTTTATTCCTAAGTGTTCTAAGAGAGTATAGGACTTTGTTTCTCTTAGCAACATCATCTTTGCATTCTGTTTTATTCCTAAGTGTTCTAAGAGAGTATAGGACTTTGTTTCTCTTAGCAACATTATCTTTGCATTCTGTTTTATACCTAAGTGTTCTAAGAGAGTATAGGACTTTGTTTCTCTTAGCAACATCATCTTTGCATTCTGTTTTATTCCTAAGTGTTCTAAGAGAGTATAGGACTTTGTTTCTCTTAGCAACATTATCTTTGCATTCTGTTTTATACCTAAGTGTTCTAAGAGAGTATAGGACTTTGTTTCTCTTAGCAACCATACCTGCATTCATGTTATATGTCTAAGTGGTCTAAGACAGCATTCTCTAAAGGTATAAGGGAGTGACGAGCTTGCTTCCCTTCGCCATTGCATTTCTGTTTAGTTTAAGGTTACTACAATAGGAGGGAGTGTGATTTCCTTCAGTTACTTCATTTATTCATACATGATAAATAAGGAAGGGCAAGCAGAACCTGCTGCCCTAGTACTTGTATGCATCTAAAGGTTATGAATTAAAACCATCTATTGTGCAAAGCTTGTCTTTGCGTCCAATATTACCATCAGTTTTCTATCCACTATCTTCCCCTGGTTCTCGGCGGGTAGCCGCTCGCCTGTCGAAACCAAGTATAACTCAATCAAAAATACCTACCAGCGATACGAACCGTGTCCCCCAGTCTCGGGGGCGCTTCACAGCTTTCTGAGGCACTCCGGGATGGGACACAACCTGCCAACATTTCCATTAATATTGCCGCTACAAAATCAAACTATGTAGACACATCTAAGCACAAGAAATGCATCGCTAACTACATTTCGGACAACAAAGTTTATTTCATCACGTTTAGTAGTTCGAACAGCACAAATTATCACAATTAATTTCATCGCGCACTTTCAGTGTAAACTTAAACGTGAGTAAAGCATGGAGAATAACATATTCACTGTGTCGCGATGTAAACATGACCCGCTTAAATTAAATTTTCAACACTTGTCTACAAAAAGGCTAGCTTTTCAGGAGCAAAATAGTAACATATGCTAATTGTCTACACTACACCAACAAAAATTTGAGAATGATATGATCTTATTGAGAGCAATGAATAAATTTATAGCGAATGGCACTAATGTTGCAGTTGCCTGTCAGATACTTCCAAGAACGATAATTACAATGTGACTTACTTATGAAACGCTATTCCAGGTTTTTTTCTATCTCGTCTGTTTGTGCAACCATATGCATCGGAACTTGGCATTATAGAAAACTTTAGAATATTAGAAAATGAAATATTCTCAGCAGCTGACACAGTGCAAACAGCCCAATGTTTTGGTACTCCTACGATGTCACCGCGCAAGCGCAGTTTTTTCACGAGGTTTCACGGATTTAGCGTTATCTCGTCTACATATATTCCTTCCTCCATGGGTGGGATATATGCAAGATATTTCAGATGGAATAGACAAGGGAGGCCAAATTGATAGTGTAGCACTAGATCTGTCAAAGGTGTTTGACAGAGTGAGCCATAAAATGTAGTAAATAGGGTAAAAACGGCAAAGTTGCTTAATAGGTCCAACAAACCTCAGGGCGGCGGTGACTTCAGTACTTCATAATTCCACCACCAGCAAACAGGTACAATCAATTTAAAATAGTACATTGTAAAAATGGACCTCGCAATTCCAGAAAACGATTTACAATACTATCCGTTAACTTTTCTTTTTCCAAACTGCCATTTGCTGACTTGGAATAAACGTCATTTACCCCAGCGGTTTCTATGATACTCATATGGGACACTTTAAGCAAGTAATTTCAATCTATTTTAACTAACCATTAAATGGACCTATAACACAACTCGCCCGTATTCGCGAGGACGCAACCAAACAATCCACGCTACCGGCCAGGTTTGCATCCCAATGATAGCATTTAAGTCACAGAATTGTTAAGTAATTGTACTACTTGCAGCAAAAGTGAAAAAAAAAAATACTTTTTTAAGCGTGTTACTATTTTATGGACCTTTCTTGACGATAGATATTTACCATATTGCCGTGTGTTGACATCGAATAAATGTTATTTACCCCAGTGCATTTTATGATTCTCATATGGGACACTTTAAGCAAGTAATTTCAATCTATTTTAGCGTAACGATTAAATCGACCTATAATGCAACTCGCCTGTAATTTTCCTTTTATTTTACTTGGGACATATCTCGTCTAATCCAAGATGGGTTTGAATCTCGACTAGATAATATAAAATAGAAATTTGGTAACTGTTAAATTTTTGACAGTAATGCTACTAGGTTGGAATCGCTTACAAAATGATAACGGTACCTTATGAATATCGTTTCGGTGTGTAAATTAAAGTTAAATACTACAAACAATAAGTGCTACAAATAAAAGTAATGAGAATTGTCTATGACTGCTGAACAGACCCAATAACGAATAATATTTTTAAACTAACCAACGTATATTATTGAGATGTCAATAAAAAAAATATATTGGACTGTTATGTGGTTTCGTAAAGGACGAATGAAGGATCTGCTTTCTATGAAGTACATTAATTTTACTACAAACAAAGAACTTTCTCCACATTTAAGATTTATATTTTTCAGTTATGGTGATATGGATTGATAGTATGTTAAAAATATAATTTCTCCGCTTATAACCACACATATGCTCTTCTGTTTTATACTTTAACTATTCTTAATTCTTATGGCTTTACGCTTCGTTGCCGTCGAGCTCATTAATGATGGATGAGATTTCGGGATAAGAACAGCAACAAATGCAGCAATTGCTTCCTGCAGCAGTCGTCCTGTCGTTCGCCTGGAAACGTTTTGAGAGAACATTTTAAATCGAGAACTCAATGCCGGACGGGTATTTGAATTTTATTTGCCAGTTCTTTTTGCCATTACTGCTACCATGCTATTTTATACTAGAAAAGAAGATTTTGAAAAAAGGTTTGGTAATTAAACAGTTAGTGACATTGTAAAATTTGTTTTGCTGCCTAGTTTTTTTAAATTCCTATGTCTGTATCTTGAAGGAAATGGAGATTCCTTTTCCAGTTCAAATAATCTGGATTTGTAAAAAGGAAATGATCTTTTAGGGTATCTATAAAAATGGAAAATCTAAATATGGACGCCTAGACAGGCATTCGAATTCGCGTCCTCCCGAATGGGAGGCCAGAGCGTTACCGCTACAAACTACGTTCGGTATAATTAATCGAGTGTCATATGGTTCATTCAAAAGATAATAGCAGCATTCCGTCCCATCCCTTGTCTCCCATCAATTTCCCTCTCTAATGATTTTGACGTCATCGAACACTAAGGAAAATATAACAAGGGACTAATCAACCTCGGCAAAGTGGAACAAGCGCTCTTGCGACTTCGCTAGCGATGCCGGCAGTTGAATAACATAAATCCAGAGTGCGATCGGCAAGAAGTATTTTTTTCGCCTCCTCGATGCCAATGTCATTTGAGGCAGGAGGGTAGTGGCAACTGGGATCGGAAAAGAATTCGGTTAGGGCATTTTGAATTAAATTTTTTCTCCTTCATCTGGAGCGATTTACGGAAACCATGCATATCCGGTGGGGTTTGAATCCGCGTACTCGCAAATGACAGGTTATTATTCATGAAGCTTAGTCGCAAAATTTTAAAAGAAGTATGTATGCTAGTTAAAAATAACGGTAGATAGATTTCCTACTTGCATTCCCAACGCTTCAAAATCTGAAACAACTAGTTCACATTGACGACGAATTTACCTTCTTAATTATCGCTATTATTTTTAAAATGGTTGCTACTTCATTCTATCGCGACAAGCTTTCTTTCTAAAATACTATGGAGAAAAAAAAAAAGCAAGGAGTTATTTTTTGAAATATTGAAGATTCTAGATATAATTGCTTTATATTCCGTGGCTTAACTCAACATTTGCGTTTTTTTCTGAAACTCCTTCCTTCTTACCCTTAAACTTTTTGTTAGTATTTAATGCTTCTGCGCCGGGGGCCGTTGTATGTGCGTGTGTTTTGTGTTTTTTTTTTGTTTGGCTTGGGCGTTACGCTTCGTCGACAGCGAAGTCATTAGAGGCGGGATGTGATAGGGACGGGAAGGAATTCGACCATGGCCTTTTTTGAAGGAAGCATCCCGGCATTCGCCTGGAGGGATTTGGGGAAACCATGGAAACCCAAATCTGGATGCCTGGACGGGGATTCGAACCCGCGTCCTCCCAAATGTGAGGCCAGAACGTTAACCATTCACCCACCACGCTCGGTGGGTTAAACTAGCCAAGCCACTGGTTGTAAGTCTGACTTTATATTGCTTTTTATGATTAATTTTTGGCTCTGAAAAGAGCCGGGCTCTAAAAAGCCTTTGGCTCCAAAAGGAACCGATTGAATGTATGGTGATGAAAGTGATGATGGCGTTACTACGGGAGAGGTAGGCGGTGCAATGATTAATTGAACTGGTATTGTTCGCATATGGTGGCGATGAATTGCGGAAACAATTCGTTTTTCTGGAAATTATTCCTCCACAGGAATTCATCTAAGTAAGTAGGAAAAAGATCGTCTGACGTGCCGTATTGGAATCTAACTTTTCTCTTGATCCGCGACCACAAACTTTCCACACTTGGTGTATGTATTTGCGGACCGTCCGGATCTACGAAGTTTTCCTTGTGGATGACGACATCGTGCCCATATATGTCCCCATACGCTCTCTCTAAATTACGGTATGACGGAAATCCATCCGTCATAATTAATGTGCCCGGAAGGATATGTCGCCGAATGTGATATAACAAAGTTTCTTCCTTTTTGTCGCCCACCTCGACGACAAAACACTTCTTGGTTCCTCGCTGAATGCTCCCGAAAAACACATTGTTTGTCTCTCATTTCGCCAAGGTGGTACTTCCTGTGGAAAAAATGTGTTTCGTCTATTTCCACTATTATGGAATCACCGTTTTCATCAATGCCACCTATTTCTACAGGATGTGCCGCAACCCATTGCGCACACATTTCCCGACAATAATTACTCCAGTCAACTTTCGTATGCATAGATTCTGGACTTATGCCCGCTTCCCAAGCCGAATTTTCCTGCGACAAGTTTCTCGTCCAACAATATATGAAAATTATTAGTTGTGACAGTTCTAGATTACTTTTTGAAAAAAAAAAAAGAACCATAACGTACACTTTTCCTTGCTCCACATTGCTTACAGGCCCACTCAATACACTGACTACGTTTGCACAAAGTGCTGGAAATTGCGCACGTAGGACACTTGAACGTGTTGCGAATCAGTTTACGTCTCGCAAACCAACATAATGTTTCAAGACACGAGTGCCTGGGCCATAGCTAGAGTTGAATTTAAGGTAGGGCAGCGATCTTTACAGGTAGGGCGGTAGTTAAAATTTTACTTGATCTAATCTGGTGAATTGATTTTTGTCGTATTTGTGATTGTGAGTGATTGAGGTATTACTTAATAGTCGGGAGGGGTGATAGATAGATAAGAGAAAGAAAATCATTTGTTCAGTATAATCGTAGTCTTCCGTGGCCAGTCCTCAGTTGATTCTTAGCTGTCTGAATGATGCCACGTCATGTTTCGTGTAGTCGATGTTTCGACCATCCTTCTGTGGTCTTCTTCCAGGGCAGAGCTGCGTCTTCAATCATATATATAGATATTTATTATCGTTTCAGTCTTTCCACTGGTGGGGGAAGTCGGGGTAGCAGTACACAAATTATGCTCTTCAGCCTAAGATACATATTTTACAATTGATGAAAATATAAATATTATAATTTCATATTACAATAGAATTTTTTCAGGTTTTTACATAATCAGAATGCTGTTAATTTTAGTTTTTTTACAACATTTCAAGTAGGTTTACAGATGAAGGTTTTCAGATAATCGGTTAAAGGGTAGGGTATAAACTTCTCTTGGTCGGGTATTGGTCTATGTGTTGGGTTAGGATAAGGCTGTTAAGGAGGTGGAGTGTGGGTGGTACTTGTTTGTGGAAAGTGGGGAGGAGATTAGATTTAGAGTTATAGGATTGTTGTTATGGAGACTATTTATTGCGTATTTTATGCGGAGGGATTCTAAGTGGAGTAGGGGGTGGGGAAATTTTATTCAGGTGTAAAATAGATGGGCGGATGATGGCAGTCCTATACGGTAGGTGATTCGGAGTTCGTGTCTTTCTATAATTTAAGGTCTATTGTATAAGCGGTAGGGAGCGGATAACCAAGAGAGGTGACAATTGGTGAGAATGGGGCGGAGGAAGGCTTTGTAGATGTTGATGATAACGTTGCTCCGGAGTCCCCAGGAATATTTTAAGAAGGCTGAGTTGGATATTTGCTTTGGAGGTGATCATCTCAAGGTGGGGTGTCTAGGTTAGATGTTGTTCAAGGGTGACGCCTAGGTATTTAACAGGGGGGTTTGTTGCTAGATGGGATGATTGTAGATAGTATTTTTGAAGTTGGCGAGGCGGTATCTTCTGCTTGTCTTTCCGAAAATGATGGCTTGGATTTTGTTAGGATTTATGATTCACCTCCAGCGGTTATTATTATTATTATTATTGTTATTATTACTCCGCGATTCACTAAAAGTGTGTGGCGGAGGGTGCATTGCACCTATCCGAAACGGTGATAGTTTGAAAGGGATATACGGGATGTGGCAGGAGGTGCCCATGGGTTATAATGAGGAACCATCCCAGCAATCACATGGAGTGATCTGGGGAAACCATGGAAAACCCAGATCAGGATGGCAGGAGCGCTTTAGTGAAAGCTACTCCTGTCGGATTTTAAGTTTACTCGCCCGGTAGATCCTTTCTATTCCATTCCCTAATCGCTCGTGGGAAAAATGAGTACAGAAATTAATCGGTTCTGGCCCTGATTTCTCTTATCTTATTTCCGCGGTCATTTCCGAGATATGAATGTTGCTGGTAGTAATATTTCCTGGCTGTCATTCCGAAATACGTCCGTCATGAATTTTTCAATTAGCTTCCGTCGAGAGCAACGCCTTTGGTGTTCCAGGTCTTCCCAACCTAGCTCCTTAAACAACGCACTTACGCTTTCCCTCCAACTATATATACCTGTCACGAATCGGGCGACTCTTCTTTGGACTTTCTCTAACGCCTCCAGTAAACCCTTTTGATGGGGACCCCATACAGAATAACAATATTCTAAGTAAAGACGTACTAGTGACTTGTATACAATCGATTTAACTTCCAGAGAGTCACTGATTTAAATTACGACCTAGAAATTTGAGCATACGATTTGCTTTCCCTGATACATTCTCGATATGCTCATTCCACGACAAATTATTAAGAATGGTTACCATTAGGTATTTAGCGGAATCTACCGTTCTAAGGACATTATCATTAATTGTATATTCATAGTTAACTGGTGTCACCTTTTTACTTACACACATGACTTGGCACTTTTTAGCGTTTAACTCCAACTGCCAATCTTTACACCACGCAATTATTTTCATAATATCGTCTTGTAACAAAGCGCAGTCGTCCTGGGTTTTGATTTCACGATAAATAATAGCATCATCGGCAAATAATCTTTTCATCCCCCCTATTATGTCTCATAAATCATTAATGTATATGAGAAACAACAGAGGCCCTATCACGCTTCCCTGGGGTATCCCTGACCTCACTTTGGTACGTGATGAATGCTCACCGACGAGAACTACACAGTGTGTTCTGCCCTTCAGAAAGTCTGCAACCCAGTCGCATATTTGTCTAGATTTGCCGTAACCACGAAGTTTCCTAAGTAACCTAGTGTGAGGCACAGTGTAGAAAGCTTTTTTGAAATCTAATAGAACTAAATCAACCTGGGATTGCTCATCTATAATTCGGCACAAGTCATGAATTAGAAGTGCAAGTTGTGTTTCGCAGCTTTGGCCTTTTCTAAATCCATGTTGGTTTGGGTTTAAAAGATCACCTTCATCCAAGAACCGCATGACATTTGAATAGATGATATGTTCTAAAATACTGAAAAATGTTGAAGTTAATGAGATCGGACCTATAATTCTGATGATCATTAACATTCCCATTGTTAAACACTGGACTTATGATAACGGTCTTCCATTCGGTTGGTATTTTTCCTTGCTCCAAGGAGACGGTATATTATTTCATCAAATTCGGTGCAATTTCCTTGAGTAGAATCTTGTAGGAATTCCGTCTGATCCGGGAGCCTTATTGCTTTTTACATTCATAAGCAGTTTCGTTATTCCCCCGACATCACGAACGAGGTCATTCATAATTTTGTCGACACGATTGTTAAATTACGGAATCTCCTCTGAGTTTTTTATTGTGAAAGCTTTTCTATATATATCATTCGAAATTTCTGCATTTCTCTACGCTTGTTTCTGATAATTCACCATTTTGCTTAATCAGCGACGGCATAACCTTACCAGAGCCTCTTATTACTTTGATATACGACCAAAACTTTTTTGGATTAGCAATCAGATCTTCGGATAAGTTCCTGACTTGGAATTCTTGAAACGCATCGCGCATTGCTTTGTGCACTTCCGCTCGCAACTGGACTAATTTAGCGCGATTAGATGAGTCCCCCGATATCTTCACCGTGGCATGTTAACGCCTTTGCCTCCTGAGCAAATGTTTCATTTCCCTATTGAACCAAGGGAAGTTCTTACTGACCTTAATACACTTCTTGGGAACAAACCGATTTAAACCGGACCATATTAGTTCTTTTAAATTAATCCAAAGTTCCTCAACATTTGTATTTAGCGTGTATGTTTCAAAATTTTTCACAAAGTGATCAACCATACCCGCATCGTTTGCTTTATCGAAGCAATATACGAGTTTCTCTTTGTCTTGCTTAAAATTCAGACTAGATTTTAAAGTTACCACAACCACCTTGTAATCACTTATACCGTCTTCTATACAAACTGTATCTACAATATCAGGATTGTTAATCAGAAAAAGATCCAGAATGTACGAGGAATCTTTGTCGCACCGCGTTGGCTCTTCGACCATCTCTTCAAGAGATCTTTCTGCAAATGATTCCAGGAACGTTTCAGTTACTAACCTATCTCTTCCACCCAACTTGAACGTGTATGTGTCCCATTTAACCGACGGTAGGTTAAAGTCACCACCCACGATCAATATATGTCCATGAAATCTTTTGCAAATATTATTAAGCGACTCTCTGAAGTATTCCGCGTTAGCCAAATCAAAATACAGAGGTCCGTAAAATGACCCGATTATGAATTTTTGCCAATTTTTACCTTCACCCATATTAACTTGCAAAAATTTTCCGTTTCAGTTACGACAGAGCAATTAACGGTTTTGTTTCTACATTCCACCATTCTACAAATTTGTCCAATTCTGTCTATATGGATTTTAGCGATTGTTGTAGTGATTTGTACATGGCTAGGTAGGCGGTGTCATCGGCGTATTTGAGGATGTATGTGGGTAATGCGGGTATTGGTATGTCAGAAATGTATAAGATGTATAGGAGTGGCGAGAGTACATATCCTTGGGGGGACACCTGCGGTAGGGAAGAAGATGCGTGAGAAGAAGTTATCTATGGCTACAAATGAGGTACTGTGTGTGAGGAAGGAGGCAACTGAACGAATGAAGGTGATGGGTAAGGCAGAGTTTTGCAGTTTAAAAATGATTCTGACGTGTCATATTCGGTCGAAAGATTTTTCTATGTCTCACAGGAAGAGAATTGCGGATTGGTAGGTGGTCAGGAGTTATACTAGTTTGAGGAGTTGATCTAGGGTGGATAGTTTTGGGCGGAAGCCTCACTGGCCTGGGGATAGGAGTGAGTGTTAAGATATGTGTTGGTGGATTCTTTTTGATAGTATGGTTTCAAATATTTTGCTAAAGACAGAGGTGAAGCTGATGAGTTGGTGTGAGTTGGGATCTGACTATGGCTTATTTGGTTTGGGAAACATGAGGATTTTTGAGGATTTCCATTTAGGAGGGCAGATGCCGAAGTATAGTGTATTTGTATACAGGTGAGCTAGGAGTGGATGGAAGGAGCTGGGTGCTTCTTTGATGTGTCTGTATGCGATGGAGTCAGGGACAGGAGCTGTATTTTTCTTGGTGTGAAGGAAAGATAGATCATAGTTAGTAGTGATAGGGATGTTAATCCCAGTGCGGCTGACGGTTTGGGTGTAGTTGAAATCGGGTTTGAGCTTTAGTAATGAGGGGTCGGCACGATGATAGATTATGGCGGATTCAACGTAATCAAATCGGGGGTCATTATGTGTGGTATGGATGGTTTGGAGTTAGTCTGCGAAGAGATTTGGTTTTTGGGTGTTATCGGATACAGGAAGGTTATTGTGGAGGAGAGGGTAGGTGGTGGCGGGTTTGAGACTAGCTATGCTTCGGAAGGTGGACCAGTATTGTGAGGAGTTCTGTATACACTTTTTATTCAGCTGGTTGCAGGTGTCCCTCCAAGTGCGTCGTTTGTGGGCGGTTGTATAGTTACGGACTGTTTGTTGGAGCTGATGGTGGAGGATGGATCGTGGGTGCGTTGATAAGTGTGGAAGAGGTGATGTGCTCGTCTTGGTAGTGATGGTTTGCAAGGGTTGATAGGAGTCAGGGGGAAGTGAGCGTCAGTAGCGTCTATGATGGTGCGTTGAAAGTATTTGGTGGCTTTAAGTAGGCTGTCAGCGTCGGTGTTATTTGGTTTGTCTGCGTCTATTTGGTCATCGATGAATTTTCTGTAATTATTCAAGTTGGTATTGTGGTACTTCTGAATGTATCGGTGGGGTGTATGATTGGGTGGGCGTGGGGTCTTAGAGGCATTGTATTGGATGGAGAGCATGATCGGGAGGTGATCGCTGCCAATGGGATCGAGTACATGATAGGTGGTGTGGGTTAGGATATTTGGGGAGGCTATAACTGTATCAGGGTTTGTGTTTGATTCAGGGCACGTGGGTGATGGGATTTTAATGATGTCACCTCTCACGGTTGGTAGGGTTTGATGGAGTTCTTATTGGATGCGACTGTAGTGGCCACAGGCCACTGCAACAGTTTTCATATCAATTACCCAACGGCTTAATGTGGAGCAGCGGGCATACGAAACCGCCGAGTTGCCAGGCATCGAACTCTAAGTAGAACGCTGAGACAGCAAACGCGCCCCACTAGCATGAGTGCATTACGGAGTGATTTGATAAACCCACAGAACCCCTCCACATTAATCGAGAGGGTATGAGTTGGGGTAAAAATCGAGGACCGAGGTCGAAGTTCTGCAGCAGCCGCCGCCAAGAGAGGTGTCGCAGGGACAGCCTCGGTGTAGCAAGGCAGTAGCAGAGGAGCCGCTGCAGTCGGCATCGTCACAGCCGCTGAGCATAGACAGGTGGGAACACTATGCTGATGGGTTGTGGGATTGTCAGATGCCTGGGAAGTCACGGGAAGTTATAAAATAATACTCCCTGGTTCATGCCCACCAGCTTTCGCATTCAGCCCTAGTGACTTTAAATAGTACACGACAGCAAGTCACCCTATATGTCTTACTTCAGTCACAATTCACTTTATTGTACCTAAATCTGACAGATACGTGTATATATATATTTAGTTGTAATAAAACTGTATATAATGCACTGTAGTTGTTGATTCAATTGTTCTGCTTCTTATAAACGGGGACTGGTTGTGTGCGCTCGAGGCAATAATCGGACCACGCAATCCTTGCTTTTGGCTTGCTCTCGGGGGGAACCTGGGAGGATATCTCGCCAGGTTATTACAGGATTTCTGGTGCGAGGTATGAGGATAGTACCATGCAGATTTGAAGAAGCAGTAGTTTCGATTAAAGCGAGGAAAAAAAAAAAACTAGTCTTATATCAGTACTGATCGGCCCGACGGCTGAATACAAAAATGAGGGCATGAAGGCGAGCGGACATGAAAGTGGGAGTTTTATTCTATAGCCTCCCGTTACTTCTCAGGCATCTGACCATCCAACAACCAATCAGCAGAGTATTCCCACCTGTGTATGCTCAGCGACTGTGACTGCAGACGACGGCGCCGGAAGACCCCAAATTAAACCTCGGTTGTCGGTTTTTACCCCAACCCGCACCCTCTCGATTAATGTGGAGGGGATTCTGTGGGTCTATCAAATCACTTCCTTAGATGCGGTCACGCTAGTGGGTCGAGTCTGTTGCATCAGCGTTCTACTTAGAGTCCGATGCCTGGCGACTCGGTGATTTCGTATGACCGATGCTCTGCAATTAGCCATTGGGTAATTGTTATGAAAACTGTTACAGTGGTCTGTAGCCTCTACACGACTATGGATATCGATGTCTGCCATGATGATATATGAGAAGTAGTGATTATCTATGTAGGATATGAAATTGATTTGGAGTGGAACGCGGGGTCGGATGTAAATGGTGAGGAGGGTGACGGTGAAGGATTTTAGGAATGCTGTGATGATGGATGATTGTGGGGTGGGTGTATTTGGGTGGAGATATGATTTTTATATCCAATGACCACACCTCCATGCGCTACTTGTTAAGGGTTGTCGGATATGGTGAGTTGATAAGGGGACATACGAATTTGATGATATGGTTGGAGGAAGATTTCGTTTAACTTGACAGATTGGGTATCATGTATGGTGAGGGTATGTAGAAGAGGGTTTTTGTTGCTAGAAGTGAAAGGATGTTGTTAAATAAAATGTAATGAAAAAGAGGCATTTTGGGTTTTTCGGTGTGGGGTTGTGGGGCTTATATGTGAGTTTCTAGAGTGAGGAATTGGAAGTGGGCGTTGTTGTGGGAATAGGTGGCATTTTTGTGAATTCCAAAAACTGCTCGTGCTTCAATAGATATTTGTGCGAGTGTGTGATCTCGCGAGAAGGAGTTTAGACAATTCAAAGTAATGATTATGAATTGTAGAATATCTTCTATAGTTTGTGGGCGGCGTATGGAGTTGGTGGGTGGTGTGGGAGGGTCAATGGGTCGGAGGGTTACAGTGAGTTCAGGTTTGATGGGGGCTGGTTTGAATTTGCATTTGGTGGAGTAGGTTGGGTGGTGTTCACTGCATGTGTTGCAGGTTGGTGTTTTCTGCAGGTTAGGGCTGGTTTTTAGGAAGTGATTTACTTTGTAGTGGGACAAATAGAAGGGTTTTTACAGTTCTGCGTGAGGTGGTTGTTGTATTGTAAACAGCCGGCACATCTTGTAGGTTGAACAGAGGGAGTTTTTGAAGCCTCCATTCTGTGTTTTTGGTGGAGGATCGCAGCCCCATTGTGTGATCTATTGTTGATGGTCTCTGATTATGTAAGTTGGCCCAAAGTTATTTCTGATTCTGAGGTACATGTAGCTCTTCGTATGAGTTTAGCTCTGTGACTACTTCTTCTTCGGTGATAGATGGATAGATGGATCTACCGCGTGGATGATGGTTATGAGTGTTGGGGGTCTCTTAGATGGGGTTTGGGGTTGGTTGTTTAGAGGGGGGGGGTTAAGGTAGCATTGTCGCCAAAGGAAGTTGGGCCAATTTTGTTTTTAATTAGCTTAAAGAGGTCTGTATTGTTGCTTTTGATAATGTTTCCGTTTTTTGTGGCAATGAGCTGTTGGATTGATATGTTTGGTATGTGGTGCTTTATGATTTTAGTTAAGGTTTTACTATTAGTGTATTCAGAGTACACTCCTTGCAGTATATACACGTGAATTGTCTGAGAAGTAGTAGGATATGATGGTGTGGTTTCTAGGACTTCACATCTAATAAATGTAGTTTTTGTTGAGGAGGTTTGTGCAGACGGTGAAGTGCCACATTTTGACTGGTCATAAGGTTTGGCATTGTTCCTGTCTGTTTGCAGATAGCTAGTACCCCGTGAGGGTTTTTACACTATCTGTGGAATCTGAGGGTGTATGCCTTCAGATGTCATTTGGCTGATGATTGATGACGTGGTAGGAGATATGGTGGTTGCAATTGTAGTTTAAGATGTGTCTATGGTGGAAAGGTGGCTGCTGGTAGTGACAGTGGATGGAAGGATGGTAGGGTTTGTGCCGGAAATGTTTACGGCGTTACCGTTACTGTTTTGTTGCTGAGTATAGCCCACCAGGCAGGCAGATCGATGGAAGACCATTTGTTAGCAGCGGCGTGAGCAGGCGTTCTTAGTCAGTAAGCAGGTGTAGACGGGTGGCAGGTAGGGCAGGCGCAGTTGGATGGCCGGTGTAGTCCGTCCGCAGGCGTAGTCCGACCTCTGGCGTAGTCCGAAAGTAGGCAGGCAGACGTGATCCAAAAGTAGGCAGGCAGGCGTATTCCGAAAGCAGGCGGGCAGGCAGGTATAGTCCGAAGGCAGGTAGGTGAGTTCTAGAAGCTGATAGTCGAAGTCCAGGGGCAATCAGGTGATATCCAAAAATTAGCAGGCAAAGTACCAAAGAGATAAACCAAGAAGCAAAGTCCAGTAGTAAGCATAATCCGGTAGGCGGCGACAACTTGAATAAAGCGAAGGAATCCAGGTTGAGCTGCTACATGTTCCTCCTTTTCAGTCAGTGTGTAGTGTTGTTATATAGTCGAGGCCCGCGACCCGTCTAGAGCGTTCAGGCTACCCCGCCAATCAGGATATGTGAACCGTCTTGTGTTTCGTTGGCCTGGTGGGGCCATGGAGGAAGGAAATATATGGAGGAGAAGTGACGTTAAATTGGTGAAGCAGGCTCGCGCATACGCAGTGGCGGCAGCGGCGATATTGCGCTTCCAAACAATTGCGATGTTCCCAGTATATCCCGAAAACTAAGCAAGATATCGAAACATTTTATTCTTTATTTTCGATTTGTCTCGTCGTGTTACATAAGAATCGATCATTAAATTTGACTTTTGCGAAATTTTTCTTCTCCATTTCAACTCAAGACACCTCACTTTTGATACAGTATATCTCTAGAACTAGGTGAGATAACGAAAATTTTTATTCTTTATTTTTCATTTGTCTCGTCTTTTTAAATAAGAATCCATCATCAAATTTGACTTTGACCAATGTTTTCTTCTGAATTTCAACCAAAACCATTTCACATTTGGGACAGAATATCTCGAAAACTAAGCAGGATATCAAAAAAATTTATTATTCATTTTTTATTTGTCATATCGAGTTACATAATAATCCATCACCAGATTGCGGCGTCACGTTTATCCTAGAGTCCCCTTGAGGTTTTTGTACATATTCCCCGTGTCTGTATGGAAGCGGCCATGCCCCCTCCACTCCGGCCATGCCCCCCCACTCCTCCTCCGCCCTGCTTCACTTCAATGCGTGGTGAAGGTCTCTTGCGTCATCTCCATATATTTCCTTCCTCCATGGGTGGGGCGCGGTCCGGTCTGGTGAGAGTTGACACGTGACCTGCTATGTCCGCACTAGCGAGAGCCAGGCGTCAGATAATTTAAGCCCGCTGTCTTCGTTTATGTTTTTTTGGCGTTTGGCAATTTCCAGGGACCCCCTGACCCTCCTTGGCCACCATTTATCTTGCGCAGTATAAGGATGGTGTTTTAGATGTTTATGGTATGATTAGTTTTGGCTGTATGCCGTGCAATGGCGGATTTATCGATGTTGTTGGATCTATAATTGCGATGTGCTCACGCAGCCTGTCCCGTTCTTAGTAACTCGGAAATTAGTATGTCCAACGCTTCAAAATAATCAGATTTAAATGGCTGAGCATCCTGGTCTTCTATATTTTTTCGGAATGGACATCATCAAGTAATGATCCATCCGATTTTATTTTCCTCTTGAGCCTCTTCTGGATCTGGGTTCTGTTTTTAGAATTAGCTCCTTCCAAAATTTGATATATTTCATCTGATCTTAGTCAGTTTTTTTTCATTTTTGACACACTTTACGATTGTTATCGCGTCTTTCAATCCTGTGCTTTGGGCTCGTAAAGCTGCGTCTGCAGGCTGAAGCATGAATAAGATTTTTTTGCCCACAACCATGACCATTCGGAATTCCAATCCAAGTTGAGTATGACTTTTAATGCCAACACTCTTAGCGATAACATCACCATTAAATCAGTCTTTTTTAATTTCATCTTATGTCGTAAAAATTGATGAATAATTATTGTTTACAACTTTTGTAACCCTCAAGTGTCCTGACTGCTATTCCACGAGCCAGGCAATCGTTTTTCCTCTAGACAAGGCAGCTGTTTTGCCATGATGAAAGAATTCATGTAACATGATGCATTGATAAAAAAAAAAAAAAAATGACGAATGAAAGTCTTTTCCTAAATTGTCCTGATGTCTATAAATGCAAGAGATGGTTTTAGCAGTGAACGTGAGGAATTTTTTGGCCAAATTTATTTTCTGTTCTGATTGCAACTCCTGAAACTTTCCCAAACATTACACTTGCGCCATCATATCATACCAGAGAGGTCAAAGTTATTTTTCGTAAGCGTATTTAACTTCGGTGAAAGTGGCTGCATCAAGGTTTTCAATAGTTGCCAGCAACGAGTCATTGACGAATCTATCTATAACGTAACATATTGCTATAGCAATATATTCTAGGTTATTTTTATCTCTCGTCCCATCTTGCATTAGAGTAAACCAGTTCACCTCAATATCTTTAACAATGGAACTTCGCACTGCTTGAACCATTGCCTGAATTATTTGATTCTGAATTTCGGATGAACGATATGTTGCAGTTTGTTTTATATGACTGATAGCCTCCTTCAAATTCGAATGTTTCATGCATGTGTATTCAATCAAATTATGAAATAATACTTGTTCTTTTTTTCCTCCAAAATATAATTTCCACGCAAAGCCAATTCATTAACAACTAGAAATTTTATTACATCAATAATAAACTTCATATAACACCTATTTTTTTTAAATGCGTTTCGGCATATTAACGTTTCATCACTGCTAGTTGTAGATATTATATGAATTTGTTCTGCCACGTCGCCATGGCTTGTGTATGAGATATGGATTTTTAATCAGTGACATTTTTCCAGTTTCTGAATCCTGTGGAAGTGTATAAAGTCTGTTTGCTTCCATGAGGTAATAATTGCTGGCAAGAGTAGCAAAAAGCAGCATCTTTCTCGACTGAATCCTGCAACCACTACAAAGGTCCTGTTATTTTCTTTTAGATGTACATTTAAATTAACTTGCTTTATCGGTTCTCCGATTTGTGCAATTTCAGAGGGATTACTACAGCTAACATTACCAATATGTATCACCAAACCTGTTTCCATAGGACTAGGAGTGGTAATTGTATTTTGTGCTTCCAACTGTTTTGAGGAACGAGGTCCTTCTTGGTCAATTTTTCTACTCTTCATTTTTTTCTAAAGAAAGCCCGTATACCCATCGCAAAATCAATTGTTCTTCAGTTCACAGCAATAAATAAAAAAATACTATTACTATTACTCCGCGATTCACTAAAAGTGTGTGGCGGAGGGTGCATTTCACCTATCCGAAAGGGTAATAGGTTGGAAGGGATATGGTAGGAGGCGCCCATGGGATATTGTGAGGAACCATCCCAGCATTCGCGTGGAGTGATCCGGGAAAACCCAGATCAGGATGGCCGGAGAGCTTTATCGAAAGCTACTCCTGTCGGATTTTAAGTTTACTCGCCCGGTAAATACTTTCTATTCCATTCCCTAATCGCTCGTGGAAAAAAATGAATACAGAAAAGAATCGGTTCTCGCCCTGATTTCGCGGTCATTCCAAGATACGAATGATGCTGGTAGCAATATTTGTTTGCTGTCATTCCGAAATATGTCAGTGGTGAATTTTTCAATTAGCTTCTGTCGAGAGCAACGCCTTCGGCATTCCAGGTCTTCCCAACCTAACTCCTTCAACATCGCACTTACGCTTTCCCTCCAACTATATATATATCTGTCACGAATTGTCACTAACTGCCTGAAATATTGCACCTACAATACAATAACGAATATCATAGACAATATATTCTTCAAATGGCATCTGTGAGCAGAATATAGAATTGGTATATATGATAGTGACGAACTGTAGTTAATTCGAAATTGTTTACATGTCACTCTGTTAATAGTAAATTCATTTTTCCCATCATTTCATACTATGAACAAACAGTTTAGGTAAAAAGCATATTAGCTTAGTTGATGGTAACTTTTAAGGTAGGGCATTGGAATTTTAAGGTAGGGCATTGCCCCACAATGCCCCCCCTTAGCTACGGCCCTGACGAGTGCACGAGAAAGACTCCGACAATTCCACCTCTCCCGTAGTAACAGATTATTACTGATCATTTCGTAGTCTTCTACAATAGAACAATTTTTTTGAGGACTAAAACGTACTGCCATCACTAACCAAACAATAGACCTATATCAAGCACAACGAAAAACGACAAATACACACGACAACTGCTGCTAGAATTTTTCTTTGCAAGGAATGTTACAGTGACCACACACGCTTCCCCCACCAACTTAACAATATTCCTTATCCATTGTCTAGTGGACTCAAAGTTTCCACGAAATGCGACAAGGACACACATCTGGAAAGACATCCAACAAATTCCTACCTGAACTGCGACTGGTTCCTTGTACTTAAAATTCACTAACTTATTTTCGCATTAAAATGTCCAAATATTGTCAATGACACATTCTAAAAACAACAAATTTTAGAAATAAACTTCAAATATACAAGTAACCAAAGGACTGAATCACAAAATAATCAGAGAGCGGAGAGGTTGCATGCTTTGTTCGATTTCCATCCCCGCGAATGCCGGCAAGTTGTGCCGTAAGTCCATTTAATCGTTACGCTAAAATAGATTGAAATTACTTGCTTAAAGTGTCCCACATGAGTATCATCAAATGCGCTGAGGTAAATAACATTTATTCGATGTCAACACACGGCAGGGTATTAAATATATATCGTCAAGAAAGGTCCATAAAATAGTAACATGTTTTAAAAGTTTCCCCCCCGTTTGCTGCAAGTAGTACAATTACTTAACAGTTCTGAGACTTAAAAGCTATCTTTGGGATGCACACCTGGCCGGTAGCGTGGATTGTTTGGTTGCGTCCTCGCGAATACGGGTGAGTTGTGTTATATGTCCACTTAATCGTTACCCTAAAATAAATTGAAATTACGTGCTTAAAGTGTCCCACATGAGTATCATAAAATGCGCTGGGGTAAATAATATTTATTCTATGTCAACACACGACAGTATGGTAAATATCTATCGTCAAGAAAGATCCATAAAATAGTAACATGCTTAAAAAGCATTTTTTTTTTCACTTTTGCTGCAAGTAGTACAATTACTTAACAGTTCTGAGACTTAAAAGCTATCATTGGGATGCAAACCTGGCCGGTAGCGTTGATTGTTTGGTTGCGTCCTCGCGAATAGGGGCGAGTTTTATAGGTCCATTTAATGGTTAGTTAAAATAGATTGAAATTACTTGCTTAAAGTGTCCCATATGAGTATCATAGAAACCGCTGGGGTAAATGACGTTTATTCCAAGTCAGCAAATGGCAGTTTGGAAAAAGAAAAGTTTTTTTTTTTTTTTTTTAAATTTATTTGGCCTTTGGTATAAACCATACAGCCAGCTTGGTTACAGTTTGGTTATTTCTACAAGTGGGTTTTTAATAGTTTTGATGTCTGGTTTCATTTGATATACGTTCATCTACTGTGCATCATAGATCACATGCTCAATATAACCCAATATAATACAATATAAATACAATATAAAAAACAATAATACAATATGATACAATAGTTCGATAAAATACAATATAAAATTCATAACATACCGTTTTAACATAAAATATTTACAACTTAAAATACAATATATAACATGCATCATGTACATACAAAATTCAGCATACAAGTTTTGTAAATTGTTCCAGTGGTTACATGTACCCTTAAGCCACAGTTTAGAATACACAGCCTTTGGTACAGAAATCAACAGACTGGTTATCTTTCAGTGTAATGTGGGTTTTAGAAATGAGAATGTCATATTTCTATGTTGTTTCTTATTGCAAAATTGAAGAGAATCATGAAGATTTCCGTCCTATTTTCGTGGAGAAGGGTCTGCATCTTGGAAGGGAATACCACACCGTGTTTAGTCAGTTCTTCTATTAATTCAGTTGATTCTGCCAGCGGCGTCCACAGGCAAAAAATATATGATCTACGTTCTCGACACTAATGCCATCACATTCACAAATGGGGGAGGTGATCGCATTAATCCTAAAGAGGTGGCTCGCGAAGCGTCCGTGGTTGAATTTGAGCCTAGAGACAAAGGTTGTGATCTTCCTTGAGATTTGGATGTTGTCATGCCAGTGTGAGCGTGGGATAGTTGGATGGATTTTTCTATAGTATTCACCTTTATGTGTGTCTTTTGACCGCCACTCTCTGTCCCATTCTAATCTGGTTTTATTGCGGAATATAGGGGTCAAGTCCGACGCCGGGAATTTGTTTAATTTTCTCACCATTGAGTGCTGCTGCCTTAGCTAGTCGGTCAGCTACTTCGTTGCCTCTTATTCCTGCGTGACCTTTGGCCCATATAAATGTCACTTCCGATCCTTTATCTCTGAGTCTTGCTACTAGCTGTACAATATCATATATCAGCCAGCTTCTGCCGTTGTCCGCCGCCAGGTTAGATAATCTCAGTAAAGCAGATCTGGAATCTGATATGATGATTAGTCTGTTCGTCCGCAAATGTAAGCCGTATTCTAGGGCTTTTAAAATGGCTTGTAGTTCGGCGGTTATAGATCGATGCCTCTTCCGGGAGTTGATATAAGCCCCTCTTTTCATTAGCAGGGTCTGCGAAGGCGCAAACCCACCCGATTTCCAGATTTAGAGCCGTCTGTGTATAAGCATATGGGGTTATCTGCCAGCTTTGTAATGCGGTCCTTTTAAGATATTTTTCATTGTGGTTGCCTTCCGCTATAAATTTTGTGTCTAGGATAATGTCTAGTCTTGTCTTACCTCTCGATAGTCTGTGCAGATGTACCGGAAGGAGGCGTGATCTATAGATTATGTTGCTATATTTTTAACTTCTCGGAAGCGGTTGTTAGAGTAGGGGCCGGCTTCTGTTTCCAGTACCTCCGTTCCGTGTATTGCATTGTCGAGAGCAGATATTTTTGCAATAAGTTGATCATCCTTTACCTTCGAGTAGTCTTAGGATGAACTTCCGCCCGCCGCCCCAGAATGCCTACGGATGTGTAGGGTGTTCTAAGCATTCCACCAGCAGTGCGTTTGTCGGGGGTAGATGTCATGGCTCCGGTGCATAGTCTAAAGTGCACGATACTGGCATCTGTCGATGTCGGTTAGTAACGTTTAGAAGCCGAGCAAAAAACATGGTTGCCATAGTCGAGATGGGGGCGCACTAGGGCTCGGTACAGCATTAGTGTGATCTCCTGTCTGCACCCCAAGCTTTACCTGTCACTGCTCGAATGATGTTGATTGCCGCTTCGCTCTTCTTCAGTATGTGCCGAATGTGAGCTGACCAAGCCAGGTTAGGGTCCAACCTTAGGCCGAGGTAGTAACAATTTTTTTCACTGGGAAGTTAAAGGGTCCCAGAGAAATATTTGTCATCTGGGGCAGTCTGTGTACGTGGTAAAGACCATGACGGACGACTTTTCAGGGGAGAGATCAAAGGCCGTTGTGCATCATCCAAGTCGCCAGCCTATTAGTGGTTGCACTTAATGCTCTTTTACGGCCTGCAGTGATAAGAAGCCTTGTATAGATGCATACATCATCCACATACTGAAGAATCATTTACGTTCGCCATTATGATCTTGTGCAGGTCGCTGGAATAAATATTAAACAGTAGTGGGGAGAGGATCGAGCCCTGAGGTAGACCTTTGGATGTCAATTCTTGGTCCATACGTCTTGTTCCCCTCACGATGATCACTATTCTATTCTCGAGTAGGGCAATTAGGTTGTCTATGAATCTGTCTGGGATCTTCATTCCCCTTAGTTTGTCAGCCAGGATAGGAAGAACTACATTGTCGTATGCTTTTGTAAGATCGGTGAATAGTGCGGTTAAGTAGTGATTGTTTACCATAAACACAGCTGGATATCGGTGACTAGATGAGCCAGGATTTCGTTAGTCCCCTTACCTCTTCGAAAACCTATCTGTAGGTCTGGCAATAGGCGGTTATGTTCGATGTACCATTCCAATCTTTCTTTTATCATTCGCTCCAGGGTTTTCAGGGAGCACGATAGTAAAGGAAATTGGGCGAAATGACGAGCTTTCTGCGGGGTCCTTGTTTGGTTTTAGTATTGGTACTAACCCTTATTGTTTTGAGGGACGGTGTGTAGGTTCTAGATGTCCATATGTTATTCATATATTTGTAGATAGATCACTTTGCACGTTTTCGGGTAAGTTGCTCAGCATGGCGTAATGAATTTGATCTGGGCCCGGGCAGGAGTTTTTTGTTTTAGTAAATGTATTTTCTAGCTCATCGAGAGTAAATGGTTTGTAGGAGAGGGTGGCTTGTATTACTATACCGTGAGGGAGCTGGTTCTTCACTACACCAGTCCGGAGGTCAGAGACTTTAGGAGGTTCATGGCGGCGGTCTGTGGGATTTGAGTGTGATGGCTGGTTGACCTGTCCCGAACTGCTCTAATCTGTCTCCATACCACTGTCGGAGGGGTTTTTGAGTTTAATGAGTTGCAGAAATTTACCCAGTTTTCTCTCTTCTTCTTCTTTAGGCAGTCTTTTTGTAATTGCTTGCGTCTTATTGAGAAGAATGAAGTTGGATTCGGTGGGTTTGATTCTTGTAACGCGTCAGTGCTAGTCTCCTATCTCTTATGGCTTGGTTACATTCCTCGTCCCACCACCTGCAATAGGTTCTCCTTTGTGCGCGTCTTGTCTTGGATTCCGGAATGGTTGCTGCAGCCGTTTCTTCCACTATTGTCACAAATTTCGAATAGTCCTTTTTGTTGTCCCCTGTCAGTTGAAGGTTTTTGAATTTCTCTGTAGCTATCTGTTTATATTGGTGCCAGTTGGCTTTTTAATGTTCCATCTGTAAGTAGGTGTTAGCACCTGGTTGTCTTCTATCTGCGCTGGTGTTGACATCAAGATAGGGTAGTGATCAGAGCCCGACGGATCTGATGTTGTTTTCCAATCGAAGTAAAATGCACACTCTGGGGAAATAAGTGTTATATCTACAACTGATTTTCTTCCTGAAGGTCGTTGTAATCTTGTCTCAGAACCGTCATTTAATATGACCAGGTTCAGTTCGTCTATGAGTTCGGTAAGTACATTTCCCTGGCGACAATTGTATTCGCAGCCCCAGCTCTGGTGATGGGCGTTTAAATCCGCCATTATTAATATGGGGGGTGGTAGTTGGAGCAGGATCGATCGGATTTCTCGTTTTGTAAGACGAGCATTTGGAGGCTTATAGCATACTAATACGGTCATTTTCCCGAAGTCGAAATTGATGTTAGCTGCGCAAGCTTGAATGACAGGTTCATGTACGTTTAGTTTTATTTCTTTGTACTGTAAGGTTTCTTTTACCATTAAGGCTACTCCGCCGTACCCGTCCTCCCGGTCTGCCCGTATGATGTTATATCCTGGTTTCAAAAAGTTGGATGTTGGTTTTAACCATGTCTCTATTAGACCCGCAATCGAGATGTTGTGTTCATATAAGAGGTGGAACAGATTTTCCTTGTTTGAGTGGATAGACCGAATATTCCACTGCAGTACTTTATTGAACTTGGCCATAAGGGGAGATATCTATCGAGTCGCTGATCAATTTGGTAATGTTTTCTCTTATTGCCTCTCTTGGTATTGAGCTCTCGCCAGGTTGAATTTTCTGTACTAAGGTGATGATGAAGTTAATTATTGTGTCAATTAGATAGTCCTTGCCCAGCAGGGTTGGGGGGCCTCCTCCTTCGATTACAGGATTAGATCTGTTACTTGATAATGGTTCTACTGTTCTTTGGTTCGGTATTAGGTATTGCTGGTAACCCTTCCAGCTGTCGCTATGCTTCGGTATAGCTGTCTGTTGAGGACGGACACTTCTGTAGTAGCTTCCGGATGTAGTCCTGGAGTCTCGTCTACGTGGTTCTGTATTTGTGCTTTGGTATAGCTTAGGGGGATTAGGTTGCGCTTCTATGCTCTGAGGCTGCAGGGGAGTCCCCTGGTTGTTGGGTAGTGTCGGAAATTGGGAAATGTCTCTGGTGTCGGGTGGCGGAGCTGCCGCGGCCCTAGCGTAGTGACTATTGTCAAATGAGGCCAGTGCCTCCCGATAGCTAATTTCTTGAAAGGCCATCCTACTTTTTATGGCTTTCTGTTTCATAAATTCCGGGCATGTTTTATCAATGGCCGAATGGGGGCCTGCGCAATGCAGACAGACGGGTTGAGAGGGGTTTGAGCAATTATTGCTATCGTGTGAGCCGCCGCAAAGCTTACAGCGCGTTTGGCTACGGCATTGTTTGCTGTTGTGTCCATAGCGAAAACAGTTAAAACACTGAAGAACCGATTGTACATATGGTTCTACCGGGCAGCGGACACCATGGATTTTTACATTCTCAGGCCTTCTCTGGGACTTAAATGTAATGGCACAAACCGGCAAGGCTTTCTTTGTAGTCAAACCGTTTTCGGCCGTGTTTTTGTAAAACCTTATTGCAATTACTTTAACTGGGCTACAAATGACTGCTAAAATTTCCTCTTCTGTTAGTGACGTCTCTATGTTCCTGATTATTCCTTGTCTAGTAACTAGGTGGCTCGGAATATATGCTTCAAGATTGTGTTTAGGGAAAACGTTGCTTTTCACTAGATCATTGGTTCTATTTTAATACGATTTTTTCCTGAGGGGAAAATGTTAGTAATACTGTTATAATAGTTTCCACTTTCCGACCTGAGTAACTTCCCTAAAGACATTGGGTGCAATCTACCAACATTTTTATCAAGGCTTTCTACTATGATAACAAACGGACCGTTGTCATACAACTCGTAGTTATTGCTGCCAAGCCTAGCGGGGTTGGATGCGGATGTCACTTTACTTACGCCGTTCTGCGATGTGCCCTGTTGTGGTGTTGTGGTTGTGTTCTCGTCTGCTCCGGGTGCCACCGTTGACTGCACTTTGGAGACGCGTAGAATTTTAATTTAATTTTTAATTTAATTTAATTGCAATGGAGCACAGGCTCCGGTGGCAATTTCCCTACACAGCTATCTTCCCCCTATCCTGCACCCACCTACATTTGCCCTCTACAAATTTTTTCTTTCCGTCTTCCCAACGGGCTGATGGTCGTCTTGATCCCAGCTGGGGCGTTTCGTTGGTCTTAGTTCCTCTACACACATGGGGAGCTCGTCGGCTGTTACATTCTCCGTCACTGTTTGTATTGCATTTCTTATCGCTGCTGGTAGCTCGTTGTTGTCGTCTGGCTGGGGGCTTGGGTTCGTTGGGTTTTCTGACCGCGTACCACCTTCACCATAATTCCCACCGTACATGGTGGAATACGGCGCCTCCGCCGCCGGTTTGGTAACGATTTACTTAATCGGTGTTGTGCTTGAATAACTATTGCAATAAACACACGGAAAGTTAACGTTGGCTGAGCGCACGGTTTGTGATAGAGTTAGCTTGGCACACAAGGAAAGATTCGCGCACCAGGAAAACTGATGTTCACCGTACCGATGCTCGAACTGAACTGCCAAAAAGAAAAGTTAACGGATAGTATTGTAAATCGTTTCCTGGAATTGCGAGGTCCATTTTTACCATGTATGAAGTACTGATGTCACTGCCGCCTTGAGAATTTCACCGCCGCCCTGAGGTTTGTTGGACCTATGAAGCAACTTTGCCGTAAAAACTATTGGGTGGATGAGAAAGTGAATTTTTAAAAGGTAAAAAAGAAAATTAGGGTAGGAAACTTAGTATCAAAAGAAGTGGAAGTAAAAATGGGAGTGCTGCAGGGTAGCGTATTGGGACCGTTGCTATTCATTATTCTAATGAATAATTGTGTTGATTGTTTACTATCTGAAATTAGATTGTTTGCAGATGACATAATGCTATATAAAAGAATCAAAACGATAGAGGATTGTAAACAGTTGCAGGGTGATCTGGACAGGATATCTAGTTGGGTTAGTATACATGGGATGAAGATAAATGCAAAGAAGAGTCACCTTAATAGATACACAAATAAAAAACAAAAGGTTAATTAAGGGGAAAGAATTGCTTGCTGAAGACCTGAAATGTAAATATCTTCGCATTACATTTCATAACCAGCTTAACTGGGCTGGATACATTGGACAGGTGGTAGGAAAAGGTTTCAAAATTCTGCACTTGTTGGAGAGAGTGATGAAGGGATGTACGAGAGAAGTAAAGGAATTGGGTTACAAAACTTTGGTCAGACCATTGCTCGAATATGGTAGTGTAGTATGGGACCCTCATTTTGTTTATCAAATACAGGAGTTGGACAGGGTGAAAAGAAAGGGCTGCTAGATTTCTTTCAGGAAATTATGGCAGAATGCAATCAGGAGCTGGAATGGGATTCATTGCAAGACAGGAGGAGGATGAGGAGGGTTATGGGAGTGTACAGGGCGTATACTGGCGATGAGGCATGGAAAGATATTGGAGTAGGTATGAAAAGTAGTGCATGGAAGGGAAAAGATGACCATGACCACAAGCTGGCACTCGATTTAAGGAACAAGGGTGTGGGAAGATTCTCTTTTTTAGGTAAGGGTGTCAGGGATTGGAATGAGTTACCAAGAGAAATGATGAATAATTTATCTAAAACGTTGAAAGAATTTAAAGATAAAATTTGTAGAGGGCAAATGTAAGTGGGTGCAGAAGATAGGGGTGTAGGGAAATTGCCACCGGAGCCTGTGCTCCGTTGCAATTAAATTAAATTTGTTAAACATTTTTAAGACTGCATTTGCATCTGCAAGTACGGTATGGATGAGACAAAATCCTGCGGATAGAATCACTGCCTATCATGGGGGCCCCCTCCAGAAAAAAAATTAAATTATCTTCAGTACTCTTCGACGAGTGAAGAACTGGCTCAGAAGAGGAAAGATTGACGGGATTATGCCTGATGAGTGTGCATCGAAATTTCGTGAAAGAAAACCGTGAGATATTGACAAACGAAGTTATAGAAAGATTATCTGAGAATTCGATACGATTAATGTTTACATAAAACACTATAACTGAGTTGCGATCTTAATTAACTACATAGTAAGTCCTTGGACTGAGTGATTGGATTACTATATTAATCAATAATAAAAATAGTTCCCTCAATAGGTTTGAGTTTCATTTTGTCATAAATCGTCATGTTTCAGTACCCCGCCCCACTTCCTCTAAACCAATATGAGTTGCCCCCCTCTAGTTCTGATCATGGATTCGCCCTTGCTGACTATAACGTTGCTGCACTTGTGGATGAAGCAAAGCAGTTAGGCTTGACATAGCATACAACAGGTTTAAATCCCTCAATGCCAGTGTCCTCCACTAGTCGTACATTGCTTGCTCCTGAACCAGTTTGCACGACAAATTAATAAAACAACTGTCATCATGCTTTTTTAAAAAAAAAAAAAATAACCGCTTAGTAACGCGGGCTAGAAAATGACCGAGATTTTATAATTCACTAAATAAAAAAGTTATAGATGGCGGGCAGAAAATCAAAAGCGAAAAAAATAATAATAATAATGTAAAGGCATTAAGATGTTGAAGGCAAAGATAAATGTTCAAAGCCTTTCTGAAGTAGATCTAGGAAAAGAGACGGAATGCATCATATGTGGAGAAACTCCTGAAGAAGACGAGATTAAGCGCTATGAATGCAAAGTCTGGGTCCATGAAGATTGCGTGTATATAGCCTATGTTCTGCAGATATCCATTATCACATATATTATTTCCATAAGGTGTGTTATCCGCTTTGGTCACATCATATTTTAAGAAAGTAATTATTCCAAATACGACCGTTAACGGGAAAAAATTTCAATATTTCTAAAATGTGGTTTTTAGTACCTCGAACCATTTAAGGCCTACTCACTGTATTCCTAACCGAAATTGATAAATTTAATATCATTTACATTTCATCGTGTGACTTGATGACATCATATATCAAGAAAAGAATTGATCAGAATTCGACCCTTAAAGACAAAAATTTTGAGTAAAGAACAATTTATCTCCCTCGATATCTAACCTAGATAAAGGAGGTATCATTTTAAAGATTAAGGACTCTGCTGTGGTCACAACATATTTTAAGAAAATAATTTTTCGAAATTTGACCCTTAAAGGGCGGAAGTAGCGCTACCTATTTTTTTGACACGAGCAGTTAATATCTAACCGAAACCAAGAAATGAGGTATTATTTTAAGGATTAAAGTCTCCGCGTTGGTCGCATCACATTTTAAGAAAATGATTTTTCGGAATTGGATCCTTAAAGGGCAAAAGTATCATTATTTGCATAATTTATTTTGCTGTCACAAGCCTTTTATCTTTTTTGATATCTAACCGAAATCGAGAAATGAAACACTATTTTAGAGATTATGGTCTCCGCTTGGGTCATATCATATTTTAAGAAAGTAATTTTTCGGAATTCGACCCTTAAAGGGCAAAAGTATAATTATTTTTATCATGAGCCATTTATCTCCTTTATATCTAACAGAAAGAGATAAATGACGGTATCATCTTTATATATAAAGATGAATGTATGTTTGTTTGTTCTTCATACAAATCAACAGTTTTCATCCGATCTCGATGAAACTTTGCACACTTATCCTTTGAAACAAGGAGAAAAGTACTGTCTACATTTGGTTGAAAAATTATCTGTATAAATAACACATGTTGTCTCATAACTTCGAAATACGGCGATAGACAGACACGCTGGATATGGACGTCTCCGTGCGGTATTTCCGTGTAGCGGACTGGCAGCTCAGTGGTTAAAGCACTTGCTTACGAACGTCGTTGTCTTCGGTTCAAATCTCCGTGGAAGTTAAGATTTTTAAAATTTGTTTTTCATCGTAAGAGTCAGGCCTGGGCCGTAGGTTATTCGGATTGAATGTTAAACTGTAGATATTAGAAAGTTAGGGGTACAATGCGAGGTAAATCGTAGGTAGTCTTGCAATGTTGTAAGTGTACACTTTTTTACGTTATAATGATCCCTCAGGTGTTGTTCGCAGTCAGTGTGTGAACCACAGTAATATTATTATAAATACGGAAGTAAGTCTCCGTCTTTTTGTTACGTTTTGACGACTAAATGGCTATATCGTTGTGATGGAATTTTATAAGGAAATCTTTATGAAGGGCACAGGATATTTTGTCCAGTATGATTAACAGTTGTAGTCACGAAATTTTGAGACGTTATCGCATGGCGACAGAAATATGTTGAAAATTGATTCTCTTCAAGGGAGAGGTTCGATGGTACAATGATATAGTGTTAGCTTTCCTGACATATTATTCCGACTCGATATTGTTTAGGACCAATCCTTTGACACCAACAACTTTCTACATTTAATTCTGGCAAAAAAATTCATAATCCACGCATACGAAGTCGCGGGTTCGAGCTAGTTTTAAATATTAATGTCTCTACTTTGGTAACATCATATCTTAAGAAAGGAATTTTTTGGAATTTAACCCTTAAAGGGCAAAAGTATCATTATTTCCATGACGTATTTTTTTGTTACGAGCCATTTATCTCCCTGGATACCTAATCGAAATCAATAAATGAAGTATCATTAAAAGATTAAGGTCTCCACTCAGGCAACATTACAAAATTAAGGATGAAATTTTACAGAATTTGACCGTTGAAGGATAAAAGTAATAACCGTGAAAGTCGCGGGTATGAGACAGTTCAGATCCAAGCTGTTGCATAGCAGCAGCACATAACACTGAGATATTAATAAACTACTTCACTGGATCAACTTTTGTTAAGTACCTATTATACTAAACAATAAACAACTGATATAAACTAAGCAGTTCTTCTTTCATCCTATTACAAACCACCTAGCTCACTATTCATAGTATTTGCAAAATATTTGAATGGGTCATTTAGTTATTGTGATTTTTATAAAGCCAAATGCGATTGGTGCATCATTGATTACTGGTAAATTTATACCGATCCGGTTGGCATTGGTTTTCACCCTCCTTAGGTCTCCTATTCATAACAAAATTAATATACTATACTGATCATACACACTCAACACACACACACACACACACAGTAACCGATAAAGAACATAGCGAAGAAATACCATCAGATTAAATTATCGAAGGAGCTGCCATGGCAGATCAACTCACTCCATGGCAGCTGCCCTTGACTGAGTCACTTCGTATGATGACTAATTCATCAATATATTTATAAAAGTTTGCATATTTATTTCAATTGCTACTTTTATTGGTTTTGGTTAATACTTCTATTTTAAGGATTTTCACCGACTTCAGAAATTGTAATTTAAAAAATAAGAAACATCAACAAGAATGACTAGAATACAGAATTTAAAAATATGGTTACCACAATCTATCGATAGGTGCGTTTGGTAAAAATGATATTTTGCTTTGTGGAAGGTTTGTGAACAGATTCTTGCATGGTTAAGGTACTTTCATGTTAAAGAGTTTATTATTTTTAATTTTTTAGAAATTTATCTGTATCAATTATACACTATTACGCTTGTTGATTTTTAACCAACTTAAAAAAAAGGAGATTCTCTATTAGATTTTTTTATGTATGTTCAGCAATAACTCCACCATCTGTGAACCTATTGTAATGATTTTTTTTTTTTAGTGGACAGGGTACACCTTCAAAGTGGTCGCACATAAATTTCATTAAGATAAAGTGAAATTTTTTTACCTTATATATAAAAATGGATGTTGGTATATATATATATATCCGATATTAATAGACATCGACACCATTTGACCAATAATCATGAAAGTTGGCACATATATGTATTTTTTTCATGTAAAATGTTTCTGACCGACAGAAAATCTATACATCACACCATCTTCCCCTTCACATCGCTTAATATTTTTTTACACAGCTACAGTTTTTATCAAATTTCGATGGAACATTTCACACATATACTTTAAAAGAAAAATACGGTCCACATTAGTTTTACGAAAACATAATCCCTATTCCCCTTAATTTTTATCACGTTCCTTATGCAAAGCTTTAGTTTTTATCTGATTTTTAAGGAACTTTACAAACTTATACTTTAAAACAAACAGAAAAATTCTGTCTACATTTGGTTTGCAAAATCCCAAACCCTTTCCTTCCACCTCTCTTAATGTCCAGTGTTCTTTATAGAAACCCATAGTTTCTATTAGATTTCAGTGGAACACTACACACTTATACTTAAAAACAAACTGCAAAATATTGTCTACTTTCTGTTTATAAAACCCAATCCCTCATCTTACAAAGCTACACTTTTTATCTGATTGATTTCGATGGAATTTTCACATGTATTCTTTAAAACAAAGAGAAATTTTCCATATTAGTATCACAAAAACCAAATTACTCTCCCCCGTTACACTCCTTAATTTTTTTCCAATGTTCTTGATACATACACACAATTTTTATCTGATATAAACCAAACTTTGCAAATGTATACTTTAAATCAAACAAAAAAATACTGTCTACATTTGGTTTACAAGTCTGAATCCTTTCCCCCGCAACTTTTAACTGTTCTTAATAGAAACCCACAATTTTAAATCCTGTCAAAATCAATTCAGTTGTTTTTAAGTTATGCGAGAATATTCATAAAATAAATGTGTCATAATGACTCAACATGTACCTCATATTTTAACTTGGAGCCCAAGCTTTATTGCTGTTAAAATCCATTAAAAATCTGTATTTTTTGCGTGATGCCATAACAAACAGATATATTCCAGATACAGATGTATGTATGTGGTATCTATTAAAGTGTGTATGGTTCACGTTTTGATTATTGAGCAGTAACATCAGATGTTTTTATTAGGTTGACCAAAATATAAACTGACATTCCATATCACAGCAGTCAATTCACCCCATCCCAGGAATTGTACTTTTCTATCAATATTTAGTTTACTTCTGGAAATGGCTGCTGCCAAATTAATGAAACTTGGCACACGATTCACATTAGAAATATTAAAATAGTGTATGGGTAAATCAATCCCAATTTGACTGGTCAGTGCTGGGTATTCTGCTAGTCTTATACATGAAGATGTATGTCGGTATATACATCCAATATTATTAACTTTCCCTTTCACATGAGTTAATTTTTATAAAAATCCACATTTAAAACTGATTTCGATGGAACTTTGCTCACAAACATACGATAAAATAAAGAGAAAAATATCATCAACATTTGATTTCTAGAAACCCGACCCTCCCCCTTTTCACCCCCTAAATTTATGTCAATGTTCTTTACACGAAGATACAGTCGACAGCGTTTGACTGATCACCATGAAAGTTAGCACATAGATTTTATTTTTTTCATGGAGAAGTTTTCTGATCAAACAAATAAAAAACAATGACACTCTCCCCAATTACACTGCCTAATTTTTATACAAACCCACAGTTCCTATGCAATTCTGAAGGAACATTGCATAAGTATACTTTAAAACAAACAGAACAATTTTGTCTAAATTTGGTTTGCAAAAGTCCAATCCCTCTCCCCTTCTCCTTAATTTCATATGTTCTTTACAGAAAACCACAGTTAATTTAAATTTTGCTGGACACTGCACATCTATACTTTAAAACAAAGAGAAACATATTGTCTACATTCTGTTTACAAAATCCAGCCCCTCAGCTCTTTTATCCGTTTAATTTTTGCAAATATTCTTCATTAAAAACTACAGCTTTCATCCGATTTCGATGGAACTTTGGTTTTTGTTTTAAAGTATACGTGTACAAACTACTGTTTCCCTCAGCACTCCATCAGTTGCGTTTAAACATACCTATATTTTTTATCCGATATCAATGGAACTTTGCACACGTATACTTTAAATCAAACAGAAAAAAAGACTGACTACATATTTGGTTTACAAAAACTCAATCCCTCTACCCCTTTACCCCCACCCCTTTTAATTTTCAATGTTCTTTATAGAAACCCACATTTTTAAATCCTAACAAAATCAATTCAGCTGTTTTTCAGTTATGTGAAAATATTCATAAAATAAATGTGTCCAGCAGTTATTTTGCGAAATTTCTTGTAACTAATTGGTTAAGGCGCTTGCTTTCAAAAATTTCTGGCTCAGCCCCAGCTTTAAATTCCTCTTACAGCAGGAATATTTAAGAATTGTGTTTGATCATATGACTTATGCTAGATCGTTCCATGATCCCACAGGAAAGGAACTTGCCATCCTACCTCTGATATAATGGCTTAGTATGCCTCCTTTGGTGGATCCATCCCCCCTTCTGATTGAGGACTAAGTTTAATAATAAAAATGTGACAACAGCATCGTACTGAATTCATTGACCTCTTGAGTAGCTTGTGGGTTGGAGAATTAACGACGATTCAGCTGGAGTTTTTATGTGAGCAGTGACACGTATCTTAGTCAGGTGATTTTGCTGATGGTGACGCGATCTAATCTTAACAGAAAGGTCAAACTGAGACCTAATTTCAAGTTGGCTAAATATGAGAATGAAACAACTAAAACATGGATATCAAAATTCCATGTTTTTGCAATCCTTGAATCTAGGGCTGATTTTTTGATATTTCAATATATAGATACAGAGTAGCAGAGTATCCAGCATTGTCTGGTCAAATTGGTATTGATTTACTTGTACAATATTTTTATATTTCTGAAGTGTACCTTGTGTACTAAGTTTCATTATTTTGGCACAAATCATTTCCAGAAGTAAACTAAACATTGATATACCCCAACGATCCTAGAACTGGGTGAAGTGAATGTTGTGATAAGGAATGTCAGTTTACATTTTGGTCCAGACTGTATTTCAACCTTATCAAAACAATTGATGTTGCTGCTCGATAATAAAAACGTGTACCATACATGCTTTAATACATACCACATACATAAATCTGCATGAGGAATATATCAGTTTGTTCTGGCATCATGTAAAAAATTCAAATTTTTAATGGATTTTAACAGCGTAAAAGCTTGGGCTACAAATTACAATCTGACATACATGTTGAGATATTAGGACACATTTATTTTATGAATATTCTTGCATAATTGAAAACAGCTGAATTGATTTTGACAGGATTTAAGAGTAAGGGATTCTATACAGAACATTGAAAATTAAAAGGAGTGGGGGTTAAGGAGGAGAGGGATTGGGTTTTTGTAAACCAAATGTAGACAGTCTTTTTTCTGTTTTATTTAAAGTATACATGTGCAAAGTTCCATTGATATCAATTAAAAACTGTAGGTATGTTTAAACATAATTGAGGGAGGGTAGAGGGGAAGAGTAGTTTGGTTTTTGTAAAACTAATGTGGACAGTGTTTTTATCTATGTTTGAAGTATACATGTACAAAGTTCCATCAGAATTGGATGAAAGCTGTAGCTTTGAATGAAGAACATTTGCAAAAATTAAATTGGTAAAATGGATGAGGGGTTGGATTTTATAAACAGAATGTAGACAATATGTTTCTCTTTGTTTTAAAGTATAGATGTGCAGTGTCCAACAAAAACTAAACTAACTGTGGTTTTCTGTAAAGAACATTTGAAATTAGGGAGAGGAAGAGGGGTTGGGTGTTTGCAAATCAAATTTAGACAGAATTGTTCTGTTTGTTTTAAAGTTAAATGTGCAAAGTTCCTTTAGAATTGGATAGAAACTGTAGCTTTTAAAGAACACTGGTGCTAATTAAGGGGTTGTAAAGGGGAATAGGGATTGGGCTTTTGTAAAACTAATGTGGGCAGTATTTTTCTTTTTCTTCGTTTTCAAGTATACACGTGCAAAGTTCCATTGAAATCAGATAAAAGCTGTGGTTTTTTTATACAAATTAAGGGGTGTAAAGGGGGAGAAGGTTGTGGGTTTTTATTTGTTGTTGTCAGAAGCATTCTCCATGAAAAAGTACATATATGTGCCAATTTTCATGGTGATCGGACAAACGGTGTCGAATGTAACTTCGTGTAAAGAACTTTGATGAAAATTATGGGGGTGAAAGGGGGAGAGGGTTGGGTATTTTCCTCTTTATTTTAAAGTATACATGTGCAAAATTCCATCGAAATCACATTAAATTTGGGTTTGTGTGAAAATTAAAGGGGTATATGGTATTTTATTTTATTTTATTTTTTGGTCAGAAATCATCACCATGATAAAATATATGTAAGTTCATGGTAATCGGTCAAACAGAGTCAAAGTCTAATAATCTCCGATTTATATATCAACATATAGCTTTATAATAATAATAAATTCACTAGATCTGAATGAAATTTATATGGTACCATTTTACAGGTATACAGAACCCATTTAAAAAATTCATTACAATCAGTTCACAATTGGTGAAGATATCGCTGAACATAAATTTAAAAAATTGATTTGAGAACCTCCTCTTTTTTTCAAAGTCATTTAAAAATGAGATGAAGATTTTCTCTCCTTATTGAACAAAAATAAATCCAGAAATAATAACAACAGACAATTCACAGATGTAGTCTGCAAATAGAAAAAGAAAGAAAAGAAACATCATATACAGAATGCCACATACTACAACAGAGGATCAATGGATCTTTTTAAATTGCACATCCGTTGATGGCATGAGGAGTCTGAAATGTTTGGAAAGCAGGATGGGCTCATGTGGAAATCAGTATTAACATTGGTGTGGCAAGTGCTTCTTATTCTCAGCAACAATAACGGTGAGTGAGAAAGAGGACACCCCGCAGTTGCATCAGAGAAAAAGTAAATGCTGCTGAAATTTGGCTCCGTTTACTTCTAAAGTTCAGGGAAAGATCCCTTTCATGGGCTCAGGCAAAACAGTGGTGTAAAAAATTTATCAAAGCAATTGGAAACATTGCCCTATTGTCCCCGCATCAGCATCACACCGCAGAACACAGAGGCTGTGATCTGAGACTGCAGATGCTTTCTGCTTGTCAATTTCTTCAATAACATCGATACATCAATGCTAACTGTCATTGTAATTGCCTTAGTCAAGTTTGAGTTGCCAGTTAGTCTAAAAGACGCGGCATTCCGATCAGTAGTGTGTTGATTCTCCTTGATAAAATCAGACAACACAATGCAGCAGAAAAACACACACAAATTTGTTCATCGTGCACTTAGCTGTCCTAGAACATTCACCCTATAACTCAGTCCTGTTGCCAAGCGGCTTCCATATGTTTGGTCCACCCAAGGAAGCCCTTGTTGAACAGCACTTCAGAACAAATGAGGAGGTGCAGCTGTTCCTGTGCAATTAGATTGACACTGTCCCCAAACTTTATATGATCATATAATCAAAAAATTACCTATTATTTGACTAAGTGCATAGATAAGAAGGGAAAATATGCACAATAAAAATATAAATTAGAATATATTTTGAAAAATGTATATTTCTTTGCAAGAGGCCCGTTTATATCTGATCAACTCTTGTACTAATCCAGAAATTTGAGTATAAAGACTTTCATAGTATAAATCTAGGTTAACTATGATGATCAAGAACTACATCATCATTGTGTAAAAGAAGTTATGAAATAAAAAGAAGGTTGGGAAGAACTGAAAATTTCAAACCGAGAAAGTTAACAAAGTAATATGTCAGCAAAAGAGGGAATCACCAGGGGAAATGTTGATCAATTTACTTCAAATAAAATAAATGTTTAATATTAAAAGACAAAAATAGGTCAGTGCAGAAACTGCCTCATATATTTATGTAATATGGAAAGGAAAGATAAATTCACGTGTCACTCTCCAAAATTAAAGGGGAGAGGGCAGAGGTGACCAAAAACACTCCAGATACACATGCAAAACAATATTTCAGGGTATGCCATTCTTCATGAAATTGGAAACATGTTACTGGATTCACACAAATGCCTGCAGTCAACATAGTCACATGAACTTAAAAACCATGAAATGAAACTAAGAGTATAGGGGGAAATTTACACTGTGGCAATTAAATTAATACTGCTAACGATGTAAACATAGAAAAGCATCTTACAGACTTATACATAAAAATAAAGATATATTCAAAAGTAATAGTTTAATAATAAACTTCAGGTAAACTTCTTAATTTTCAGAAATTTCTATGGAATATTCATAGATATATATTCCACCTTACGTTAAACTTTTATTTATTTAATACAGTCAGCCAATACGTGTGTGCAAAAATTCAATAGAGTAAATGCTACAGGTCTGGATAGATTATTAAAAAATGTTCTAATCAAATTTCTAATAATTAAAAAGGTACAAAAACTGCATTAGAAGGTTTAGTTATAAAAAATATATTTTATTTTAAATGGTAGAAAAAGATAACATTTTAAAAGCTAACTATTGTACATACACAGAATTTGAACATAAATTATCTAGTTCAATTATAAACATAAAAGTTCTGTTATAAGCTAAGAATTTGTAATTATATAGCAATATATTTGTATAACTCACATTAACAATTTTAGTATCAAAATACTATAGACAAAATCAAGGTAATATAAGAAATTACTATAGAACAGAAATACTATTCCAGTCTAATCTTATACTTGCCACTGCACCAGAGATCTGATAACTTAACAGTTTTACCAATCATATTTTTTCTACCACAATACATGTTACAGCATATTCACAGATGCTTAGATATATACCTACTGTCCTCAACATCCAAGTAAATTCAATGTAATACTGCTTGCAGAAACATAAAAACTCTAGAACTGATAATATACACTCATTTTTGCTTGTTACAAATAAATTCTGGAAGAGGTTAACACATTTTCCATTTCTCTCAAAACAATAAAAACAAATATAGAAGCAGAGACTTATTGACACTGTTGTAAAAAGCTTATAACTCTCTCTGGGCTGCTTTGCATGTAATGCAGTAGACACAGTGATAAAACTGTATATCTCAGGAAGGACAGGGATCCACCCAAAAGCTTCCCTATCTACCCAATATGCACCTCACAAAATATTACATCAGCAAATCTTGAATATTAAGTATTTATTCAAACTGATGTGACCACCTGGAAAAAGAAAAAAAAAAAAAACTTAGAAATGAAAGATTTATTATACTTTTTATTTACTTCAGTATTGCACCATGAAATACCTGATGATTAAGATCTGAGAATTCAAATTTTCGTGAAGACTTGCTTGCATATTAAACTTAACATATATTAAATAAAGGATAGTTAAACTGTGTAATGATAATTTCCTTGGGGAGTGTGCACAAACCACGTGGCTCGTTCCAGGGGGGGGGGGGGAGGGGTTGGCTGGTAGGCTACGCTGGGCTAAGTGGGGGGAGGGGGGGGGGGTTCCGAGCCAGGCCACGTAGCTTTCCTTTGATAACATTTTTCACAGTTAAAATGACGAACAGAACTCACAAAAGCATGTGAATATTTATTTCCCTCAATTAATTATCTCCTTGTGTAAATTACAACCGTCTGACAAGAGAAAACGGTAAAAATTGTCTTCTAGAATCAAAAGGGAAAAAAGCTACGTGCTACGTGGGGGGTGGGGGGTAGAGGCAAAAGCCACGTAGGGCTACGTGGGGGGGAGGTTCACAGGAGGCCAAAATGAAGCTACATGGTTTATGCACGCTCCCTTGTTAGAAATCCTCTTTGACATTTCAAATCAATTCATTAACAACTTCAAAAATAAATAAACAAAACCAAATTCTGGAATAATTTTATGACTATAGATTTCACATGTAAAAGAAATTAACATGTTTCTGTAATAAACAGATGATCTGAGATATTTCTTAAAAGAGTCGTTAATAAGCATTTCCCTGTGTGAAAAGAATTTTTAAAGCACTAAATAACAAAAGCATCTGCTTAATAAGCATAAAACATATTTGAAGGTGACATTATAATTCCCCATTACCTCCATTAATATGTGGTACGAAGTCTTTTGTTATTTGTGACATGTACATTGTTAGTGTAATGTATTTTTATCACCTCAGTGAGAATATAGCATACAGCATAAATATTTTGCTCATGAGATTGAATAACATTATTTAACTAGTAGCCTATAAAACCTACCTAACTTGCCACTTAACATCTCCTGCCTTATCATTTTTTTTTCTTTCTTTTTTCTTTTTTGCTTGTCTGGCCCTCCTACCTTTGTCTATGGTACACGACAGGTTATTTTCTCCATTCTATCTTATTTTCATTTATACTAAAAGTAATAAAACTTAATCTCAATTTGCTATACAATTTTAAACCACGCTAGGACAAAGATAGTAAACCCATCATTTACCAACCATGGAGATATAAGAGGTGCAACAATTTTTTTTAATCCTCCTACATTTATGAAGAACCCCAAAAATATATCTTTACCAAATAATAAGTGTGGTATTCAGCTTTTGATCAACAAAATTCACACATTGAACATATGCAACTTATACCGTTTGAGAGTCACCTGCAGATGATACGGGCATAGTGGGTACCAGTAGCCAGCTGGAAAATTCCTGACACGATCCGCTGACTCTGTTCAAAGATATAGTTCTGTGATTGACAGCAGAGCTTCAATAAAAGGGCCATTTCCTTTTCGATATGGGACACATAGGAAAAGGGGAGAAAACAGAAGGCAAACACAATATTTACCCATGTTATTGGGAATGAAGCATGTGGTGAAGTAGACATATGTGCTCAAGATAAAGTTTACCATCTTCCTTTGGTGTTAAAGTGATGGTAGTCATTTCCCACATCTGTTTCCTACATAATCTTTGCGCTTTATACTGCAAGGTGTCATCAAAAAAAAAAACACCATCTGAGTGCAATAAAAAGTACTTAGAAGACACAAACCCATAAATGAAGATCAATGCACTATGTACAATTGTAAGAAGCATATTTTTTTAAACAAGGTACAGCTGACATTAAAATTTGAGAAACAAAACACATTTGCATAATTTACTAGGCATCATATTCTACAACCTTTGGTTATCATTCCACACAGTCACCCCTGTTACAAAAACATTTTTCACAGAGATCAGCTTTTGTAGATCCTAATCAAACAGTATGCCCCCTGCATTTTGTCTTTGTCAAAACACTTGCCTCCAAGAAATCTTTTCAGTTAAAGGTGATAATTATCACTCTGTGATATAAAAATTCATCAGCTTCTTCTTGACATAACGTCATATTGTCAATGCTCTGGCATGTCTTTTCATTTTATTTTCTTCAAGAAGCATCATCAGAATACAAGAACATAATTTCCTGGGGTCTAAATTTTCTGACAAAATTTTGTTGAAGAAAGACTTTGAAAATTGCATAAAATTAAATGACACTGTGGAATTTTAAAACATCAATTTCAAAGTTTTGTCCCCGCCCCCCTCCCTATCCTCCACTGCAAACATATAACCATCATTGATTGTAGATTGCCTGGATGGTTCAGCGCACACATTCTCCTGACCATCCCTGAATAATCTCACCCCCTTATGAACTTAACCATCACTCGCCACATTGGGGCTGTACACTTCACAGATCTGATTATGGATTGACAATGTCGTCACAATTAGTGCTGTAAAATATCTGACACTTGACCTTATTTTACACAAAATGGGTACCTCCATCATCTAAAAGATTTCTACCTCTAACAAAGATTCCAGCAGGGCTACAACCGTGTCTGTCTATGCACAAAGGATGTAGAAACCAGTGTGCATGTGCAAAATTTTCTTGATGTGAGATTTAAAAAAATATCATCAACCGATTCTAACTTAATTCACATGAGACCATTTCAAAAGTCAATGGTTACCAAATAAATATTTGAGAATGGTCATAAGCTGGAATTAAGCAAAAAGATTCTGTTTTTGGGAACCGGTGGTTAGGAAAGCCATAGAAATCTGCTTTGATACCGTTACAACAAACAAGATCAGCTCTTACAATTTTTGGAAAAAATATGGTAACTTATACACCTTGCACTATGACAAAATGCATATCATCAGAACTAAATCTGGCAGCAAGCCTAATAAGAATATTTATCACATAAAAATGGTGTAGGATATACAGTCAACAGGGATCAAAAGGGTAACTAACAACCATATGATGGAGTCAAACCATGAGTCCACCAGGAAGAATGATCAAAGATGGTTTTTAGCCAAATGGGGACAAATCTTGTCCAGAAGAGTAAATGTATTAAGGGGTGGCTTTAACTATTGCGAGGCCCCGGGCGGCAGATTTTCGCGAGACCCTTGTCTTTTGTGCAAAGTATGTGAACCAAAAGTAGGTATTTCTTACTTTTGTATTTTATGGGAAATACAAAAGCTATAAATAAATAAATTTTGAATTTTAAAATATTATATTAGAAGATTTATAAAAAGTTAATAACACGGCAAGTTAGTAATTATAAACTAAGGTATAAAATGCCTTGAAGGATATAATGTTTGCGGCTTTTCCTAAGATTAAAATCTTTAATTGAAGCACCAGCTTTTTTTTGAAAGCTCGTTTTGTTTTTGAACTACCTGATTGAAATTTTCTACCGGCATTACGATCACACAAAGTCATTTCATGAATCTTTTTTTGCATTTAAAACTAACTCAGAAATAACTTACTAGTGGTTTTACACAGTTTTTTTTAACAACTCTTTACTGTAAGTACTGTTAATAATTCGCCAAAACTTAATATAATTTAATGTTTATTTACCTACAGACAGTTGTATGCCGTACAAACGATTTTGTAACGCATACAGGTTGGGCCATATTAGATTAAAGGCCCATTCCCATGGCGTGTGGTGTGGTAGTAGGTGCCTTTCATCTTTTATCGCCTGGTGGTGGGTTGAGGCACACAGTACTTGCTAGCATATGCGGCAAAGATGATAGGCGTCCACTAACACACGCCGTGCGAACACGCCTTTATACTGTATAAAATCTTCTAAGGCTTTCCACCGAGGTAGCGCGTCAATGTAGGGCGACATTTCGAAGCCTGCCTCCGGCTCCATCTTCCGGCGAAGTGTCGGATTCCAGGAAGCGTTCATGCTTTAAAGGGGCTTTGTTTGCCAGGTGACATAAGTCACATGCGCCGGGGCCAATCAGTGCACAGGTGGTGGGGCAGGGAAGGACCTGGTGGGGCGGCCGGATAGTGGGGCAGGCGGTGTGGTAGGGGTATGCATGGCAGAGTGGGGCGGCTGGCAGCGATAATCTTGCCACCTTGATCTCTGCCTCCGAAGATGATTTATCGCTGGATTCCATGCCGTGCTAAGGTGGTATCCTGAATCCCTATTCACAATGCTGTCCGCCAGGCAAATCTCCACAGATTCCTTTATCACACTGTCCCAAAAACCCTTGGCGAAAGATAATATTTTCGTCACCTCGAAGTCGAAAGTATGCCCTTCTTCAATACTGTGCAAGGCCACGGCTGTCCTGTTTGCCACCCCCCTAAGGCCGCCTCTGCTCTAAGGTGTGGTTTCCATTAGTGGAACATAACAGGTAGGAAAAAGAGAATAATTAAGGTTGTGTCATATTACTGTCCAGGTTTTATGAATGGAAAATTTCAGAGATAGGGCAAATGATCAAAATGAAGAGCAGTATTTCAGGTTTAACTCACACAAACAGGAGTAAAAGCATGTAAATTAAGTAGGAAGAAAGAAATTCAATCTAATTGCAATGGAGTGCACAATCTGATAGCAACTTCCCTACACACCCATTTTCCCCTTTCCTTTACCCACCTACTTTTGTCCTCTACAAATTCCAACTTCATATTCTTTGTGTTTTTAGTAAATCATTCAACATTTATTTCGGTAATTCATTCCAATCCCAAACCCCATTACCTACAAAAGAAAATCTTCCCACTCCCTTATGCCTGAAGACGAGTGCCAGCTTGTGGTCATGGTCATTTTTCACCTTCCATGCAACTCTATCAATTCTTCCGCCAATATCTTCCCATGCCTCATCGCCAATATACACCTTGCACACTCGCAAGATTCTCTAAATCATCCTCCTGTCTTCCAATGAATTATATTCCAGCTCCTTTATCATATTTATCATTACTGATTGTGTTCTGCAGTAATTTCCGGAGACAAATCTAGCAGCCCTTCTTCGCACCTTCCGACTCGTGTATTGAATACCCAAAATATGGAGCCCATACTACACCACCATATGGTCAGTTTTGTAACCCAATTCCCTCGCTACTCTGGTATATACCCTCATCACTCTCTCCAACAAGTGAAGGATTTTGAAACCTTTTCTTACTAGCAGTTCCTACCCTGTATAGTTTGCTATCAAATATTATGCCAGGGTATTTGAATTTCAAATCTTTCCACCTTATAATCAACCATTATTTTTTTTATCTGTGGACTTAATAAGCTAACTCTTCTTTCCACTTATCTTCATCCCAAATTGGCTTATCCAGCTGAACATCTTGTCCATACAATCCTGCAGCCAATCACAGTCTTCCTCAGTTTTGATTCTATTATATAACATCATGTCATCTGCAAACAACCTAACTTCTGATAGTAAATAATAAACACAACCATTCTTTAGAATAATGAATAGCAATAGCTAAGGCACTCCCAATTTCACTTCCACTTCTTTTGATACCTTTAAAGAATTTTTGTACCTAGCAAATCACTTTTTCATCCACTCCAATAGTTTTTACCTTTTTATAACACCATTTTATGGTTTATTCTGTCAGTAGCCTTTGAAAGATCTAGTGTTATACTATCAATTGACCTGCCAAGTCCATTTCGTCCAAAATATCTTGCATATAGCCTAACTGAAATTCGCATTACATCCTAGCCTAAAGCCATGTTTCTGATGTGGTTGTATATTAATTTCACGATTAATATATTTACCACTGATATCAAACTGACTGGGCTGAATTTTTTTACACTATTTGTCGCCTCGCCTTTATAGACCAGTACTACTATTGCACTTTTCCAGTTATTTGGTATGTGGTAAGTATTCAGATAAGGCACAATGTCACATCCTGCTATCTATAAGCCATTTCCATTAATATTATCTACACCAGTCCCTTTATAATGTTTTGCTTTCTTCATTCCTTGATGATATCCTCAGGATGAATTTCAAATCTTTTAGTCTCCTCATTTCTAATTGTGTGGTTAGCTTGTTCTCTGATTTACACCCTGCCATTCCTGGATCGCAGTTCCTAGTGGTCATTTACTTAATACAAGTGATTGCCCAGGGGTCAAAATTCGACCGTAATTCATTAAGTTTCTTTCATGAAAGAGTAATAATCATTATTTGAATTTGTTCTATTTCATTTGCTGCGACCATAGATATATTATATATTGTATATACTGACGTCGTTGGCTGTGGGCGTGTACCAATACGTTATTAGCATGTGTTGTTTGGCTTAATTTCCTGCAATACCTATAAAATTAGAACGATACACTCCATGTGTGACTGTATCCTAAATTTGAGCTTCTGAACTAACCATAGCAAATGATGAAATGTATTTATCGATGGTTCATGTGAATTTAAAATATTCATTTTGACTTAAGGCCAGAAAACTGCTCCAGCTTTATGAAACATGAAGTAAATGCAGTCCTTTCACCTGAAGTGACTTCTGATTTGAAATGTTTTGTATTGTAAATCTGAAACTGTAAAAATTTCGTGGAATGACATTCAGTGCACATTTAAATGTATCCATCAAAATAATTTCGTCAATTTAAAATTTGGTCTATTATCATTTTGAATTCAACACAAATAAGTATTCCTTCTTTCTTGTCTCTGTCTCTCTCTCTCTCTCAGACCTGTCAATGTTCTATATCCAGGCATAATGGAAATAGATGTAAATATATGAATGGAACAAAAATCCTTAGTGAAATTACTTAAAATCGAAAATCAAAAGACACTTAACCAAAATTTAACCTTCTAAATAATCAAAATACCATACAGTATCTGGCAGAATCGCTGCATTTCTTTCTGAAGTGTTCCTTTTATAACTTCAAAGATTAATCTCTACTTTATGCGAGTCTTTTGTTTCACCAAAGACCAAAGAGTATATCAATGCTGGAAATACACGCAAGACCGTTGGATCTGATCCTATTTCATGCGCACACACGTAAATGATTTTTTTTTTTTAATAATATATTCGTAACATGTATTAGCTATGCTTATGCTTTTTCTTTACTGCTGACCAAGATCACAGACATTGGCAGAATCGCTAAGTGTCGTTGCCAATAATAATAATAAAAATCAAATTTGATGCATTTGTAACACATATTAAATATAGAATTTAACTTTCTGCACTTGCTCCCCGTATAAACTTTAACTATGCCAAATCTCACACTTCACCATGTGCGCAATGTTCATAAAAAGGGATCCGAAGTTTTTGCTTAGCGTATTAATATATAGATGGTTTAAATAGGCCGCTAGCTGCGCCATCTATCGGCCGTCAGCTCAACCAGTGCCAGAAATGAGCAACAGGTAGAGTGCTCTGGCGGCATCTGAGCGAACTACGTAGGGGGTGAATGTTTTTATTTTATTTAATTTGGTGTATTTTTAACACATATTATACATAGATTTTAGTTTTCTGCACTACTTCTCCATATAAACTTTAACTATGCCAAATCTCACACTTCTCCATGCACGCAATATTCTTAAAAAGGGATCTGAAGTTTTCGCTAAGCGTATTAATATATAGATCTCTGCCTTTTGCAAATCCTCAGAAATTTTTTCCTCCCTTCAGACAGTCTGGAGCTGGAAACAGGTCTTGGAACAAATAGGGTAAATAGGATACAACAAACTTTGGAAAGTGTTGGGAGAAATAGATATGATACATGTTACCAAAGTTGGATAAAAAGGGGATTGGGTGAGGAATAGACTCATGCAGATGTAGTAATACATGAAGTGCAGCAGGCATTTAGGAATAAAGAAGTGAGTGTAAAATTAGGAAAATGGAGGTCTTGCTGCTAGGTAGTAACCACTTGGAGAACTGTAAGCCCACTACTATAGGATCAGTTAAGGGGTGTCAGAAATAGTACATATAGAAATGTTGGTTACAGCATAGGGTGTGGTATAAAAAAGATAGTGAAAGAGACACATTGCTAGGGATTTAGGACAGAGTCTATTTTAGCTTACAGGCTGCTGATGAGGGTATATAATAAAGAGTTACCAAGAGGATACTAACTAATTCAGATGCATGACAATATAACAATGAAATAAATATGTAAAGCTGATGAAACAATAAAATGGCAGTTGTTATCTGGAGGGTCAGGGGTTGTTGTTGTTGTGGCTTTAGGGCTTATTGAGAGCGAGGTCATTAGCGCCCTAACAATAAGCAGCTAATACTGTGGCTTAAAAGTACACTAAAATACTGTCTGCATAGTCAACTGTAAAAGAGTCGGCCATACAGACAAATCATAAAAAAAGATGTGCCTGTGGGGCCACCAGAACAAAAGACTATACAATAACTGGATGCTGTATAGGGGCCAAACAGGTTTACAGAGGAACACTACATGTCTCACTGGCTGTATAATAGTCAGTGAGACAGGAATATAACAATATAAAAATAAAATCAATGCACATGGACGGGTGCATGTAAAGGAGCCACCCACCTATCTTAAAACTAGGCCGATCTGCCAAAATCTTAGGCACTAGACCGGCATGTAAACTGGCCACATTGCTGGTCACATCGTTTAAAATAAGCGACAGATCATTGGCCAGACCAACGTCTGCCCTTAAGTCTAAAAACAGTACACAATCAGTTAAAATGTGGTGCACCATTAGGGGTATGCCACATGCATCACATTCGGGTGGGTTGTCCCGGCGGAGAAGAAAGCTATGCGTCAGAAGACAGTGCCCTATACAAAGGTGAGTAAAGAGAACCTCATCCTCCTCGCCCGCTGGAAGGAGCTGCTCCACAGCTGAACGGTCAGTTTGACCAGCCGGAACTTATTATGCTCTACCTCCAGCCACTAGCTCTGCCAAACATCAAAAACAAATCTTTCCTCGCCGAGGCAAGGTCAGAATTTGGGACCAGATCAAAGACAAGGGTGTCCTGTATATCGCGGACAAGACGATCTGCTGGGTACATGCTTCCCAAGGTCTGAATGCAGCTGAGGGAATCACAACATATGATGTATTTCATGCCACGACTTACTTTCATATGCTGGAATGACTATAACAAAGTGTAACACTCTGCAGTGTATATGCTGCACATGCTATTCAGCTTGAATCTGTAAGTCGCTTGAGGGAACACTAATGTGCAACCTACTCCATTAGCCTGCTTAGACCCCTCCTTATATACCGGGGTGAAATCATCAAACTGATTTAAAACATCTGCAAAAATTCTGATAAAAACTCTGTCATTGGTACACAGCTTGTTATACTGTGACGGTTCTAAAATTGTTTTGGGACTCTTTAAAAGCCAAGGAGATTTACTCCAAACCTGGTGATGAAAAGAGGGAACCTCAAAACCATATTCCTCTAAAATAGTCTTTGTATGGTAGCTGAACGGTTTGGTTGCTCTTTGGCGGTTGGTGTAAGGCCGTTCAAAGTTAGGATGAGTAACTATCAGTACCGGATTAACCACGTGTGACTTTATTTTTTTTTTTTTTAGCTCTGCAATTTTCTTCCGGACAGCAAAAATCAAGGGCCTCTTTGTCACGTTTGCTACGGGCCCCACGCTGTCTTAATCTGGCCCTGGTAACTTAGTCGTATTCGGGACTGCCAGGAGTTGCGACAATATGTATATAGTGTCGCACCATGAGGAGACGCCAGCGGATAGAAAGCGGAGGCTTCTCAGACTCAGCACTATTGCTGGGTATTGGACTGGTACAGTATGCACCTGCGTCGAGATTAATTCCTGCATGGTGGACACTATGCAGTATATGGAGATAACTGCCCTATGCCGAAATGTATACAATGCAACTGTACTCCAACCGGTAATGTTCAAAGGCTCTATAAAATTGTAGCAGGCAGGTGCGGTCAGCGTCCCACGACCTGCCACACATACATTTCAAAACATTGAGGGCTTTCGGGGCACTGGCTTTAACATCATTAAGATGTGGCAGCTAGGTAAGCCTACTGTCTAAAATGAGACCCAGAAATTGAACAGTTTCACTAAAACCTAACATGGTGTTCCTCAAGTTGAGATGAGGTTCTGCTAAAAGACATCTGCTGTGGCTAAAAAGTACACTGGGTTTTCTCAGCATAGAAACGGAAGCCAGTGTGTACTGACCATTCATCCAGCATGTTCAACGCGAGCTGCAGCTGCCGCTGAGTGCTTCTCAGACTGGACGATTTACAAAAAAATCATCTACATATAAGGAGTACTGGATGGGATGCCTTATTGCGGTTAAATGCTATTGATCGCAATGACCCCTAAGGAACACAATTTTCCTTAATAAAAAAGATCAGACACTTCACTGCCGACTAGGTATCAGAAGCAACGTCCAGTAAAAAAGATTTTTAAAAATGGGGCAAGTTTACCCTACAGACCCATTTTAAAATAACATGCAGCCAAGTAGTATTGTATGTCTTTTTGGTGCGAAAAAATACACCCACGAGGTGTTGGCTGTGGATGAATGCGTCTTTAATTGCCACTTCCAGTAGATCAGGTTATCTTTGGTGGAATGGAACTTCCTGAATTCACACTGAAAACGGCTCAGCAGTTTACGGGAACCAAATGAGGCGGCGGTTGACCATCCGCTCTAGTGTCTTCCCAACGCAGCTCGTTAAGGTGATGCTACGATACCTATCTGGCAACAACTTGTCCTTTCCTGGTTTCAAAACTGGGAAAAATGTTGCTTCTTTCCAGGAGTCGGGGAAGTGTCCTCCTGTCCAGATATCATTCAAAATATCCAGGAGGTACCCTTTAGCATCTTTGTCAAGATGCCTCAGCATTTGGTACTGGATCAGGTCAGTCTCTGGCGCAGTGTCTTTGGCGCTGTTTAATGCTGACTTCAGTTCCCAATATGAAAATGAGATATTGTATGCCTGTGAATCTGACGAGTCAAAGCTAAAGATTTGCCTTCCGGCAGTTATCCTTCATTGTTGGACTTGATGGTCCAATCCAGCGGACGAAGTGATGGCAGTGAAGTACTCTGCCATCAGCAGCGCTATGCTGACAGACTCCCATACTTTTGATGATGCTGTGGAATGGTTAATGGCACTCACAAAGTTCTGCCATGACCTCCTTTTGCTCTCCTTAATTACACGATGCACCTTGGCTCTTGCAATTCGGAATGCTGCGAGGCTGTCAAGTGTACCCTAAGCCGGTGTAAAGCCCGTCTGCAACCCTGTATAATGGAACAACAGTCGTCGTTACACCAAGGGATAAGGCACTCTGTGCAGCGCTCTGGTGCTGCTAGGCATAGAAATATCAGCCACCTGGTGAATGACTTCTGTAAAGTGTTTCACGTTGTCTTCAGTATTCTAGCACTGCTCGAGAATGACTGACTGGCAGTTGAGCTGCTCTACCAATATTCCATTTTCGTAATGTAGTTCTTCCCCCACGGTCAAACTCTACGTTCAACCATATTGGGAAGTGGTCTCTTCCATGAAGGTCACGATCTACCACCCAATGCATGGAATCCGCAATTGAAGGAGAGCAAAGAGAAAGATCAATGGCAGAGGACATACCGGTAGCAGTAGTGAAGTGGGTCATTTGGCCAGTATTAAGGATTCATACATCCTCTCGCTTTAGTAATCTACAAATTTCCCAACCTCTGGGGTAATCAGTGGTCGAAACCCACAACACACTGTGCGTGTTAGTCTCCCAACAGGAGAAAAGGCTGAGAAAATTGCCACAATAAATCAGCCAGTAGACCGAAATCAACTGGTGATGATCCCTGCAGTAAATATAAGGAGTATACTTTCAATTGTACCGGTCCATGAATTCTAACAGCTAACGACTGTAAGGTAGAGGTGAGAGCAACAGGTTTTGAGTGAACAGTGTTCCGTACAAACACAGCCACTCCCCCCCTTAGCTCAATCACCCTCAGTATCATCCTTTCGGTAAACGTCATATCCTCTGAGCACAGATTGGTGTGTTGGCCTAAAATGTGTCTCCTGGAGACAGACACAAAGGATCAGACTGTGCTAAGAGGTGTAAGTCCTCTTTGTGAGCCGTAAAACCGTTAATGTTCCACTGGAGTATGGGAGCCATCCTACCTGTTTAGTTTCACCCACTCCGGTTCGGGTGGGTCTTCGGTCACTATCTGCTGAGGAACGGGACCAGTCTCATCCACCAGCATTTCAGTGTCTTCTGGCTCTGAATAGACCAACATTTCCAACTCAGTGAACTCTTCAAACACCTGTCTATTCTTCTTCTTCCTCGCCCTCTTTCCCTTTCTCTCCCTACTACCAGGTAGTCCAGGAGGAGACGAAGAGGGGGGTTTAACAAACTGAGTCAGGTCCATCTGTCGAAACTTCGGGCCCCAGATCTTCTAGTCGCCTCAATTAACAGTTGTAGTAGATGGTGATGCTTCTGCTGTCAAAGTATGGGGTGGAATTAGAGGTGCCATTACTTTGACTGCTGTGGCTGGTGACTCTTAGTGGCTGCTGCTGGGGTTGTCGAGGTCGCAGACGTATTACTACCAACATCCGCTGTCTTAGATGTTTTGACCTTAAGGCTTTTGCACTGACTGAGCACGTTGTGCTTGTGCTGAAGCTGGGTAGTAACACTCATTTTATTGATGGGAGCTGAAGCCATCTTAGCAAAACTGATTGCAAAATTCAGAGTGGCAAGCAACTTGGCCTTCTTTATAGCTTCCCCGTAAGGAATCCGCTCTTTGGTCTTCAGCTCCTGTATCTTGCATTCTTCAAGATTCACTTGACACTCCCTACTACAGTTTGGGTGTGATCTGGATCAGCTGATGTAACCCTGTGGTAGCGTACAATTGACACTTAACTCATGTGCCCCCTTGCCGCACTTACTACAGATAGGTTTGCCCTTACACGATGCCGTCGTATGTCTGAACCGCTGACACTGAAAACAGCACATTGGATCCGGAACATATGGGAGAGTTGGGTAACTTGCAAACTGGTGGTTTTTTTCCTGCAGCAGTGTCCCATTCCTCAGCTTTTTCACTGTATTCAGGGACCCAACCAGACCTTCTAATCCTTCTGAAATATAATAAGGTGAAACTCTTTCAAAAGACCCTTCTACTCTCTGCATTGTAATAAAAACTTTGCAAGCGAATAAACTTTTCTGTTTACTATCGTTTTCAGAAGCAGGAGGGCTATCAACCACAACCCACTTCTTAGAATTGAATGTATTTGGATCAACCTGCAGCATACCCACACCGCAGGTATTTGAATTTTTTGAGTTAGTTTGGTTTGGTCTTTTTATTTGACTTAATTTTTTTTTCATATGAGAATGGAGGAAAGGTAGGGAAGTGGGGGGGGGGGGGGAAGGGGGCGTACCTCCATAGCTTATCCCCCAGAGTAATAGAACAGGGGCACGCAGGTGTCCCTGAGGTCGCTCGCTAGCGAGTTATTGCCCTCATCACCCATTCACCTTCTTGGCACGTGTCAAACCTTGAGGTTGAGGTTTTTTCATCCTAGCGATCCAGATGATGAAGCCAAGATCCCCGCTCTACTAGACATACAACATTTAATCATCACACCCAACAATGGTCATTGAAGCATGGCAGGAATTTACAGTGTGGGAAACTTTCAGCGCTCACAAATTTCCAGCTTGGGCACAAGCCTGTACTTGGCACTTGCATACCAGGCTCCTGTCGGCAGGGTCACGGGTAATGATAAGAATATCACAAAGTCCACTACTAAGTCCAATACTAAGGAACAAATTAAGTGCTGAAAGGACAGAGGTTTTCCAAGTGTATAAATTGTATAAAATGTTCTCAAAAAGTGTGAAGTAGATGAGGTATCTTGAAGCTGGTATTCATCTTCATTTGGGGAGAGGGAAAGACTTTAATTCAGCAGGTGTGGACTCCAAAGGAAATAAAATAACTAAAGAGAGCAGAGCTTCACAAATATCTTTGTGAAGGAAAGAGGAAGCACCAGGGAAGAATATGAGTTGGATATTTTTCTAATAAAGCCCTGAGATAACTATGTGGGGTCTCAATTTACAAGAATAATAAGTGGTCCAGAAGCAGTTATGATGGTTGTTAGTGGGTTTACTAAACCAGTAACCTAAATTGAAGGTACAAAAACACAGGTTCAAGGATTAAAAAGATTTGAGGTAAAGTTTCAAAGAGAATGTAGGAATTATTATTAAAGGTAAAAAGGATGATGCAAGAAATGATTTTTAAAACAGAGTTGAGAATGTCAAAGAGTTTGATAAAATGAAAACACGAGAATTTTTAAAAAAGAAACCATGAGGGCAATAGTCTGAACCTGAAACAACTAAACTATGAAAAAATAGCAGCAAAGAGGGAATTCAAACATGAGTCAAGGAGGAATACCATGGCTGAAGTTGTTGTTTTTTTAACTGCTTAACGTCTCTTAACAGCTAGGTCTTTTAGAGACGGGGAAGGATGGGGGGCAAGGAATGGGAAGGAATTCAGCCATGGCCTTTTGAAGGAAGCATCCTGGCATTTATCTGGAGTGATTTGGGAAACCATGTAAAACCCAAATCTGGATGTCCGGAAGGGGATTCGAACCGGCGTCCTCCCGAATGCGAGGCCAGAACACTAACCATAGCTGAACGGGAACCACTGCATGATGAACTAATTAAGACTTTGTCAGAAAGCTGATGGAAAGAAAAGTATTCTGCCCCTTCTTTTTTTGCTCTTGGCTTTTAGCCTTATCGACGTCATTAGAGGCAGGAAAGGAGTGGGGCTAGGAATGGAAAGGATTTGGGCTATGGCCTTGTGAAGGACCCATCCTGGCATTCACCTGGAGTAATTTGGGGAAACCATGGAAGTCCCAAATCTAGATGGGCATGTGGGAAAAAAAATTCAAACAATTATGGGTTCAAAGATACCAAGGATATATAGAATATGGCAATATTAAGTAGTTGATTAAAAGACACCTTTAGAGACTGTCATGTAGGAATGGTAGGAATAACATCAGGGCAGAAACTTCTCTACAAAAGTAGAAATGAACAGCACATGAAGTTAGATACAGATCCTGAGAATATTATTAAAAAACTAGGTATGTTTAAAAAAGGTGTAAAGAGGGTGGTATCAACAATATGCCCACATGTGTTAAAAATAGATGGATATACCATTGTACTGTGCCTTTAAACATTATTTAGTTGGAATCTCAAGACTTGCTGCACTCCAGAGGATTCAACAAGGTCTTAGTACTAAATGTTCATAAAAGTTGAAAATTACAGGCCAGTTAGTATGTCCTTTGTGTTAGGAAAATTGATACACAACAACATCAGAAATGTTTTTGCTGAAGAATGTGTTTTGGGAATCAGAAACATAGAGTGAAGAGAGGTTAATCATATGAATCTCAGTTAGTGGGCTATATGTAGTATACTTAGGATGAAGTCAAAAATTGAGACCAGGTTGATAGTGGATTCCTTCAAGTCATTAGATAGATTTAGCCTTAAATGATGTATTAAATATAGTAGAAACCAATGGGTTGAACAAAGAACTGACTTGCTGGGTCGAATTCTTAAGTAGGAGGGACCAAAGAGTTTGGGTGCCAAACGCAGTGTCAAAAGAGATGAAATTCATATTAAGGAATGTATCAGAGTAGTGTGTTTAGACAACTGCCATTCATAATTCTAGAGACTGATTGTACTGGTGGTTTAGGTCAAAAGTTAGGTACTTTTAAATCAACATACAACTAGATTACGATACTGAGGAAAATGAAACTGCTTTTATACAATGTACATTAACAAAAATTGAGAAAATAAGCAATCACTCACCAAAGTTGAAGGCTCGAGAGTTGCGACAAACACCATTGTACAACGTTTATGTTTAAAATCTTATTCATGGATAATGGAGACAAAGAAACTGCTTTTAGAGACTGAAAATAAGATAGGATAGTTAAAAAAAAAAAAAATAAAAAAAAAAAATAAAAAAAAAGTCACTTACTACAGATGAAGGCAGGAGGGCAAGACAATCATGAAGGAAAAAACTACCAACAGAATTCACAATATTTTGGTTAGTAACCTTAGACATGTAGGAGGTGAGACGTATGATGGGGAGAAAGATGTGAACACATCCCGACCCACCACTTGAATGAAACAAAGATGAAAACACAAGAGGGAGGGGTTTGAACTGGTGGTGGGAGAGAAATTTACCAACAATAAATGTGAGACAGAATAATCCCTGTGGCAATCATTCGAAGAAAAATGATTTTTTAAAAATATTTTAAATC
>JARYHS010008074.1:374103396-374188620 GCA_031002005.1 Vandiemenella viatica
AGCACTAAGGATTGTCCTGAGGCACCGATTTTGAAGTAGTTTAGGTGTTGGATGGTATAGTTCACCGTCGTTCCCCAAAGCTGGCATCCATACAGGATGAAGGGGCGAATGACGGATTTGTGTAGTCTGAGTTTGGTTGTGGTAGTAAGTTCAGTGCTGTGCAATATGATTGCCTAACCCTGTCTTCGTCTGTCTAGGATGTGGCAACGAACTAAGGCAACTAGTAATGGAATGCTAAACTGCGCTATAATAGCAGAAGGGTGGTATGGCAGAGACTTCGGGAGAGTTTCCATATTCCAGTGCACTGCTGGAGGGCATTGACGAGGACCATATGGCAAGGGAACTGACTAGGCCATGCAAACAGCAATGAAAGGCAGTATTCCACTGGCAAAGGTGAAGGTATACCGTGGAATGAGAGACTGCATAGAATGAGATCGAACATGCGAAGAGCGCGGAGGCAGTCCAACGCTGTTCTGTGGCGGCTGATAAGCTTGTTTTGCTTAATAGATAAGGGAAATGAAAGAAGCTTTTAAGCAGCAACTATTAAAAACTAAAACAGATAGCTGGAGGCCTATGACAGATCCAATCTTAGATCAGATCCCTGGGGCATTCCGTATAAGATAGTTGCCGGAAAAATAGACCACCTACTACGTTAGCCACTGTGAGGACTGAGGAAGGTATCATGACTAAAAATTGGACTACAACAGCGGAGGATTATTAAGGCAGCTACTACCTGATGATGAGAAAGGTAGAGAAACCGACTTTCATAGAAATGTGCGGAGTGATTAATCTCAGCTCTATGTAGCTGAATCGGAAGGGGAGGACATAACAGTAGACGAGGTAGTAAAGGCCATAAACAGTATGGCAAAGCATAAAGCACCGGGAACGACAGGATAGTAGTGTAAAGGATTCGGCCGTGTTACAGTGGTCTTTCACTTTGTGTGCGTTTTATGATATTTTAAATGAGCGACTATTAAGTGGGCAGATAAATATAGAATTGTATTGATTGTCAGTCTGACACCAGGCGAGTTTAAGTGAAGCAGGTTCGTCAACTGCGTTAATTAGTAATCATAGAAAGTTAACATTACTCTTAACAATAGATAAAACATGTAATTCTTACCTTGGGGACATATGACCCACATCGTATACATTATACCTGAAACAACTGGGTACTTACTCTAACGACTGATAAATGATTGGGGAACACCAGCAGAATGGATTGAATGAAAGTATTTATTCTTAGATACCGAACATAATACATGCTTCCGCATTTCCAACTAAGTTATGACGGAGGAATAAACGCGCAGCAGCTCCCAGATTACCAATATGGTATCGACAAGAATGGAACTAAGTCTTCTTCAGACGTGAGATAATGATTTAACCACGGCATGACTTGGGAACAATGATAACTGTTAAGACTGTGAATAACCAATTCAAATCCAACGCGACCATTATAAAAGATTGATGCAAGAGACCCAAGTTATAAGTTTACGAATTTAGGAATGCATGATGAGACTGGAACTTCCAGACATACGAGATATAGAACAGAATGAAATACTAATACTACAAGAAGACTAGAACAGACAAAGTCCAACTGCCATGCGGCAGCAGACCGACTCGCAACTATTACCTTGCTATATCGTGTCAGTCCGTTGGTCAACTGAAGTGCAGAGAGTGAGACAATATGGCGTCTCCCTTTAAATACTATCAAGTTACTGACACTAGCTAGGCCATTGCTTTGTGGCACGCGCGTGGAATGTGCAGACCAGCGCTTAAAGCCACTACGGCTGTGCGCTAAGTGGAGCAGCTCTCTCGAATGTTCACGAATCAATCTTACAACATTTATTCTCATACCCATAATAATATTTGGACCTTTACAGTAGCAGAAGTGTTGCAGGCCCTAGTATTCCAACTGGCCCTCCCACTATGCACGCTTTTTAACAAGTGCCTCCAGCAAGGCCAGGTTCCAAACATCTGGAAGCAAAGTGAAGTCATGATATTGACTAAGGGGGGAGACAGGGATCTGGCAAACCCAAAATCGTATCGGCCGATCTGCCTGCTAAACGTCCTTGGAAAGGTTCAGGAAAAAGTATTGATTAACAACCTGCAGTATCACAGGAGCCAAATGACATTAACATGAACCAGTATGGCTTTCGAGCAGGCAGGTCGACGGAAGACGCTGTAAAACAGGGTGGTAAATTTAGTTAAAAGTAGTTCTATGAAGTACGTAATAGGAATTTTTATAGATATTTCCGGGGCTTTCGACAATTTATGGTGGCCGATGTTGTTCCGCCGCCTAAGGGAAATCAACTGCCCAAGTAACCTGTATAATACACTGCGGGATTACTGTAAGAATAGATTCGGCACATTGCAATGTCCATGGGGAAGGTAGATAAACGTCTAACTAAGGGCTGTCCCTAGGGCTCAGTAAGTGGGTTAGTCTTCTGAGATTTAGTTTTTGAAGATGCTCTTAGGCGTTTGGAGGGACTGTGTGGCTTGCTGGGCTGTTCGCCTTTGCAGACGATTTGCTGTTGTTGATTGAAGGTGGGACCAGACAAGACATAGAAGATAAATCCAAGCTAGTGATCGAAGAACTTCAAGCATTTGCTTGGAGGCTAAGCTGAGCCTTGCACAAAGAAGACCCAAATAATGATACTAAAAGGGAAATTGGAGTGGGATCCAAGTGTTAAGATGAATAACATCGCCATAAAAAGGAAGCCGACAACCAGATATTTAGGCGTCACTCTGGATGAGTTCCTAAACTTCGCAAACGCATATTTCCGAGACGTGTGAAAGAGCTAAGTGGTCATGAACAAATTTGTAAGCATAGGCCAGAGGAAATTTTATCTCCCAAACATCTTAATAAGAAGATACCATGATGCTATCCTGGCATCACTGGTAGGGTATGTGGCCAGTGTCGGGGCACAAAACTACTGCAGGTGAAACCTCGTCAGGCGGTACTGAGAGTATAGAGGAGCATTCTGATACGGCTAAGTGGTGCCTATGCTACTACATCTGCTGACTCACTCACAATATTAGTAGGGGTATGGCCGTTGGATCTCGAGATCAGAAGACGAAGAGCCATATACTGACTGTGTAAAGAAAATCAGGCCAAGGTGCAGGAGATTGTGGGAGCAGTAGCACAATCTGTGGTGGAAATTAAAAATGCACTCCTCGCCGAGTGGCAAGCCCGTTGGGACAGCAGCCAAACAGGCAGAAGATTATACAGTGTGTTTCCAAATGTCCAAGAGAGGCTGAATATTTGATTCTTTAATCCTTCACCTGGACTAATACATTACATGACCGGATACAGACCATATAACCACATGCTATACCAAAGAGGGTTGAAGGAAACAAATGAATGTGAGTGTGGCGCAGAAGGAACACCAGAGCACGTCTTGTGGGAGTGTACTAAAACGGAGGAGGTGTGAACAGCGGACGTTAGCGAAATGCGGAACATGCTAACACGGGATATAATCCTGGATGAGCAATTATGGAGCATGCTAGACAACCTATCACACAAAGTGTCTAAACTACACAGGAAAAAGTATCTGGACCGAGCAGTAGTCGGACGGGGCAGACCACTTCTGGGACCCAGCAGCTGCACAGGCGTATCTAAGCGAATGAGAGCATTGTAGTTAACAGAATAGTGCGAGAACTTCCGGTAATAGGGTATTGACTACTTCTTGAAAATGGTTTTAAATTGTTTATTGGTACACCTTATTCACCGAGTGAAGAGATTTTTGACAAAAGTGCATTATTTGCGAAATATTCAAAGTTAAAATTTAAAGAATTTAAAAGCCGCCAAAACACTCATTTGCTGCATGGTGCGTGCAACGGCAGTCGTGACATCACCCGTCTGTAAGCGCTGCCGCTGGGAATGGAGCGTTTCCTATTACCCAAGTTTTCAACTATTTTTATTGTTTGTTGCTGTTTATTTCTTGTTACCGAGCGTGGTGGTGTAACGGATAGCGTTCTGGCCTCGCATTCGGAGGACGGCGGTTCGAATCCCGTCCGGGCATCCAGATTTGGGTTTTCCATGGTTTCCCCAAATCACTCCAGGTGAATGCCGGGATGCTTCTTCAAAAGGCCATGGCCGAATTCCTTCCCATTCCTTGCCCCCATCCTTTCCCGTCTCTAAAGACCACGTTGTTAAAAAGGGACGTTAAACAGTTACAAAAAAAAAAAAAAAAAAAAAAAAAAAAAAAAAAAAAAAATTATTTCTTGTTATTAATGACGGTTCGTTTTGAATATAAAATCGAAAACAATTTGGAAACCCTACAGCGAAAAATATTGAAAATAGACGCCCTTATTTGTGGGCCTAGCTATAGAAACAACCACTGAGTTTTATTCTGTGGAGCTTAAAAAATGTAACAACTTCAATTTGATATTGCAAAAAAAGTCACTTACGATTTTCTGTGAATCTCATTTACACCGCAATTTCGTAGAGTAAATGTAATACGTTGTTTAAGGCGAGAATTATTAGGGTTGGTCCTGAGGTTCGATCCTCGCTTCGGAATATTTTCAGTTGGTTTTCTTTTGTCATTTTCTTTGGATACTAGTTGCTGTTGGTTGCATTGCATAATTAATTTTTTCCCGAAAATCCACCAGAAAATCAATTTAATTTTTCTTTTTTCTGAAGGCTTCACAAATTTTTGGATAACAAGCGAATTACAACCATTTGAAACAATCAAAGAAGATTTCAAAAAGGAAATTGGACGTTAGCTTGCACACCGAAAAAGGTTTTTTTGTTTTTTTTTAAATGAAAATGACTTGCACATTAAAAGTAAATATTGCCTAATAGACGCAGTTATGTCAGGAAGGTAACCTACAGTTGTATCGTCACGTAAAAATTCCAACGAAAAGGACACAAAGCGTTCCGGAACTGTTGCAAGATTAGCATGAAATGTCTACATGTGATGTCACTTCTAAAATAAATTCCATTGTTCACGGCCGTGCACCTGTATTTTTTTCATGATATTCTCTCTCTGGTAAGTTTAAAAATTAAAACTTTCATGTATGGTAGCTATATGTTTCAAACACTTTCATGACGCTTAGCAACTATTATGAATTCTTCGTATAAAAACATAGTAGTGCAAAAATAGCAAACAAATACCGAAAAAAATTCACACAAAAATATTATCCCAACCGAGGTTCTTCGAACGTAGGACGTTCTGAATTCCATTACCACTCTTCAATCACGCAGCTACCCTGACACTACTTCTTAATTGCTTCTCTTTACGTTAGTAGTAAACACTTCACAGTTTTCTTCATGTGAGATGAAGTGAAACGAGGTAGGTAAATGAATAAATAAACAAATTCAATTTTATTGACAAAAAATATTATTTATCCATAATCTTTAATCTGCAATTAAGAAAAATGGCCCACAACATCCAGTTGTTCCGAGCGTGGTGAGTGAGCGGTTAACGCACTGGCCTCGCATCCGGGAGGACGCCGCACAGTGTGATATATTCTAAATCTAGAGGGACAAAGTCAGTTTTGATAATTGTCTACGCAGGCAAAATAGTTATTTATATTCAAAGTAGATGAACCATACTACTCGGAACAAAGGTTTATTTTCAACGAATTCACGCCTAGTAACAATAGAAAAAATAGTTTGAACAATGGGCTTCCTGTGATCCACCGAACAAGCGCTTCAGTCGGCTGCGATAATCCATTGAGTTTGGTCGATGATTAGTGATTACGCTGTATTTCTGCGTATTAGTAGTGATTTGTGTGTTGCTACTGCTTTTGGCGAGCTTCAAGGTAAGTTTACGCATGACTTTTCCGCGATACAATAGCATCATTAAAACAGAACGAGATTATTTTTAATTAAAAAAAAAAACAAAAAAAAACTACTGAGCCAATTTCATGTTGAGTTTTATTTCATTACACCGATCTCTTACTATATTTATTTGAAAGAGCTGCTTATTAGCTACAAGAAATACCTTAATTTGTTTGCTCATATTTGCGACACCTTACAACTTTTCTTAATTTTCAGCATGACTGCACAAATTTCGCGTACAGAATTTTTCGACGTATAGTTTGCTAACGCAAAACAATCAATCTCTAACTTTCAATTTAAATATAAATGAGTCTCAAATAGAAGCTGTTACATTTTTAAGCTCAGTAGAATAAAAGTCAGGGTTTTTTTTTCCTATAGCCAGCCCCACAAATAAGGCGTCTATTTTCGTTATTTTTCCGCTGTAGGCTTTTACATAATGTTCTCCATTTTGTATTCAAAATGAAATTTCATTAATAACAAGAAATGACCAGCAACAATAAAAATAGTTGAAAACTTGGATAATAGGAAACGCTCCATTCCTAGCCGCAGCGTTTACAGACGTGTGACGTCACTCAAGCGACCACAAATCCTAGAGCGTTTTCTGTCACGTGACCAGAGGTAAGAAAAGTATAATTTTTATTTCGCTTTTTTTATTAAAAATAATCCCCTTTTCTTTTCAAAATTTAAAAAATTAGCTTCCTGAAGCATTAATCTATGAGAATGAGTTCAATTTATAATATTTTTTCAATATTGTCAAATAGCCTATTGGAAGTGATCACGACGGGTTGGCCAATCCGGTTCTGCTGGAAATGCCAGACGGACCAGGAATGGTTGACTGTTTCCGGGATAATAACGGTTGAAGGAATAGTGTGGTGAATACAGAAAGATGTAAATAAAATAATAACAGTTACATCCTTCCAAGATGTAACGTCCTTAGCTGGCGTACTACGATATAAACATCAGTAATCGATAGTCAAGGAACTGTGAAAGTTTATAAAGCCGGAGCCAGGTCATGTTCGCCAAGGAATTTGCAGTGGTCAGCAGTGCCAATACTGTACCTAGCCAGCGAGGTTAATGCCACACAGGCCGCGTACGTATTGAGCACAAACTGACGCAAATAAAAATGGGCAGTGTTTGTATTACTAAAAGGCATCGAAATTTCCCAATGGCATTGAGGAAAGATATGGAATATTACCATCCCTTTTTATAGTTAAAAAAAATACCTTTCAAAAAACAAGTCACAAATTAATGTAACGGAATTTCGATAACACACGAACGGGTTCAAGGCTGTAGAAGCGAAGCAGGCAGTACTAATGTATGCATGTAGAAACTGTCAAAATAATAACCCATGTATTGTAAATCCCAGTAGATCTGTATCTTAAAAAATTGTTGTTAGAAATTAATTGCAATACAACCTGATGTAATGTAATGTGGTCATGTATTCACTAACTGACAAACAAGTGTAAGCTCGCACTGTATTTTTCAAAAAACTACCAATGTAAATATTGTGATTCGTTTACTAACTGATTCATCTGTAACATTTATTGTTTAATATTTAATAATTTATCATGAAATATCAGTTACCAATTGGCTAAGTGAGCCGGAAAAATATGCTAATTGCTTACATAAAAACTTTCTTAGACAGTAAAATTGTAAATGTTAACATGGTTTCGCCAGGAAAACAGGTTTGGCCTGCCTCCTCGCGAGGGCGAGAGACTGTGGAGGCTATCCGGTAATCCACACAGCTGAGAAGCCAGATTAACCAGTAATGAAACCAGCGACACTGGCGGAACCCTTAATCAATAATAAACAAATGTATGTAATAGGGCCTAATTTAGTATCTTGATATTAGTCTGTATATGTGTGAGATAAATAAAATAATAAAAATGTTTAGGATGTGGCGCCCGTTCAGGTGCTGCCGCCTTGGTGTGGCGCGGCGCTTAGTAGCACCGTTCCGTTGGCCAGGGCTGTAAATCCCGCCCAGGGACAAAGGTGCGTTGCGAAGCTAAGAGCAGCACAGAGGAAAGGTGAGAGTCTGTGAACACCGTTCAAGTGACGATGCATGTCCCAACGACATCTAGGACCAGCTAAGTGAAAACTCCTGAGTTGGAGCTGAGAATACCACAAGCCAGGTATTCTCTACATAAGAAGAACACAAGTGGCGGGGAGTAGCCTATTCCTCGGTCTTTTATGATTGGCACAGCAGATGCTGTAAGGGAGGTCTAAGTTCTGGTGCAAAATGAAGAGTTAAGGTCCAACGGCTTAGCGGTTTTCGGCTCTACCTCCTCGAGTCCGAGGCCGGGTGAGATGCCGGGAACCGCGGCCCGGGTGACCGACATCGGATAAAACTCTTGGATTAATGCTCAAACACCCTGATTCGCCGATTTCCAGTGCATGGAGGGACCAATGGGGCCCTACCTTGAGCTGGGGGGTTGGTGAAGGTGGGGGAACATGTAAACATAGCGATAATCGACTATGGAGTATTTTAAACCTCTCTAGTGGTAGCCAAATGTATCGTTACTCTTAAAACAGACAAATGAGTGGACACCAGTGCATGGAGTGCTGTGCCGGTACGAACATCTTCCCGATAGCAAAATTAAAACCAGATGAGTTGTTCTAACGTGCGTGATGGCCTTCAAATCCGGTCGAGGTACCCGAACCGTCTGGGGAGAACGAAAGCAAGCCCTGGGCGCCCGCCAGCCCAGATGGGAGGTAAACTTTGAATAGGGAGAGGTCATCGGGTCCATAGAGATGAACGTCTGGGAGACGATTCCACCACCTGGGTAGGAGTGGGCCTTTGGCGAAAGTGTCTTCCCGACTAGTAAGAGGCGAAGGGCGATGTACGGCGTCGGTACAGACAGGATGACGGGTTCCCGAGAAGGGGGGAGGGCTGAAAGTGCGGATGACAACTCATCTGAAGGGACCACTTGCTGGTAACGGCCAGGTGAACCAATGGCGGTGCTCCATGACCCTTGGTCCAGGGCAGGACTGGTAAGTAGAGCCGCCAAAATGCCACGTCTATGCCAGAAGGGCCGGTTGGACGTAACAAACGGGCCTCATTTTTTTTTCTTCTTTTCGCTATCATGGTCACAGTTACGGGAATCATAGATAGCGACCAGAAAGCTAACCAAATAGCGCGTGTGTTTGCTGATGTCCCAGAGAGATAATTGAGAAAAAGCTAACAAAGGGTTGCCCACAGGCTCTGTTGATGGCCCAGAAATGTGGGACACTAATTTTGAGAAAGCCTTGGAAAGATTGAGGGTTCAGAAGGGCTTCAATCATCTGTGGCTCTTGCTGATAGAAGGTAACAACAGGAAGGAAGATGCGTCAAGGTGCAGATCTGCTGTGGAACGTATGGACAATTGGTGTTCGGAAGTAAAACTCCAACTCGCCCCGCACAAAACGCAATTATGATGTTCGAGGTCGGCCCAAAAGAGAGCCAATTATTAAGATTGGCAACTCTTCGATCAAGAGAGTTAGCACCTGCAGATATCTATGGGTAACTCTAGATGAGAGGCTAAATTTTCAACAGCATCACGGAGGTTTGAGACCGTACAAAAGCGTGTTAAACAAAATTAATTTTTTTTTTTGCTGTCGTCAGTCTTTAGACTGGTTTGATGCAATCCTCCATCCCTTCCTATCCTGTGCTAACCTCTTCATTTCTACATACCCCTTACAACCCACGTCCTCAATTATCTGCTTCATATATTCTAATCTCTGTCTACCTCTACAGTTCTTACCTTCAACTGTTCCCTCCACTAACAAATTAACCAATCCAGCATGTCTCAAAATATGACCTACCAGCCTGTCTCTTCTTCCTGTAAGCTTCTTCCATAAACTTCTTTTCTCACCCATCATTTCCAAAACTCGTTCATTTCTTACTTTGTCTGTCCACCTAATTTTCAGCATTCTTCTGTAGCACCACATTTCAAATGCTTCAAGTTTCTTTCTTTCCGGTATTCCTAAAGTCCATGTTTCGCTACCGTAAAGTGCTGTGCTCCACACATAGAGTTTTAAGAAATTCTTCCTAATTCCTAGATCAATATTTGAAACTAAAAGGGTTCTCTTTTTCATGAAGGCTCTTTTTGCTAGTGCTATTCTACTTTTAACATCATTCCTGCTTCGGCCATCAGTTGTAATTTTGCTTCCCAAGTAACAGAACTCACTCACTTCTCCTGTTGCATCAGATCCTATTTTTATATTTAATCTGCTAGTTTTGGTGTCATTTCTGCTACATTTCATCACTTTTGTTTTACTTTGATTTATATTCAGTCCAAAATCTTCCTTCAGTATTTTGTTCATGCCATTCAATAACTTCTCAATATCCTCAGCCCTCTCTGCTAATAAGACAATGTCGTCAGCAAATCGTAGCATACTGATTTTTTCTCCCTGAAAACTTATGCCACATGGAAATTTTCTTTGACTTTCTTCATTGCTTCTTCTACATACAAGTTGAATATTAACGGGGATAGACTACAACCTTGTCTCACACCCTTTTTAACTGATGCATGTCTCTCGTGATTCTCTACTTTTATTACAGCCACTTAATTCTTATATAGTTTATAGAGTATTCTTCTATCTCGATACTTTAGACCTGACTTCTTTAAAATTTTGAACATCTTGTGCCACCTAACATTATCAAAAGCTTTTTCTAAATCAACAAATGCCATCCGCCCTTCAAGTATTAATCTCAAAGACAGAATTGCTTCCCTTGTACCTCGATTTTTCCTAAACCCAAACTGATCTTCACCTACTATCTCTTCTACTACCGTTTCCAACCTTCTGTATATTATTCTTGTCAGTAATTTTGAAGCATGTGATGTTAGACTAATGGTGCGATAATTCTCACATTTGTCGGCTTGTGCTTTCTTTGGAAGTGTGAAGATGATATTTTCATTAAAATCAGTTGGAATTTCTCCTTTTTCATAACTTTTTGATATCAGCTTGATTAATCTTTCGATTCCTTCCTCTCCTAGAGATTTAAGAAGTTCTGCAGGGATCTCATCAATTCCAACTGCCTTATTTGCTTTCAAGTCATTCAGAGCTTTATTAAATTCTGTCCTCAAAACAGGATCTCCTAAGTCATCAATGTCGACATCGCCTTCCTTTTCCAATACACTATTGTTCAAGTCGTCCCCATCATACAGTTTCTCAATGTATTCCTTCCATCGGTTAGCTCTATCTTCTGAGCTTAAAAGAGGTTTCCCATCGGCAGTTTTAATGTTCTTACCTCTTTTCTTCATTTCTCCAAAATTCTGTATGATCTTTCTATCTGCAACATCTACTTTTCCTATGACCATTTCCTTTTCTACTTCTTCACACTTTTCTTGTAGCCATTTTTCTTTTGCTATTTTGCATTTCCTATTTATTTGATTTCTAAATTGCCTGTACTGCTCTCTTCCTGCTTCATCCTGAGCATGTTTGTACCTTCTTCTCTGATCTATCAACTGCAAAATTTCTTCTGTGATCCAAGGTTTTCGGGCAGCTTGTTCCCTAAAGCCTAAGGTTTCTTTGCCAGCTTTAATTATTTCGGTCTTTAATGCATTCCATTCGTCCTCGGTTGAGCTCCTTTCACAGTTAAATCTTAGACCTAAGTCTACCATTTCTGCAAATTTTTCTCTTGTGCTAGCTTGTTTCAGTTTATTCACTTCCAGTCTGTTCTGCTTATACTGCTTTCTTATTCACTTGAATTTCAGCCTGCACTTCATTACTATCAAATTATGGTCCGAGTCTATGTCTGCTCCTGGGTACGCTTTACAGTCTAGAACTTGATTCCTGAATCTCTGTTTGACCATGATATAATCTAGCTGATATCTGCCTGTATCCCCAGGACGTTTCCAGGTGTATATTCTTCTTGCATGGTTCTTAAACAGTGTGTTCGCCACTACTAGCTTATATCTTTCACAAAATTCTAGCAACCTGCTTCCTCGCTCATTTCTTTCTCCTAGACCAAAACTTCCTACAGTATTCCCCTCTTTTCCTTCTCCCACTATTGCATTCCAGTCACCCATGATTATTAGATTTTCCTCCCCTTTCACATATTGGATTAATTCTTCAATTTCAGCGTATATTTTTTCTATTTCTTCGTCATCTTCCTGTGACGTTGGCATATATACTTGCACTAATGTGGTTGGGACGGGCTTAGTTTCTAACCTCATCAAAATAATCCTGTCACTAAATTGTTCATAATAACTCACCCGTTTCCCTACTTTCTTGTTCATTACAAATCCTACACCAGTGACTCCATTGACAGCTTGTGTGCTAATTATCCTGTGTTCCCCAGACCAGAAATCCTGTGCGTCCTTCCATTTAATCTCACTAATCCCAACAACATCTAACTTAAGTTGTTCCATCTCCCTTTTTAAGTTTTCTAACCTACCTGCCCTATTCAGACTTCTAACATTCCACGCTCCGACTCGTAGAATGTTTCTATCCATTCTGATGACTCCTCCCTGAGCATTCCCCACCCGGAGATCCGATTGGGGGACTATTTTACCTCCGGAATATTTTACCCAAGTAGAAGCCATCATGATATATGTAATTTGAGAGGATTACATGTCCTCGGGATACCCTTTGGGTCTTTAATGCAGTGGTTTCCCGTTGCCTTCTGCATCCCCATGCCGTTGATCATTTCTGATTCATCCGCCTTTAGGGGCCGTTTCCAACCCCAAGGGCAAGAGGGTGCCCTGAACCACTCCCCGCTCTTCCGCCCTCTTTTCAGAGGCCGTTGGCAAGCAGTGGGTGACTCCTTATACCGGGAATCTCAGCATAATTTAACACATTTAATTTCATCATACATTATAAACTACAACGTGACGAAGGAAAGCGCAATACTAAATTAACTGAACCGCGATGTAAAACACACCGCATTTAAATCTCATTTTCAACACTCATTAAAAAGTAATGCAAGTCTATTATGTGCAAAACAGCAAGGTATGCTGATTTTCTACACTACACCAACAAAAATTTGAGAACAAAGTCATCCCATTGAGAGCTATGACTAAATATTTATAGAAATGCGCCAAAGTTTACAATTCCCACTGACCACTTCTACAACAATTATTAGAATACAACTTACCTATGAAATGATATTCCAGGTTCTTTCCTCTCTTGCCTATTTGTGCAACCGTATGCAACACAAGTTGGCATTATAAAACACTTATGCACATTACAAAATGAAATAATCAGAACATCAGACACAGTGTGAACTCGGCATTTGTTTGGGTTACAATACCGCTGCTGCCGCCATGCGGGAGAGTTTAGAACCTGCTTCTCAGATTTAACGTCACTTCTCCTCCATATATTTCCTTCCTCCATGGCTGAAGTTAGTAGTGCTAATGTGTCTGATGGAGTTCGGGGAAGCGGAGTTGAACAGTTGACCAGCAGTGATGTTAGTGTAGATGTTAGAAGTAGTGATATCTGTGGCTTTGAGGCAGAGAATTACATGATAAATCTTACGCCAACACCAGTACTAATCAACCAGGTTAATATACGAGGAAAAGATATGATTAATTAACCAACTGGTGGTTTGCTGATGCTGCGGTTATTTATGGGGAAGTAAGGAATTTGGCCAATTGCTTAGAAATTCAGCGTGATCTGATTGTGCGCTGAGTGGCAACTCACACTAAATTGTAAAAAGTGTAAAACAACGAGCATAACTAACAAAAATAATCCGATTGTTCAGAAATACAAGGTAAACAGTTCAGTTATTGATATGGTCGATTCTATGAAATATTTGGGAGTAACAGTACAAAGGAACATGAAATGGGACATACATATTAATTCGTTAGTAGGTAGAGCAAATTCTTGGCTGCGATTCATAGGTCGAATCTTGAAAAATTGTAATGAACAAACAAAGGAGATAGCGTACAAATCTCTTGTGCGTCCACATTTGGATTATTGTTGTGCCATTTGGGACCCGTTTCGTAAGGGATTGATCGAAAGTATAGAGAAAGTACAGAGAAGAGCCGCTCGATTCGTGACCGCTTGCTATATTCCTTATGAAAGCGTCACAGAACTGATTAGTAGATTAGGTTGGGAGTCTCTGGTAGATAGACGACACATGTTTCGTTTAAACTTATTGGAAAACATGCGTACTCCCACTTTCACTTTTGAGTGTAGTGAAATACTTCTTCCATCAACCTATTTGAGTCGGAAGGGCAGGAAAGATAAAATTAGAGAAATAAGGTGCCGGACTGATTGTTATATGAATTCTTTTTTCCCTCGTACCATTAGGGATTGGAATGCACAGCAAAGAGATTAGCTTTGGTGCTGAGCACCCTCTGCCACCCACAATTTTGTGAATTGCATGTAGATATAGATAAACAAAAAGGTGGCGAAATATTCATGTTGATTGCCTTAATGCAGTGTATGAGAGAGGAATCAAAACGAATAGTAGAAAAATTGGAATAAAAAATTACTGAGAATTGTAATTAAACTGAACAAAAAAAGGAGGAAGTGCGGATGATGTGTGCAGGACATGTTATTGAAAATGGATGAATGTATTCGGCAGTCAGAAGAGTGGTGTGACAAGAAGATAGAAAACGCGAAGCGAATATTAAAATTTAGTATGTTTGGTGCAACAGAAAGTTGAGGAGGAAGTGGAGAAAAGTAAAGATATAATACAGGAAGAGCAAATGGTCATGAAAGAAGAAAATAAAATAATTTACGAAAATGAAAGGGACTGAAGAGTTGAAGGAAAAGGCAGAAACCAATTCCAAAAAAATTTCCAGGTTAGGAGAGAGATTAATGGTCATGGATACGGATGTAAAAGGAGTGAAAGATAAGGTACCGGAAGTAGCTAACCAGGTGGACGTGCAATTGAAAGTAGTTAAAGGAAATGTGAGGGAAGGGGTGGTACATTTAATTTAAATAGTTGAGGAAGTAGAATGGCAAGGTGTGACTGCTATGGGTATCGGTAACATCATTACGAGTCATTTTAAATTACCGGAAGTGAAATTTAAACTAGAGAGAGCGGTGCATCCTGTAGAATTTGTTAGAGCTTATAAGAATGGTTTACCTTGTGAGCAGTCGGAAGTTGACAGGAAAATATATGTTAAAAACATGTGACGAGGGGATGCCTTTGCAAAGAGTTGTGAAAATGCCGAGAAGTGTAACAACTATGAAGAATTTTTGAGCAAGTATTGGTCGCAGCGGAATCAAAGAAGAGTGAGAAGGGATTTCTGGAATTGTCGCTATTATAGTAGACATGATGGTAGGATGAAGAACTTTTGAGAAGCAGTTATGATCGAATTAGCTTATCTGGAACAAGAAATATAGGATGATGAAAAGATAGAAGTATTATTACAAAAATTGCCGAAACCTGTTCAGGAGAAGCTAATAATAAATCAATGGAAGAGTGTCAAGATTTTTTTGAAGGAATTGGAAGATTGGAGCGTTGGTGTAGTACAAATGAACTTGGGTCGAGAGATGATAGGAGGAATAAATCCCGAAATTATAATAGATCAAACCAGGTGCCGTCGCAGGTTAATTTTACTACACACAGAGGCCGTGTGAATGGATATAACCAAGAAGAGCAGTTCAATAGGAACTCGGGTGATAATAGGAGAAGGGAATATAAAGACAGACGCCATGATAACCAGTGGTCGCATCACAATAATAGCCAGGCTGTAGGAAGGGACGAAGGAAGGCAGCATGATCCTGTGAGAATGATGGGAAACTCAGTGCCGCAACTGGGGCGGTCCGAACAGTAGCGGATAGAGCCAAAACAGGACCGAAGGATCGGAATAACATGAACAACCCAGATGGCAATAACAATTGTTGTAGAACTGAAATTATACGGGAGGAAATCAGTGGGTGTGATATACAAAATGTGAACCACAACAACGGAAAGCATAATTATGAGAGAACAATAGAAAAAGAGGATGTCCAAGTTTTTGAAAAGGAAGAACCACTTAGATGGTGGGAATGTTTTAAGTTGTTAAATAAAGAGGAGCCGCAGAATATTAGAAGGATGTGTGAATATAATTGGCAAAGGGAGAAGTACAAGAATTGGCTAGAATCAACGTGGGAAATAATGACAATCAAGAAAGCTGTTGGGAAAGGATATGGAAATACACTGCAATGGAAGAAGCGTTACCAGATGAGCTTACATCACAAGGGGTGGATAAAAAAATATACGAACCTACGTCAGCGGATAGTGATGGTACTAATTAAAATGAAGAAGAAGGAAATGAGAAATTGTACAGCGATGAAGATGATAGTAGCAAAGAGGACGAAACTGTGAAGGAGAAGAAGAAAATGGGATATTAGACAATGAGGAAGCAGGAGAAGTAAGATTTTTCCTGGTAAGGAAATACGCCGTTAGTGATGAAGAAGGAAGTATAATTCCAGGGGGGGGGGAAACAATGTAGGAAACAATGAATCCTATGTGGTGAATAATTTGTCTGGTAAAAATAGAAGAAGAAAGAGATATAGCAGGAAACAACAATAGGTGTAACACGACGATAGCCAATATAGCAGCAGAAAAGTAGATTTACAACAGTTGTGCCGCCTAAGGGTGAAAACATGCCGAGCAGCTCGCGCTGAAGGTCGCGGCCGCGGTGGCGGTAGATGTTTCATCCACGTGAATCAAAAGCATTGTTAGTAACGATTCAGCACACGCCGAGGCGCTCGCGGTCGCCGTCGCTGCTCGCCACTCAGCTGGAGGTCGATGCTAGAACAAAGTATTTTGTTTTCACCTCGCGGCCCAGCGCGCCGCTGGAGGTCTGCTTGGCTCTGATTGGCTGAGCTATGTCAAGGCCACGCGATCCAGCTTCTACAATTGATTACGCAGTTCGGCTTTCGTATTATACAGAGTGGTGTTGTTTAATTTTGTCTTGTTCTAAATATTATTTTATTTAATGGATCTCATTTAGTTTTACACAACTGCAGATATAAATTAACAGAGTACTGACATTGATAATACTACATTCTGTTTTAAATAAATTACTGATGAAATAATAAGTACAGATTTTTATAAATTGTACAACTACAGAAAAGTGAATGTTTCAAGCAAGTCAGCGGCAAATAAATTCCAACAAATTTTATAATAATAATAATATTTAATTAAATTGCAATGGAGCGCACGCTCCGGTGGCAATTTTCCTACGCACCCAGCTTTCCTCCTTTCCTGCTCCCATCTACATTTGCCCTAATTGAAATAATTATCTATTGTTGATGACTTGATTGACTATTCAGAAATTATTACACATCATATACCGACGAATATGGAACATCAGACAATTCAGTCCAACAATCATTATAAATTTAAAGAAAGTAAAAAAAAAAATTCGTGTTAATTATTGTTGAAAATAAACTGTTGACTGAATTTGAAATGAAAAATTCTGATTTTCAAATAGAAATTCTGATTTTGGATTGATAAATTTTAGATTTGACTCGAAAATGTTTTGTTATACGGTACATTACTTTATTTACAATAATTACCACTAATTTATAGTCACGACGAGTTTTCACTCAGCATGTATTGGATTGTTGTGGTAACTGTTATAAACATTTGACTTCAGTTTGTCCAGGATTTTCCCGTTAAGTTTGTGATGTGTTTCGTAGGTGGGCATGGAATTAGTCTGGATGATTTTTCAGATCCTGATTTAAATGGTGAAATTCACCAAGCGTTTGTCTACGTTCATTTATTTGCTGTTAACTGAACTTTCCGATACCAGCCGTAGAAAGTAGCCACCACTTTGTGGCTACTGACAGACCATCATCATCCCTATCGTTATCGCTTCCACAAATAATTGGAGATCAAATAAAGTAAATGATACTCGCATTAAACACAAAATATTAACGATTTACAACGTTTGGCACCTACAAGGATTTTAAAAACTCTGGTAAACACTAGCAGCAGTACCTCGACATCTAGCTTACCCTCCAGCGCGAGCTGCGCGGCATGTTTTTACCCATCTACGGCGACATCGACCTACAGCGCGACCGCCACCGCCACCTGCACGGCGACCTGCTCGGCATGTTTTCACACTAAGAGATGGGAGTAAGTTAGAATTGTTGAAGTGGTCTCAGGGAGAACTCTAAAGGGACTTTTTGCAAGAAGAGTTTTTAAAGGAGGAAGAGAGACATCCGGCGTTTTTTGTGAAGCTATTTGGATTGAACAGTGAGGCGTTAGTGGACACTGGTAGTTAATTGACAGCCATATCACATAAGTTATATGCCCATATAATTAAAGACAGTAAAATTACAGAAAGATATTGGTGCTACTGGGAAGTTAAGTAGAAGAGTGAAGATTCAGATATTACTAAAATTAGAAATAAATGGAACTGCAATGGAACACACTTGCTTGGTTGTACCCGAACTGAGTATCAACTGTTTTTTTGGAATGGATTGGCTCAGAAAATTTAGGGCTTAAATTGATTGCTACAAAAAGAGAAATGGACCTATAGACAAATGATGAGAACCATAAAATTATATTTGGTAGCGGATAGGCAACAGCAAAGAATTTAGGGAGAGACATAAAAATATGGGCGGTGTATGAAGTAATGACAGAAGTAGAGGATATAGATGACATAGAGATGGGAGAAGAAGGGAGAGACAGAAGTATAGTGGAAATAAATGATATAATGGATATTGAAGAATTGAATGGAATAACTGGGGAACAAAATGAAGATTTGAAAAGAATTTTAAAACAGTATGGAAATGTTTTTTCCGATTGTCCTGGTATAGTGAAGAATTATGATTGTATTTTAAGGATAAAGCCTCACACCCCGATTTTTGTGAAACCATACCCGATACAATTGGCGAAGAAGAAAGCCGTAGAGCAGGAGATTGATAAAATGATTCGTTGGGGCATAATCGAACGGAGTAGCAGTCAGAACAACAATCCCTTGATAGTATTGGGGAGAAAGATGGATCAGTGAGACTGGTGTTACACGCCAGAACATTGAACAAAATTGTGGATAGAGAAACCGATCGACCGGAAAATATTGAGGAAATGTTATAGAAATTTTATGGCGTAAGATAAATGACAAGTTTGGACTTTACCGCCGGATATTGGCAGATTCCATTGGCACAAGAATCTAGAAAGTATTCCTCGTTTTTGTTTGGAGGTAAATGTTACCAATACAGGGTGGTTCCTTTTGGACTGAATGTTTCTGTCTCTGTGTTTATAAGAACTTTGGATCAAGTATTGGGAGATCGTTTGTTACGAAAATTATTCTTTTATGTTGATAAGCGCTCGTACTTCGGAAAAAACGTTGTGAAATTTTTATGTGTTAGTAGCCTTGCAAAGAGGGGCATGACATTAAAATTGTCTAAGTGTGAGTTTGTGAAGGAATGGATAAAATTCTTGGGACATGAAATAGATTCGGCAGGAATACGACCAGACACAGAGAAAATAAAGGCCATTACCGAATTTCCGGTTCCAAATAATAAGAAGCAGTTAAAGTCATTCTTTTGGTTACGCGATTTTTATCGCAAATTTGTGGCAGACCAATCCTTCACTGACCTGGATTAAATAGAGTTGAGGAAGACGAAATGAACTTGGCTATAGACGGAGCAGTATCAGCAAGCATTAGAGAAGTTAAAGAATGAGTTAATAAATAGCAGAATATTGTATCATCCAGATCTGAAGCCTACCCTTTTTTATGGAAACCGATAGTTCTGACTATGGATTAGGTGTTCATTTATATCAGCTAGTAGATATGGGCGGGAAAGAAGAAAGCTGAACAATTGCATTTGCTAGCCGTGTGCTCAATAAGCATGAACGAGCCTTTGGAATAACTGAAAAAGATGCCTTGGCTGTTGTTTGGGGATTTGGAAGATTTAAATACATACTACTTATGGGGCCATAAAACAATAGTATTTACTGACCATAAGGCGTTGATATTTTTGCGTGATTGCGAACTCATGAACAGCCGTCTGACTCGATGGGTTCTGCTTTTGCAACAAATCGATTTTGACATAAAATGAATTAAGGGCATTGACAATAAAGTTTCTGACGCACTATCACGACTACCGTTAGGCACAAGCAACATGGATGACAATGTTTACATGAAGACATGAGAAGAATAACAAGGAGATTTGCAAGAATATGAGGAGGAGACAATATGAAGAAGAGAGTCTGAAGTAGATAAAGCAAAACCTTGGTGATCGGAAGAATATGAAGTTTCCTAGATATTATAAAGTTTATGAGGGAATCCTATTTAGGAGAACAGACGAGTTATTGGACGATTGGAAAATATATTGGCCAACAAAGTATGTCGACGTTATTATAGATTATGTACACTTAAACTATGGTCACTATGGAGCAGTTAAATGCACTCGTAAGGTAAAGGAACTAGTGCTGTTTGACAACATGAAATGGAGGGTGGCTCAAAGGATTGCCAATTGTGATCGTTGTAAAACGACAAAAATTTCGACAATAGCGATTAAAGGGTTAAGGCAAAGTATATTGCCTGAGAAAATATTGAAATTGGTAGCAAAGGATTTATACTGACCCTTACCAAAGTCAAAGAGTGGATTTGCCTATATTTTTGTAATGAAGGATGTGTTTTCGAAGTTTGTAAGTTTTTATGTAATCAAGGAGGCCACTGGCCAGGTATTAGTGGATAGATTGGAAAAGGATTATTTTAAGAATTTGTGATATCCAAAAGCAATCCTGGCGGATAATGGGAGCCAATTTACATCCCCGAAATTGGCACACTGCATGGAAACAAATGGAATAAAAAACACAAGGATATCGGTGCACCATCCAGCAAGTAACCCAGCAGAACGAGTTATGAGAGAGATTGGTAGGTTGTTCTGAACTTACAGCAACAATAAACCTACTACTTGGATTGAATATGTAACTGATTTTGAAGACGTCATTAATAGTGCACCAAGCGAAAGCTCGACTCCATATTTCATAATGTACCATAAGGAAGCTCATAACTTAGTACGACAAGTAGTAAATTTTCAAGTGAGTCAGCATAAATCCAAAGTAAAGGAAAGGATGAAGATAAGCTCAGAAGAAAGAATATAAAGGTACAACCGAAGATATCAACCTTTCGAATTTAATTTGGGCGATTTGCTTCTGGTGAAGACCCAGGGGAGTTCATGCGAAATAAACGCAAAGATTAGAAAGTTTTTCGATGTTTACCATGGTCCATTTATGATAGATGGGAAGCCACACAGTAACACGTACTGGCTAGTGTATCCTAAAACAGGTAGAAAAATTGGGTTAAGAAATATAACAGACTTGGAACTGTAAAAAGTAAGAGAAGACAAGCTACAATCATGTGTTGTTTTTGTGAAATCTTGTGTAAAATAATAAAATGACTGATAAGGATATAAACTGACAGGGGCAGTGAGTGATCATTGGTATGAACCAAGGAGTTAACAGGACAGAAACGTGAAAAACGTGTGTAAGAGGAGCAATGACTTGTGAAAAAGGTTGGACTTTATACCAAAGCAATCAATTGTGTTCAAAATTGTGCTTGTTTGTCATTAAGTGAGGGCGTGTGTGAGATCACATTCACCAGTCATTGCTATGACAAAGTAAAACGAGATTGTAAATAAATGTAAATTAATGTATTAGTACAGCAGGCTTTCACAGCGTAGTAATATGTGTAGTTATTGGGGTAAATTTAAGCGTTTTTATTGTAATATAGTTATTTATAGTTAGTAGTACTGTACTGACTAGCCGAGGAGAAGTGGTGAAGAAAATGGCGGCGTTAGAGAGCACGAGTTGTTGTATATGTAGGGTTATAATGAATTATGTATCTGTTTATATATGTGCAAATGTGTTAAATAAATTGTGTAAATAGAAAGTACTGGTTGATTTAATTTCGTATTGATACCTGTCATGCTATATAAAAACTGTAAATCAGAACAGTTTTTCATTAAAGTATAATACGCGGGGAGGTAGTGCAACCGTGTGTTACAAAACTTTGGGGCCATGTATTGTCATCAGTGAGCGATCTGCCTTCCACTAGTTAATGTTAATTAGTGAGGAGGAGCATGCAGCCCCCGGCCCCTATCAATACGGCCCGCGATCGCAATGTGACACAGAAAGAAGAATCATGTTTTTTAGAGTTCATTCGATTCCTCATTTTTTTATTTGAATCTGGCCCGCCTACACATTCTAAATTTAATATACGGCCCTCTGCAAAATTAAGTTTGACACCTATGGACTACAGAATGAGAAGAGTTTGGATGGCGGTTTCAGCATACACCAGCTGACTGGAGCGATGGCTTGATGTCACTCCACGTGGTTTTCCCCACACACCGTCAGTTGGCATGATGGACGAAACTGATCGATATTGGACTGTCCGCATATCCAAATAATCCTGTCAGTTCACGATATCCACATCAATTTCCCCACAGACGAAAGGAAAATGCAGTGACATCACTCCATTAGGGTGGATGGAGTGACCTTAACGTGCACCAAACTGCCCACCGTAATGAACTGATCGTTCCGATGTATTTGCTTGATCCTAACAATAAATTATGGCGAGATAATTTATTTTTGGCGCCGGCGTTCTTTAAAAATTCTGCGTTGATTTTTCTATAATATTGTAAATATTTTTAGCTTTTAGGAATAAAATATATAAATATCTAAGAACTGTAAATGTTAAACGAAAGAAAAAATCGATTTGTGAAATTTTTTATTAAAAGGGTATTTAACACATCAATATCATTAATATTTTTCTCACACTTACACCCGAATTCCATATCTTCATTTCATGCTGACCTACCCATTTAGATATTCTATCCAGGTCACCCTGCAGCTGTTCACAGTCTTCACCTGTTTTGATCCTATTGTATACCATTATATCATCTGCAAAAATCAAAATTCTGATCGTAACCCATCAACACAATCATTCATTAGAGTAATTAACAGGAACGGTCCCTGTGCCGCTCTCATATTTCCTTCCTACTATAACACTTTTCTTTCTGGCTTTTAAGAATTCCTCTACCATGCAAGTAAATTTTTCCTCCAATTCATTTTAAAAATGCCTTGGAAAGATCTAGTGCCACACTATCTAATTGGCAACCCTTGCCAAATTCATCCAAAATATCTTCCATTCAATCCATGATCTGAGATTCACATGAATATCATATATATTATTTCTATAAGGTATTTTTTTGTCACAAGCCTATATTTTCCTTAATACTTAACCGAAATAAATGAATGAGGTGTCATTTTAAAGCAAATGGTCTCCACTTTGGTTACATCATATTTTAAGAAATAAAGTTTTCGGAATTAGACCCTTTAAGGGCAAAAATGTCAATATTTCTAAAATGCTGTTTTCTGTGTTACAGGTCATTTATCTCCCTGGATACCTATCTGAAATCGTGTAATGAAGTATCATTTTAATGATTAAGATCTCCGCTTTAGTGAAGTCATATACTAAGACGGAAATTTTTCGGAATTCGACCCTTAAAGGGCAAAGGTATCAATATTTTTGAAATGCGTTTTTGTGTCACGAGCGATTTATCTCCCTTAACATCTAACAGATATAGATAAATTAGGTATCATATTAAAGACTGAAGTCTCCGCCGTGGTAACATTATATTTCAAGAAAGGAATTTTTCGTAATTCGACCCTTAAAGGGCAAAAATGTCAATTTTTCTAAAATGCGTTTTTTGTACCTCGAGCCATTTTTCTCCCTGGATATCTAACCAAAATCGATAAATGAAGTAGGCTTATAAGGAGTAATGTTTCAGCTTTGTGACATCATATTTTAAGAAAGAATGTTTTTTTAATTCATCCCATAAAGGGAAAAAGTATAAATTTTTCTATAACGCATTTTTGTGTCATGAGCGATTTATCTCCCTTAATAACTAACAGATATAGATAAATGAGGTATCATATTAAAGAATAAGGTCACTGCCGTGGTAACATTATATTTTAAGGAAAGAATTTTTCGTAATTCGACACTTAAAGGGCAAAAATATCAATTTTTCTAAAATAGGTTTTTTGTGTCTCGCGCCAGTTATCTCCCTGGATATCTATCCAAAATCAATAAATCAAGTAAGATTAGGAAAAATATTGTCTCAGCCTTATGACATCATATTTTAAGAAAGAACGTTTTTGGAATTCAACCCTTAAAGGGAAAAAGTATAATTTTTTCTATAACGCATTTTTGTGTCACGAGTGATTTATCTCCCTTAATATCTAACAGATATAGATAAATGAGGTATCATTTTATAGAATAAGGTATGCGCCGTGGTAACATTATATTTTAAGAGAGGAATGTTTCGTAATTCGACCCTTAAAGGGCAAAAATGTCAATTTTTCTAAAATGCGTTTTTTGTATCTCGAGCCATTTATCTCCCTGGATATCTAACCAAAATCGATAAATGAAGTAGGCTTATAAGGAGTAATGTTTCAGCTTTGTGACATCATATTTTAAGAAAGAATGTTTTTTTAATTCATCCCATAAAGGGAAAAAGTATAAATTTTTCTATAACGCATTTTTGTGTCACAAGCGATTTATCTCCCTTAATATCTAACAGATATAGATAAATGAGGTATCATATAAAAGAATAAGGTCACCGCCGTGGTAACATTATATTTTAAGAAAGGAATTTTGTAATTTGAACCTTAAAGGGTAAAAATGTCAATTTTTCTAAAATGCGGTTTTTGTATCTGGAGCTATTTATCTCCCTTAACAATTACATAAAATTGATAAACGAGGTATCATTTTAAAGATTGAGGTTTTCGTAATGTCTTCGGTTCCGTTACCACATTTTAAGAAAGAAATTTTTCAAAATTCTGACCTTAGAGGGCAAAAGTATTAGTATTTTTACAACGCATTTTTCTGTCACCAAGTATTTATTTTCCTCGCACAGCAACAAATATTTCAGAGATATTAATACGTTGTGTGCATTTTGTTCAGGTTTAATTTATTCTGCTAAGGTCAGTGACAGTTTGTCATAAATACAGAGTGTTTTAATTTTTCTAACTGTTTCGTAATATGTTGCGAGTATTTTGATGTGTACCTATTACACACACAAACACACACACACACAAAAACAAAAACTGCTACAAAAGTACGGTTCTACTTTTCATTATATTACAAGCATTCAACCTCACTATTCATCGCATTTTATCCGCGAAATTTTCGCACGGGTCGTCTAGTCCTTACATAAAGCCATATTGTAGACCTGCAAAACCAGTTTCATTCCTCACAGACATTTCTAATATAGTTGCGTATCAATCAGACCATCATTTTGCCTATCACTGATGTCAAACTAATTGGCCTGTAATTTTCAACCCTATTTGTAACCCCTCCTTTATGAATCGATACTACTATCGCATTTTTCCAATCCTCTGGTAAGTATCAAGACTCCAGACATTTTTAAAATTAAATTTCTATGTAAGGTATAGTATCGTATCCCACAAAATGTATAAATATTTTTTACATCGGCCCCTTTGTCTTTTTTTTTTTTTTTTTTTTTTTTTTTTTTTGCTTTCTGAGTTCCTTCATAATTTCCTGAAAAATTATTTCAAATTTTCTTGTTTCCCCATTTATACTTTTAGGGAAACTCTCCTCTGAGTCATTCCCTCCCATCACAGAATGATAGTCCCTAGATGTCTTCACTAAACCAGTCACTCAGTATTCCTGCGATTTTAAAATCCTCAGTGACTTCAACTCCGTTCTGATCTACAATAGTCCAAATACCTTAAAAACTAAAATAAAGCTTGGCTGAATCGCATCTAAATACTTCTGAAGTTAATATGCTGTTCCTCTATAACACATTAAAAGTCACCGTAATATCAAAACACTGGTGTTAAACACTGCGTCTCCAGACTGTATTCTGATCCCTCAATTATATTTTCTGAAATTCTTACGACACCAAACAAACACTCGCCTCATCAATCATTGAACTGATTCATCTAATAACAAAACACTGCTTCACACCCAGTCTTGACTTCTCGTCTGCAGTTTCTCAAATATCAATAGCTGACATACAAGGTCGATACCAAAAGTAGTAGGACTGATTTAAAAAAAAAAAAATTTATTGCAGATATGTTTACAATTCCTTAATCCTCTTCGAAACAGCACCCTTGGGCAGCTACATACGTAGACTTACGCTGCTGCCATTGGCCGTACGCCTTCTGGAAGTCAGATTCGAGGATGCTGTTGACAGCCCTCGTCGATGCTGCTTGATCGTCCTGAATTGAGTCAAACCACTGTCCCTTCAGCTGGCTTTTCATCCGTGGGAATAAAAAAAAATGTCAGTTGGAGCCAGATTGGTACTGTAGGCGGGTTGCAACAACTTGGTAACGCCGAATCGGGCCAACAGATGCCTTTCACGTCCTCCCGTCCAACGAAGGCTGGCATGAGCAAATCAAAGATCAAGACAATGCTAATCGTGTTTTTTGACCGTTGTGGGGTGATTAATTAGGAATTCGTTCCCCCTGGGGAAACTGTCAATTCGAACTTTTCAGTGCAAGTGCTAAACCGCCTGCGAGACCGAGTGAATCGCGTCCGACAAGTCATCTCCGACAAACGGACACTGCATCACGACAATGCGCCGTGCCAATGCGCGCCATCATGAGGCAACTGTTAGCCCGATTCGACATTGCCACCGAGCGGGGCAGTGTAACGGTTAGCGTTCTCGCCTCCCATTCGGGAGGACGGCGGTTCGAATCCCCGTCCGGGCATCCAGATTTGGGTTTTCCATGGTTTCCCCAAATCACTCTAGACAAATGCCGGGATGCTTCCTTCAAAAAGGCCATGGCCCGATTCCTTCACATTCCTTGCCCCATCCTTGCCCCCCATCCTTGCCCCCCCCCATCCTTGCCCCCCCCCCATCCTTTCTCGTCTCTAAAAGACCTCGATGTTAAAAAGAGACGTAAAGCAGATAAAAAAAAAAAATCGACATTGCCAGGTTGCTGCACCCCGCCTACAGTCCTGATCTGGATCCATCTCACACTTTTATACTCACACGGATGAAAAGGCAGCTGAAGGGACAGCGGTTTGACTCGATTCAGGACGTTCAAGCAGCATCGACGAGGGCTCTAAACAGCATCACCGAATCAGACTTCCAGAAGGCGTACGGACAATGGCAGCAGTGTAATTCTAAGTGTGTAGCTGCCCAAGGGTGCTATTTCGATGAGGATTAAGGAATTGTAAACATATCTTCAATAATTATTCTTTTTTTAAAATCAGTCCTTCTTCTTTTGGTATTGACCTTGTACTCTCCCTTTGGCCATTAGGTGATGAAATAGTCCGAGAGCTGTGGAAAATTTAGGGTAGGTATTTGAGGCACCGTCAAAATTTGTATAACACTTCCTTTGTAATTTCTGAATACAAAATCGAAGACCTGGCTGAAGGGAATTGGGGCATAGTCCACCTTTGAATTTTTAACTTTGCAAATTTTTAGTTACAAAAAATGTCCTTGAGGCATTTTGAAATTTTAATATCTTCAATATTGCCAGGCCGTTTCAAAATTGTATTTTTTAATTTTCGAAAAATGTATTTGAGGCACGCTGAGATTTACACAGGATAATATTTACACCTAGAAATAAATAATTATGAAAAGACAGGCGATTTGGGTGGGACTTTACACCTGCCAGGTGATCGGAAATATACGATAGCGCGAGTGAATTGTATATTGGTGGCAGGTTGATTTGAAACGTGTTGCGGTGCGATTGGCTCTCGCCAGACCACGTGACTCATAGCAAGTGGGCAGTTATTTAAAACGATTTTGCAGCTCATTCGATTGAAACGTGTAGTTATGAAAGTGCTATTTTGTTTATGTATATACAGATAAAACAGTAATATACACATTTGTCATGGAAGCTGAACATTTAGTTTGTGTTATTTGCTCAAAAAATTTAGGAAGAATTATTGTTTTTAGTGAAAAAAAACTTTACAAAGAAGTCGTGAAATTTAGAAATTCGGCAAAAAAAATTTGTTAAAATACAAAGATTTTATTTTACCATCCTATGTTAACATAAAAGATGGTTATCAATCATCTTGCTACAAAAATTAGCTTGCTATAATAGAGAAATATGATGTCTAAACCACATCTCAAAAATCCGACTTGCCTTCTTCATTATATATATATATATATATATATATATACTGTTGTTTAATTTTTTTGTTGTGCTATATATTTTTCTGTTATATAATTTTTATAGATATATCCAAACAACATACTACCGGTCAACAAAGTATTGGTGAAGCAACATTAGTGTTGGTATATAGAATGTATTGTTGAGACACCAAGCATAAATTTAAAAGAAAACGAATTAGAAGATTTTGAGAATTCAGCAAATCAAGATGTTTGTAATTTTTGTCGCAAGAGTTCCAAAAAATACAAAGGAAGGCGTCTATCTCTTAATTATCTCGATAAGGAGGTTCTGACAAAATCTTTGATGCCGTACAAAGTGTTTATCAAGGTAACTGGATTTTATAAAGCAAAGTTCAAACTGCAGATTCCATAAATACTCATCCAATGTGCCGGAAAAATTATTTCAATAAATTGCGAGAGTATCAAAAAACCGGAATCGAATTACCACAAAAATGTAAACCTACATCAAGAAGCTTTCGAAGAAATTTGCTATTTTATTAATGAAAATATTCTTCAAAATAAAACATTTTATTATTTCAGTTCATTATTTAATACTTATTTGCATATAATTACAAACATTGCTACAAAGAAGGGTCACAAATACGATAGTGCATTCAGTAAAACTAATTTTGAATCAAAATTAATAAAAAAATATAAACAAAAAAATACAAATTTCCTTTGTGCATTAAAAAAAATCGTCCAAAAGATTATTGTGTTGACGGTGAACTATTATCATTAATAAAAGAAAAAGACATTCTCCTAAAAGCTGCTTTCATTTTACGAGGAACAAATTTTGATATGAAAAAGACACCATTACCGGAAAGTTTTATAACTTCCGATTTACTGAGGGGTGAATGTACAACACCACAAATAATAAAAGACTTTTATTCGGTAGCATTGTGTGTTTTCACTATAACAGTAAAACAAAAAATGAATGTGGAAGGAAAAGTTCTTCATTGGCTGAATATTTAATGTTTCACGTTGGAAAATTAAAACAAATAAACATATTATACTAGCTATGACACTAAAAAGTATAACGAGCTCTCGAAAAGTTGTTGAGATCGTAGATAGGTATGGTCATTGCTGCAGCTACCCTACGATTGAAGAATTGGAAACAGAAGCAACATTTTCGTCTTCCAGTCGATCAACAATGTGTCCTGACGGAATGAGAACCATTCGACTGCTCCAAAATCTTTTTAAACAACTGCCTGCTTGCTATGAGTCAGTCACGTGGTGTGGCGAGAGCCAATCGCACCGCAACACGTTTCAAATCAATCTGCCCCCAATATACAATTCACTCGCGCTATCGTATATTTCCGATCACCTGGCAGGTGTAAAGTCCCACCCAAATCGCCTGTCTTTTCATAATTATTTATTTCTAGGTGTAAATATTATCCTGTGTAAAACTCAGCGTGCCTCAAATACATTTTTCGAAAATTCAAAAATACAATTTTGAAACGGCCTGGCAATATTTTAGGCCCTACAAAATAATCTGGCTTATTTATTTTTATTTTCTTTTACATACCAAATTTGAAGATATTAAAATTTCAAAATGCCTCAAGGACATTTTTTGTAACTAAAAATTTGCAAAGTTAAAAATTCAAAGGTGGACTATGCCCCAATTCCCTTCAGCCCGGTCTTTGATTTTGTATTCAGAAATTACAAAGGAAGTGTTATACAAATTTTGACGGTGCCTTAAATACCTACCCTAAATTTTCCACAGCTCTCGGACTAAAAGGCCCCACCACCATTTTGCTCTGATTCATATTTATACACTTCCTCAACTTTATGGATATGATGCAACCCGGCCGACTTGGTGACAAAGTGTGGTTTCTTCCGCTAAGCACCAATTGGATCTATGTAAACATTGCACCATACCCTGAAAACTCAGAAACTTACTTAAAACTCCTCAATTAAAGCTCTATAATAAACACAGGTTTACACATTAAAATGTACACTAGAAAATCATTGTTTTGGATGTAATTTTATAATTATCGAAGCTTTCAATACTTTGTAAAATAACTACAACAATCTTTAATTTCCTGTTTAATCTACTCACGAGTCTCTGTGTATCAATTAAGGTATCAAATGGATGATAGTATTTGATACGGAGTAAGTATTGACACGGAGATGAATAATCGATCCGTCAGACACACTGACAATACTGTCACTATCAGTTTGGAAGCGTTGTCTCTAGGACATGACGTCCTTTAAAGTCTATGAGACATTTTCCATCGCCTTATCGCTGCTTTGAATATGCAACAAACAACAGATTAAAGAATTTAAAGTAAATATGATCATAAAGCGCAGTTAGATAGGTAAGGAAATATACGTTCCTCCAGTTTTTCCTGATGTGTCAAAAATAAAAATTTAATACAATTTAATTTAATTGCGAGGGAGTGCACGCTATGGTGTCAATTTGTATACACCAATTTTTCTCCTGCCTGTATCCGACTACTTATGACCTTACGAATTTCAACTATAAATTCATTCAGACATTTCGATAAATTTATCATGTCTCTAGGTAATTTATTCTCTCACCTGACTTCCATATCTACGAAAGAAAACTTTCCCAGACCAATGTGCCTGAAATCAAATAGTAGCTTGTCATCAAAGTTATCTTTTCATTTCCATGTACCCTCCCTAATTCTTTCACCTATATCTTCCCACGCTTCATCACCAATATACGTCTAATACAACCCTTGTATCTCTTCACCATCGTCCTAAGTTCAAATGAATGCCATTCCAGCTCTTTTATCATATCAGTTAATGACTGTGTTCTGCGGTAATTTCCAGAGACAAATCTACCAGACTGTCTTTGTATCCCCTCAAACTCCTGCATTTGATACCCAAAATTTGGGTCCCATACTGCACCACCATTCTCATGCAATGGTCTGACCAAAGTTTTGTAATCCAATTTTCACTTGAAATAAATAACTCTCGGGTTTTCTGCCGGTTAATTGATTTATTTAGATCTTTTAACATCGCTTCGGCAACTGCCATCGTTGGCTTCATCAGGTTAATTCTCACCTACACTGACTGACTCGTGAGCCGAGAGGAGCATTTAATGCTTGTTCTTTTACCAAGCATTTGCAGCGGAGGGTGTTGTCTTGTGACATTTCCTCCAAGCGTAGTGGTTGTAAGTCACTTTTCTTGTGGTTTGTCTTTACTTTTTGCTCCTAAGTTATCATTGATACAATATAGAAAGAGGTCTTTTGTGCTTATCAAAGGTAGTGTTATATTCGCCAAGGCTGGCAATCAGTGGGTTTGGTGATTTTGATGCTGCCCTGTAAAAGCTCTTAGTGATAGCCTTAATTCTACCGCCTAGCAGCGGTATGCCAGCTGCTTCGTGCAGGTCCTTGGTTGGAAATCTTACAGGCAGGTGTAGAGCTCTTCGTAGCGCCCGGTTTTGCATCACTTGCAGCTTGCCTAGCGAGGTTTTTGAAGCGTACCCCCACACTGGGCACGCATACTCCATCACCGGGCGCACCAAGCTGCAGTAAACGCTAACGCCGATTCTTGGGGAGAGAGCGTTGTCCCTGTTTAGCACAGGGTATAATAACTCTTGTAGTCAAGCAGCAACTCGTCTGCTGAGATCCTGTATATGTGGATTCCATGATAGTCTGGCATCATGGATCACGCCAAGGTATTTGACCGTTCGTGCCCATTCAATTGTTTCCCCATTTAGTGTGAGTTTTGGGGTTTGCTGTTGTTGAGGTTGGCGTTTCCCCAAGCGAGGTGTCAACATGATGACCTGTGTTTTAGCCGTGTTCAGGGAGATTCTCCATCTCCTCTCCCAGGCTAGTGTCTGTTGCAGAACATCTTGCAAGCGTCGAATTGCAACGTCCTTGTTTCTGTGTGCTATGAAGCATGCGGTGTCATCCGCGTACAATGCAGTTCGAACTGTAGCTGGGGCCGGGATGTCCGCGGTGTATAAATTATACAACACGGGTGAGCCGTGCGCGGCTCTCTGTCGCTAGGCGGCTGTTTCATATCGCTAACTTCTCCGCTAGGGCGCGCGGCGGCCAGGTTCCGGCCATCTGGTGGCGGTTGTCATCTTTCGCCGGCCGAGAGAGAGCGCTGTGAATGTGAGTGCCATCTATCGGTCTGTAGAGAGGATTTAAGGGGCGACCCGGCTCAGGAATGCAGTCAGTCTCTGCGGTCAGTCTCGGCTAGGAAGTGAACAGTCTGAGGAGGAAGTGGCGGTATCGGAAGCGGCAGTTGAAGAAGGCGACGTGCTCCATGCACGGGCAGCAGTTAGGCGGAGCAACGTGATACTTGGCCGTCGACGAGGGGTTATTGACGGTGCCTGGTCTGACAAGCAGTTCTGAGTGGCCGTAAACTGTGTCGTCGCATCACATGCCCAGACTATATGGCAGTTTGGGGTGTCCTCGTAAAGTGTGCGCTTTGGCACCTTCTGGAGCAACCTGTGCCTTCATGTTCCACGAGTGGATAGACTGTTAGAGAGTTCGTGGTATTCAGACAATTCAACTTCGTTGTATTTTCTGCTTCCTCGGTGCAATTGGAGATTTTCTGTTTGGTGTTCGTGCTTGCGTGGGACAATCTAGGTCACTAATGGCGGTTCTTTCACATGAGGGAAACAGTGTATGTATGTTTGTCTGTACCCTTGAGGGGTCCTGAAACATTAAAACAGACCAGTGTTAGTTGAGCTCAACTGATATAAGTCCTTGAGAAGCTCGATCTTTGGAAATCCTGTTTAGGCACCGGATATTCTACCATTATTAAATTGTTGTTTAAACATAAGTAAATTTAAGTGTGTAAATCCTTGGACTCTTGGGCCATCATGGATCATTAAGGCCAACTAGTATTGTGGTTATTTAATATAAGTATATCTTGGGGGAATTTTAAGTAACCGATTGGTAACTAAGCTTATTACATGATATAGTGTGGAAATCTTATGTTTGAAGTTGTTGATATTGTTGTGTAAAGTTGTATTGTATTTGGTATTTATTGTAATAAACAAGACTGAGACAATTGTAACCATGCGCCCACATGCTTGCCAACCTAACTACCACCTCAAATGGTAGCAGAGCGTGGTTCCGATCCACGGACCTCTGGGTTATGGGCCCAGCACGCTTCCGACACCGCCACTTCCTCCTCAGACTATTCACTTCCTAGCCGAGACTGACCGCAGAGACTGACTGCATTCCTGAGCCGGGTCGCCCCTTAAATCCTCTCTACAGACCGATAGAGGGCACTCACATTCACAGCGCTCTCTCTCGGCCGGCGAAAGATGACAACCGCCACCAGATGGCCGGAACCTGGCCGCCGCGCGCCCTAGCGGAGAAGTTAGCGATATGAAACAGCCGCCTAGCGACAGAGAGCCGCGCACGGCTCAACTTATAAAGGGCAGATGAGACGTGTTAGGAATCACAATACGTTTATGAAGGTCTTTAAGCCGTGAATGGCTCCTTTTATATCCAGCTAAACTCCCATTCAATTGACGCTTGGCCGCCGGCCACTCTTTGACCAAATGTCGACCAGACCCACCACGAAAACATCGCTTAACAACCCCACCTGGACGAACACTACTGCACCAATACTTATTACCAGCGGAACTTGTCCGCTGAGAGGCATTATGTCCGGTTTCAGCTCGTCGCACCGCTGGCACTCGGCACTGTTTGACGAAATGATCGCCAGCGCCACAACGAAAACACTTGCCTGCAACATAGTGATCGACATAGTGAGTGACAATGCTTCTACATTTCTTTCTCACCAATTCAAAAGGTTTTGTTTTTCTCAGGGTATCAAACATGTCACCACTACCCCCTATCATCCTGAACCTTCCTTTGCAGAACGAGTGAATCGTAATTTGAAGGCCGCATTAATTGCTTATCACGCTAATTCGCGTTCCAAATGGGAGGAGTCCATCTCGTGGATTAACTTAGCCTTTAATTCTGCTCGTCATGAGGTCTTGAAGGCCTCGCCCGCTAGTCTGATGCTTTCTTTCCCGTTGAATTCCCCGCTGTCCAATTTGTGGGACATTAGGGAACTCTTGCCTGATAGGATTAATGCACAGACTGTCAAAGATAATTGGGATAGAGCTCGTAAGAATATTAAGTTGGCCCACGAGCGTCTGCGTAAAAGGTATAACACCGGTCGGGTTCCCTTTAACTACAAGGTCGGGGACGAGATTTTCGTTCGTAACCTAAATCCTCAAGGCGGCGTTGAAGGCGGGCAATCTGGTAAACTGGCCTACAGATTCATAGGCCCTTGCGTTATACGAAGAATATTATCGCCCGTTAACCTGCTAGTTCAAGATTTCAAATCCAGAAGACTGATGAAGGTACACCTGTCGCAGGTTAAGTGTAAGGTTAGGCCGTAATCTCTTGATCTCCCGGGGTCTAGCTTTGGCGGGGGAGGTTGAGCCGTGCGCGGCTCTCTGTCGCTAGGCGGCTGTTTCATATCGCTAACTTCTCCGCTAGGGCACGCGGCGGCCAGGTTCCGGCCATCTGGTGGCGGTTGTCATCTTTCGCCGGCCGAGAGAGAGCGCTGTGAATGTGAGTGCCATCTATCGGTCTGTAGAGAGGATTTAAGGGGCGACCCGGCTCAGGATGCAGTCAGTCTCTGCGGTCAGTCTCGGCTAGGAAGTGAACAGTCTGAGGAGGAAGTGGCGGTGTCGGAAGCGGCAGTTGAAGAAGGCGACGTGCTCCATGCACGGGCAGCAGTTAGGCGGAGCAACGTGATACTTGGCCGTCGACGAGGGGTTATTGACGGTGCCTGGTCTGACAAGCAGTTCTGAGTGGCCGTAAACTGTGTCGTCGCCTCACATGCCCAGACTAGATGGCAGTTTGGGGTGTCCTCGTAAAGTGTGCGCTTTGGCACCTTCTGGAGCAACCTGTGCCTTCAAGTTCCACGAGTGGATAGACTGTTAGAGAGTTCGTGGTATTCAGACAATTCAACTTCGTTGTATTTTCTGCTTCCTCGGTGCAATTGGAGATTTTCTGTTTGGTGTTCGTGCTTGCGTGGGACAATCTAGGTCACTAATGGCGGTTCTTTCACATGAGGGAAACAGTGTATGTATGTTTGTCTGTACCCTTGAGGGGTCCTGAAACATTAAAACAGACCAGTGTTGGTTGAGCTCAACTGATATAAGTCCTTGAGAAGCTCGATCTTTGGAAATCCTGTTTAGGAACTTATAGCACCTGATATTCTACCATTATTAAATTGTTGTTTAAACATAAGTAAATTTAAGTGTGTAAATCCTTGGACTCTTGGGCCATCATGGATCATTAAGGCCAACTAGTATTGTGGTTATTTAATATAAGTATATCTTGGGAGAATTTTAAGTAACCGATTGGTAACTAAGCTTATTACATGATATAGTGTGGAAATCTTATGTTTGAAGTTGTTGATATTGTTGTGTAAACTTGTATTGTATTTGGTATTTATTGTAATAAACAAGACTGAGACAATTGTAACCATGCGCCCACATGCTTGCCAACCTAACTACCACCTCAACGGGTCCCAGCTATTACCCTTGGGGCACTCCGGCATTGATGGGGCGTCTTGAGGAGAGTTCTTCACCTACTCTCACTTTAAATGTCCTCCCACATAGGTAGCTTCTTATGAGCTTTACCAACAGGGTACCCTGTTGGTAAAACTTGTATAGAAGGCCTTGATGCCAGACGGCGTCAAACGCTCGAGCCACATCTAGGAGGACGAGCGGACAGACGGCTTTAAAGTTGAAGGTGGTGGTGGCTCTATCCACGATTCTCATTATTTGTTGCGTAGCCGAGTGTCCTTGTTGAAACCCAAACAGAAAGTTTGGTATCAAGCCTTCGTTCTTGATGTGGGTGTTCAGTCTTTTCAAGAGGAGTCTTTCAAAGACTTTGCTCATTGCCGGTAGCAAACTAATTGGCCTGTAATTCTGGGAAAACATACTGTTCTTGCCGAGCTTCTGAACCGCTATGACCACCGCTTCTTTCAAACATCTGGGAAACCTCTGAGTGTGGAGAATTGTGTTGAACAGATTTTCCAGGAAAGATATGGCTTCAGGTGGCAGATTTTTCAGGATCATGTTCCCAAGTTGGTCTTTTCCCGAAGCTTTTCGTGGGTGCAGCTGGATGATGGTGCGTTTTATTTCATCTTCAGATATTCTTTCAATATGATATTCGTCTTCCGCTGCTAGAAATCGCGTAAGGCGTCGGCGTACATCGGCAGTGTGTTCTTCAACTTCATCGTCTGCTGGCCTGAACTGCCTCTCAAAATGGTCAGCCAGTGCATTTGCTTTGTCTATGTCAGTAAAGACAAGGCCTCTTTCACCGTGTAGTGCAGGTATTCGTGCACGTCGCTTGGTGAATCTTCTCGTTGCTTGCCAGAGACTTCCGTCCTGAGTGTTTAGGGTGGTAAGCCTAGCTGACCACTCCCTGTTACGATGCTCTGTGAGGGCGGCTTTAAGCTCCCGTTGAAGCGGATTAAGGAGACACCTGGTTTGGGGTTGCCGGGTAATCTTCCATTCTTTGGCGACTCTGTTTATGTGTCTTATTTGTGCGATGAGTTGCGGAGGCAGTTGCCAGGATTGGAGCTTGGGGCCGGGTGGAGGTGTAGAATTTTTGGCTTCATGGACAACAGCGGCGGAGAAGTTCTTTAATTCGGTGTCCAAGTTTTGTGCATTCAGTTGTTGTGGTATGGATGCTTTCACTATCTCACGGAAACTGGCCCAGTCCGTCCTGCTGTAGTTGATTGTTTTTGTTGGTTGATGTTGCCACGAGCCAACATCAATATATATCATAACAGGTGAATGATCAGACGACATTCTGTTGATAGTACTGGCCGTCACGAATCCAGTGATGCCTCTAGTAATGGCAATATCCAGGACATCTCCACGCCTGCCGTTCCAGGGATGATGCGTTGGTTCTTCTGGTCCCCAGACTTGGAAATTATGTCTTTGAGATAGACGGAAGAGCTGGCGTCCAGCATTATTTCTTTCTCTTGATTTCCATTCAGGGTGTTTTGAATTTAGGTCCCCTCCAATTAACATCTTTCCCCTGATGGCGAGTGGGTTTGTGAAGTCGTCTTCTTCAAGCCGTGCTCTGGGTGGTCTATAGGCAGCTATAACTGTAACCGGTCCAACTGTAGTGCCTATTTCAACTGCGCAAGCTTCAAGTTGTTGCATTGGTGGCAGGTGAATTTCGTGGTGAGGAATGCCGCGTTTTATAATTATGGCGACGCCTCCACCTGCGGTAGGTCTGTCTTTACGGTAGCAATTATAGTTTGCTACTGGGATTCTCAGTCCGGGCTTTAGATGAGTCTCAGCAATGAGACATATGTCGATGTTTTCATCGCGTAGAAATTGCCGAAATTCATTGATTTGTTGGTAAATGCCGCAGGCATTCCAAACGCACAATGTCAAGTTTTCAATGTGCGTCCTGTTCAAGGTTGGTTTAGGTATCCATGGGTTGTTCAGCCCTCCGGGCCGGCGTTACTGCAGCCTTCATGTCCCTTGCGAGCTGGTCGAATTTAAGGAGCAGGGATGTTAACATGTTGAGTAGTGTACGGACGAGGTCTAGAAGTCTTTCCATGTTGCCTCCGTTGGTTGTGGCCTCGGGGCGTTGACATGGCTGACTGCAGTATTGATGTGGCTGTTGAGAAGTTACTTGCTGCTCTGCTTCTGGGGGTGAAGTAGCTGCTTGCAGTTTCTGCGTTGAACCATTAACTGCCTCCGCGTAGGAGGTTGGAGAGTTGTTTCTGGGTGGTTGTGGGGCCGCATTTTTCTTCCTGACGCCCGATGAATTATCTTCCTGAAGCAGTCTCTTTGTTGCTTTCTGGAGAGGTCTGTTGGTATATGGGGCAGGAGCCTTTTTTCCCTGCCTCATATGGTTTGGCTTCCAGATGGCATCTGTCGATTATGGGTTTGTGCAGAGGGACCGTGAGTTTCCTCAGGCTTCTGTTGATCCCCGGAGTTTTGATTTTTCTGTGCTTCACGCTTTTTCTTGGCATCAGTTGCCTTTCGCGAGCACGTTTGAATGCTGCTACACCCCTTATAGCTGGCTACGTGCAAGCCGCCGCAATTTGCACATTTCGGGTTGCTTTCTCCTTTTTTCAAGGAACGGTCATTGGACAGGTGTGGGCCAGCACACTTAACACACACAGATGGCATGTTGCAGTGTCTTGCAACATGGCCCAGGGCCTGGCAATTAAAACATTGCGTTGGTCCATTTGACGACCTGAGTTTCTCTACTGTGATTTTGAGAGACATTAATGACTCCAGTTGGAATATCTTCCTGTTCTGTGGCCGGTCAGGTAAGACGACCAGGAACAGGGGCATGACGTCCGATCTTCCGGGTCTTTTTAGCTGTGCTACTGTGCTGATGTCAAAGCCCTGCTCTTCTAACTCTTCTTTGATATCCACAGTGGGCATGTTTGTTGGTAGTTGAGCTGCTTCACCGCGGCAGTGGGGAAGGTATAGTTCGGAATGCCTTTCCTCTGTAGCGTAGCCGTAACTTTAAGTCTTCTGTACAGTTGAATGTTAACTTGACTTTATCTCCTCCTGCAGTTTTTGCTTGAAATGGTTGGGCTTGCAGGACCCCTTTTACCATTTTATAAAGCTCTTTGTACGAATTTTGGAACTGTACCACGATTGGTGGTAACTTCTGCTTTGGATGGTTTGGCTGCTGCTGTTGTTGTTGAGTTTGGTTCTGGTCCGTTTCTTCATTCAGCGGGCTGTATGGATTTGATATTTCCATTTGCAGTTCCCACTGGTTGTATTTTATTTGAAGGGCGGACAGTCTTCCTAGCTGTCTGGAATTCAGCCGCTGCTGGTGCTTGGACAACTGTAGTGGTTGTGTGAATGGCTTCGTTGAGTTTGGGTGTCTTAGCTGTAGCGACTGAGCGTGGTAGTTGGTTCTTCTCTGGCCTCTTGCCTTGCTTAGTCTTCTTAGATTGCAATGGGCCGGGTTTTTTCTTTTCCATTTGTCTCTTCATCTTTGAGACTATAGAAACAGATGGGCTTGGTTCTGTACTGCCTGCCTCTCTTCTTGAGGCTCTTTTGTATCATGCGGTCTACTTCTGGGTTTATGCCCATTATGTTCTTTATCAGAATTGGCACTTGAGTTGCCGGAGCTGTAGCAGTAGCAGCGCTGGTGCTTGCTGCTTCTCTACTATGTTGTTTGTTAGTGATGGTTCCTGATTCTGTAGCTGGTAGTATCTTCTTGTAGGTTTGCTGGCAGCCGAACAGCTGTACGACAATGTTGTCCGCCAAGTGCTTGATCCTGCAGCATCCATTTTGTCTTCTGGGAGGCCTCAGGAATGCCGTTACGACGGTTGTTATCACCGCAAGGTTGCTCCGTCGAAAACGACCCTAATTCTGCCGTACGCGGGTTACTGCACTAAGTGCAGGCCCTGGCACGGAAAGTCCCTGCAACTCGGTGGGCAGGGGAGGATGCCCCTCTAACGTGACGATCGAAGCCGTAAACACTCTCCCGCCGGCGGACCAGTCGAAAGGGAAGTGGTGCCCAATTCCACGCCGCAGGTATATGCTTGCATACGCCAGCGGAACAACAAGAAAAATGGGGAGGAAGTTCCTCGAGTTGGAGCGATAAGGAAATAACTCGAGCGAGCGCAAATAAGGAAGTTACCGGAGCGGATAGCACGGAAAACAGAACAAGGATGTCAACTCGCGAGCCAGTCCTGGCTCCTATAAATAGCCTGTTGTCAAGGGAAGCTTTACGCTGGTCTTTGATTGGTCGGTGGTGCACACGGCCTTAGACAAGGTCAAACCAGTTTGGTTGCATCTCTTAGTTCGGCTCAGAGTCTTTTCGAGTGCGTATCGTGTGTTACGAAGTGTTGAGTAGTGAATAATACGAATTAGAAGATTGCGATTTTTGATTTGCGGATTAGATCAGTAAGGTTAAACATCGATAACCTGGGGAAGGGACTTGAAGAAATAGGGATGGCTACATATGAAAACTTGATATTGGAGAAGAATTTCAGTAGTCCACAAATGGAAAATTCGGATGTTGATATGACTGATTCATGCTCTTGCTCAGGCAACTGTACAGAACAAGACAGCCAAATGGGAGAAGAAATAGGAGAAAATGTACATGACATCCAAGAAAATAGAAGAGAGTTTCAGGAAGTGGCAAGGAAAAGGAAGAAGGAAGGAAGGAGATCAGGCAAGCTAAAACAGATTCGTGCCAGCGAAGAAATTACAATACATAATAGATTTACGCCGCTTCAGCAACAGGAAACAGTGAATCCTCCTGAACAGAGCGGAAGAACAAGCAACAGGATCGAATGCCGCCCAAAAAGAAACATTCCCACCAATTGTGATAGAAATGGTGACAGATTATATAAAGATGAATCAAATAATTAAGAAGCACCTACAAGGACATCTGAAAGTGGTGTATAGGGGTGATAGTCTAAAATACCATGTTGACAACAGTCGAGACTACGAATTTGTACATAGATTTTTCAGGGAAAACAAGATTCCTTACTACACTTATCAGTTGCCGCAGGACAGACCACTAAAAGTGGTTATCAAAGGCCTACCGCCCTCGGTGGATCCTGAGGAAATCGGTGAAGAATTGAAACAAAAAGGGTATCCTGTGCAGAATGTACACCAATTTAAGAAGAAGGATAAAGAAACAAGGAAACTTATACCGTTGGCGATATACCAAGTTACGCTTACGCCGGGCCAACCCGCAGAGAATATCTACAATGAAAGGACAATTCTGTACACCAGAGTACAAATAGAAAGATACAGGAAGTCTCTTTGGGCCACCTCAATGCGTAAGGTGCCAGAGGATAGGCCATACGGCAAACTATTGCCAATTGCCTTTTCGATGTGTTAAATGTGCCAACTTCCATTCCACAAAGGAATGTAAATTACCGAACGAAACTAAAGCAAAATGCGTTAACTGTCAGGGTGACCATCCTGCGTCATGGAGAGGATGTCCAGCCTTCCAGACAGCAATAAAGGTAGTAGAGAACAACCAACGCAGAAAGGAAACAAAAAACCAGCTACAAAATCGGGAGACAGTTGGAAACACCAAATCAAGGAAAGATGCAAGTGGAGGTAGGGGAAGCAACCAAGAACAACGAGGAGAACGGAACACCTATGCTGACATCACGGCGGGCAGAGGCCATCGCGTGAACAGGCAAAAAGAGATATACAATGAACAGGACAATGGAGAGGAAAATGAATTCAAAGACATGGCAACGGAAATTGTAGGTACAATAAAGACAATGCTGATGAAATTTAAAGAGGTAACGACAAGAATAAAAAATACCAGAGGAACATGGGGGAAGATCATGGCCCTAGCAGAAGGTGTTTTATCAATGTTTGAGTAATGGCCAGAAGTCATAGTCAAAAACTACAAGACGCAACAATTTTCTTGTGGAATGCGAACGGGGTGAAAGGAAAAATTGAAGAACTAAAGGAATTTATCCATCGAAATAGAGTCGATATTTTGCTAATCACAGAGACACACCTGAAGACGAGAGACAAAATCAATATAGGAGGAATGACCATCTATAGGACGGACCGGCCTCGGCAACGGGGAGGAGGAACAGCAATTTGTATGAGAAATAGTATAGTGCACCAGGCAGTACAGATACCACCTCTAATGGAAGCTGAGGCAACAGCAATTAAACTACAGTCTAGAGAGGGCCATGTTATCATAGCAGCCGCATATGTATCACCGAGAAGGAAATTGCTGGAACAAGATATAGATGCTATACTCTCTACAGGCGACAAAGTATTAATCGGAGGAGACTTTAATGCGAAACACTGGCACTGGAACTCAGGCAGGACAAACCAAAGAGGAGAACATCTGTTTGGACTAACGGGAGAGAGAAATGTACAAGTGATTGGTCCATTGGAGCCTACCTACATACCCTCAAACCACCACTTGCTCCCAGACATTTTGGACATCGTCGTAGTAAAAAATATAATACAAGAGGTAAACTTAACTACGATAAACGACCTATCGTCAGATCATCAGCCTGTTAAAATCCAACTAAAAACCTGGATTCCGACACACCGAATGCCGAGCAAGAGAACAGAAGTAGACTGGAGGCAGTACAGTGACTTAGTACAGAGGAAAACACGACCTAACCTCAAGTTAAATACAGTGGAAGAAATCGATTCAGCAGTGAGCCATTTACAAAGTGTAGTTATGGAAGCAGCAAGTAAAGCGTCCACTACAATTATTGTCTGAACACCAAAATGAAACAGACTTACCACCCCTTCTGGAGGATCTGAAATATCTAAAGAATAGATATCGAAAATTATGGCAACGTTACAGAGATCCACAAGATCGCAGGGAGTTTCATCGGTTAGCTCGGGAATTGAAACGAAGACTTACCGAAGAGAAAAATAGAAACGTGGGAAAACAAGATGTCTAACTTGCTATTAGAAAAGAAAGAAGCATGGCAGCTAATAAGGGCGCTCAAAAATCCAAGGAACGTTAAGACCGGTATAAATGGGCCAGGTGGTGTTGCCTTCCTACCTCTAGCTAAGGCAGAAGTGTTAGCAGATTCATTTGCAACACAGTTCAGAACTCCTGATTATGAGCTGAACGCGAGGGAAAAGAAAATGGAGGAAGAGATTCAGAGGCGTGCAACGAACATAAGAGATGGCGCTACAAACACGATACCACAGTTAACTACACCACGAGAAGTGCAGGGAATAATTAAAAAACTGGTGAGCAAAAAAGCACCTGGTACAGATAACGTCACGAATAACCATCCTCAAGAACTTACCTAGAAAAGCGATAGTTTTGTTGACTAGGATAATTAATGCTGGAATGACGAGAGGCCATTTCCCTACACCATGGAAAACAGCCAAAATTGTGACTATTCCAAAACCAGGTAAAGACCTGACCAAACCCGACAGCTATAGACCTATTAGCCTTCTGAGCTCACCAGGAAAAGTCATGGAAAGAATAGTCCTAAAGAGGATAACAGAAAATTTAAAAGAAAACGCTACAATTAGAGAGGAACAATTTGGGTTCCAGTCAAGAGTTTCGGCAACAATGTTATTGTTACGTCTAGTCGAGGACATATTGGCTGCGTTCAACAAGGGAAAATCTGTAGCAGCAATATTCATAGACGTAGACAAAGCCTATGACAGAGTGTGGAGAGACAATTTAATATGCAAGCTGGAGGATAAAACAGACATCCCACGCTGCTACATAAAATTGATAGCAAATTACTTGAAAGGAAGAAGATTCTTCGTGGCATGTGACGGTGCGAACTCATCAATTCTTGACGCCCTGGATGGAATCCCTCAAGGATCAGTACTGTCACCAACTCTGTACAACATCTATGCAAACGATATTCCTGTACCACCCGAAGTTGAATTTGCCCAGTTCGCAGATGATAAGACGAAATATACTATCGGATACAGACATGAAACAAACATCAGAAGACTGCAGAAAGGCATCGACAAACTCACCGAATGGTGTAGAGCCAATAAAATAACGATCAACACCTCCAAGTGCACTGCAGTATATTTTACTAAGAAAAAACCGGACTTTGACAAACTACCTCAATTAAGAATAGACGGACAAACGATACCGTGGACAAAATCACATCGATACCTAGGAGTTGAACTTGACCAAAAGATGTTGTTCAAAGAACACATCAGACAAAGAATCCGAAAAGGGATGGCTATTATGGTCAACTTATATCCGATACTTAGTAGTAAAGAACTGACACTACGGACTAAGAGCAGAATATATAAATCAGTAATACGGCCATTTCTGCTATATGGCTGCCCAGTTTGGGGAATATCGGCAAATTCGAATATTCAACTCCTACAAAGACTTCAAAATCGCTGTCTACGAATAATACTAGGTGCGAGAATGTACACGCCGGTTACACAACTTCATGATCAAACAGGAATAAATTATATTAAATGCGAAATTAGAACACAGGCAGAAAAACTATATGATAAAATAAACAAAGAGAAACATATAGAGCCCCGACTACGGTCGAATTGGTTTGTGTGAACCAAAAACATGGCATAGATACAAGGTTCCGCTGAGTATATTAAACCAAGAACAGTGAAAGACCATTATTTGGGTTTTTCCATAAGACCATCCGAGTGGTGGTCACAGGTTTTTCCCCCAAAGTGATAAATAAAGAGTGCCCCAAAACCTAAGCCTTAAACTAACAAGCAAAGCTTCCAAAGGAAGTGGTGCTTTAGCATATAAGAACAAAAAAAAAAAAAAAAAAAAAAGGCTCGCTAGTCAGTCAGTGTCTTGTCCTTGTAAGTGAGAATTAACCTGATGAAGGCAACGATGACAGTTGCCGAAACGTTAAAAGATCTAAATAAATCAATTAACCGGCAGAAAACCCGAGAGTTATTTATTTCAACAATACGCCGGGAAAAACTAAAATGTCATACAATTTTCACTTCTCTGCAACAACCCCTCATCACTCCAACGAGTGAAGGATTTTGAAACCTTTTCCTACTACCCGTCCAATGTGTCATGTCCATTTGAGGTTGTGATCAAATATTACGCCAAGTCTTCAATAACCAGTTCGTTCTCCACCTTATAATCATAATCAGCCTTTCGTTTTTCAGTCTGTGTACCTAATAAGCTGACTATTCTTTGCATTTATTCCATCCAATGTTGTCCTACCAAGCTAAATATCCAGTCCAGATCACCCTGCAGCTGTTCACAGTCTTCCACTATTTTGATCATGTTAAATAGCTTTATGTAATCTGAAAAAAAAGAAACCTAACTTCTGAAAATAACACTACCCTGTGACACTCCCATTTTTTACTTCCACTTCTTTAGATACTGCATTTCCTACCCTAACGTTTTGCTTTCTACCTACACAGAAAATTACTTTTTCATCCAGTTTAATTTTATTTAGCATTATTTGAAGGCTCACACTGTCAGTAGCCTTCGAAAGATGTAGTGCCTACGTTATCAATTTGACCTCCCTCGTCCGTTTGATCCGAAATGTGTGACAAATAGCTTACTAACTGAGATTCGCATGAATACCTTGCTTAAAACCATTGAACGTTTCAAGATAAATATAATGTACCAACCTGCTATCATTAAGACATCCGTAGTAATATTATCTACACCAGCCCTTTTATGTTTTTTCAGTGTTCTTAGTTCCTTTTTGATAGCAGCATGATCAATTTCAATTCTTTAGTCTCCTCATTTCTAATTGAGTGTACAAACTTGTTGTCCTATCTACACTCTGCCGTTCCTGAATCATTTTCCCTAATGGTCTCACTAACCCAGTTACTTAACATCTCCACTTTTTTTTTCAAATCCTCACTAACTTCTTCTCCATTATTTTCTATAATTGTCTCAATACCCTCCCTTCACTTAGTTTTCCAACATAGCCATACAAATTATTTGATGCATCCAATAGTGATCCCCATGCATGAAAATATTCTTCATAAAACCATCTTTAACCTTCTTTTTTATTATTATTAATTCTTGTTTAGTTGTTTCAAGTGTTTGTAACATAACACACGTCAGAGCCATGCAAGAGTATCTGTGGCCGGCGTAGTAAGCCAGTGTGGGGCTATCCTTTGGAGGGTGTGTATCGTTGACCACCGTAGAGTTAAGTTGTCGACGCGGCAACATTTCGGTCGGGATTATAGAAATTGTGAAAAGACGAGAAGATTTGGCGGAGTGTAACGTGGAAACTAGTAATGTGTTATATTAACGGTTTTGCATGGAGTGCAGCGATCTCAAGTGACTGTGGAGAGTGTGGGAGTTTGTGCAATTAATTCCTCTTGTCCCACGAGTCTGCAATTCTCGGAAAAGGAGTCTGATTCCTTAGTTAAATATTGATTTGGTGGTGGTATTTTCCGTCGGTGTGAAAGCATAAGTTTATGAACTCAATAAAGTTTTGTCTGTCCATTCTAAAGTACGTGACCTTATCATTTAGTAACCCGACAAACGTTAATACCTAAGCCTGGCGACCGCGGCATAAAGAACCTTTTGTTTAATCAATGAATATGTGTGTGTCGAATAAGTGACTTTTAATAATCAAAAATACATAATAAGCCGGTAAGCTTACATGTTCCATTGCGCCATCCTCCCATTTTCTGAAACTTTCCCTGATATATCTCTACAGGGTCGAAATATATGCCTTTTTATAACTGTAACTATTTTCCCCTACAAATTTGGCCACTGGTTTACTAAATTGTCTAATATCCTCAGAACTGCTTCATGATCACTTATTCATTCATTTATCTGATACTCCACAAGTTATCATCGGGCTTTACTAAGAAGATATCCAATAAGATTCGTCCCCTTGTGTTATGCTCTGCCAAATGTCCAAAGCTCTCTGTTAAAGAGGTTTTTAAATCTCAGTTCACTTCTGTTATTAACCTTTTTACAGACCCAGTTGACATGTGGCAAATATAAATATAGCAAATCTACTCTCACTTCTGAACTCTGATTATAAATTTAGTTTCTCTCTAAGAGCCTTATCGTCATCATTTATTCTTTCATTACGGTAAGCATCCAATACTATGATTTTTTCTTTTTAATTAACTCAGAAATCTATCCCAGGTAACCTCTAGTCATAATCTATGAACACCAGTGAACTATAGTAGTCTTGGCTAACCAGTGTGAATACCCTTTCCTAAATTGTTCCTCTATCACTGCGATACTCACTGCGACCTTCTGAAAAAAACTTTTCTAGTACTTCTTCTTTTTTATTACCAAAAATCTACTCTCACAACGACTTGTGGCTTGTGTCCCTCTATTAAGTTTGTAAATTCTATTCCTTTGTTCATTACACGTCTACAGTTCAATAATAACACACTTTTTACTGGCTTTCAGCATTAAATTTCGCTTCTCAGTTCCGTCCCTGTTATTATTTTAGGAGCTTCATCTATTTCTTAAGCATTTGTATTTTTCCATCGTGGATCTATAATCTGCATCATCAAGCATTGGCAGCTCCAACGTTCGACGTCTGGAGAAACCACTCAGAGAACTAGCGACGAGAATGGTGCAGACCCTCATACTAACGTACATTCTATTTGTCTTCCAAGAGCAACCGTACCACGTGTCATGGAGGCCATTCCAAAAGCGATTAGAGAATCGAACTGCCGTCAGTTAAGAGCAGCTGCGCACGTCGGTACTAATGACTCATGTCGTGTTTCTGTTGCAGATATGTTAAATCCATGTAAGTTGGGTCAGAAGGCGTATGAAGTCGGGAGGGAAAATTCGGTATATTTATAGTTCTCAATTTGTAGTGTCGTGCCGCGCTGCGCGCATCGACTGTGGGGAAGCCCTATGGTGGAAGATTTTTAATTTGAATTGTAGATTGCAGGAGCTGTGTCGCAGAAACAACTGGAGCTTCGTCGGCCTTCGACCGATGATAGCTGCCAATTGGGACGCATTTGACAGATCGGGCGTGCACTACACACCGAGATTGGCGACCAAGGTGACTGCAAAAATATGGTACCGTCTTGATATGAATTATTTTTTAAGAAAAACATGAGGTGCGAGGATCCTTCAGATCATCGAGGAGGATGTGCCGATAACCTAGATCTTGGTTCTGACAGTGATGGCGCGAATAAATTGAATATTACAGCTCAAAATACTTCACCCGTTTTCCTTCAGAATGCGAATTTGAAAAATGCTAATTTATACTCGTACAATACAAAGCAGCTAAGGGTAATGGTGCTAAACTGTCAGAGTATTAGAGGGAAAGTAGCCGATTTCCACGCTGCAGTTGCGACTAATGATGTATATATAATACTATGAACAGAGAGATTGTTGACGCCAGAGGTTGAATCTAGCGAAGTATTTCGCCCACATTTCAATGTATTTCTGAAAGACAGAACTGTCTCAATGGGCAGGGGCGTGTTTGTGTCCGTTAATAAAACCGTGAAAATTTTTGCGAGTTAATGTGGGTCAAGGTAAAAATTATGGTAAAGATGGCCTCCGCGTCGTGTCGCCAGTCTGGTACCTCTCGCTTTTGATCGTTATACTTGTGGAAAAACGAAACACTAAGTGTTTGGTATAAAACACATAGCTTAAGAAAGCGTTCTAAGACCTGTGCGCGAAAGGACGTAAAGCTTTTTCAAAATATTGAGTGATTATCGAGTGATAATCGATTGATTTGTTCGTGGCTGACGTGTGAACAGTTCCTCGCCGCGAGCGCTGTCGTCGAGCTGAGTCGGCTGCCTTGCGACCTGCCAGCGGTGCTCTGCCGAGTCAGCGGCCTCGCGCGGCACGCACGTTGCGCCAGACTCCTGATGCCGGCGACCTGCTGCGGTGAATCACCACAGTAAACAAATTTTCTGCTGCCGCCAACATGGGGTCGCCAGAAGTAAGCTCTGACGGGGTTTTAAATCAGTGTAGTGAAAAAATCGGGAACGAGAATGTGGAATTAGTCAAGCATCTAAACGATATTTGCGGCCAAAAACTCACTGAGGTTAAAGTTAGATAAATAAAAGATAAGCTAGCCTGGTGGGCAATAAACATCGCCTTCTTGGAGGGCCGGCTGTGTCAGCTAGGAAAATAAAATGAAATACTCAAAAAAGAAAATGAGAAACTCAAATAAAATAGAGGAGAAAGAGTCCCCAGTTATGCTGTAATGGCAAAATCTGGAGGATCGACTGGTGTGAATCCCAAAATCAATCAGTCGACAAAAAGTGCGGTTTTTATCACTTCCAAAGGGGGGGGGGGAGAACACAAAGCAAGTGGATAAACAAGTTACAAAAGTCATAAAACCTGGGAGGGATAAAATTAGAATGAATAGAATTCGTACAACTAACAATGCATTATAGTGGAAACAGAATATCCTGAGGATTCACAAAAAATTCTAAATTATGAGGAACTGGCTCATAAGATGCGATGCTAACTCCCTAGAAAACGAAGGCAACTTATGATTTTTTACTACATACCAATAACAATTCATGTAAACAACCTTGCTGATGCTGTCTACTAGCAAACCCTTGAGGATAAAATAAAGAAAGGTCAATTTATGGAAGTTTATCAACCAAAATTTAAGACTGTACCTAGAGAAAGAGCAACAGTTCATCATGTTGCGGAGGTGAGTCCTTCTGTTAGGAAACTTCTGTTGCAGCAAAGTAAAGTCTTCATAGAATTTTCTGCTATAACAGTGAAAGATTACGTTGTCGTACTAAATGCAATAAACGTTTGTATTTAGGACATGTCAGTAAGCATTGTAAGAAGAACAATAGTTCTTGTTCACACTGTGGAGAGGAAAACCACCAGTGGGATTAGTGCAAGAAAAGTTCTCAACCGTGCAACAGACGGGGCAATAACAGCAACAAGAAGGTCAAAGAGTGTCTTACCTACCAATTACTCCTACAACGAGCTGTAAACAGGACTGATTATGGATAGGTTACTACAAGGAGTAGATATGGGAAACGACATATACTCTCAACTGGCAAATGTAATTAGGAAAATAGTTGAGGATGTAATTGGGAAGCAGGCTACAAAAATGCAAGGAAAACCCCTTAAAGACAAAAAAGAAATGAAAAAAAGGCTGCCTGCTTCAGAGAGAAACTAAAAATTCAGAAGAACCGTAAGAAACAGGATGCTGGAACGCAGACTGACGAACAATCATTTCAGATTAACGAAATGTCTTCGAGTTATGCCAGTGATCCCTGAAACCCTTATGTGAAGAGGATTTGTCTGGGTTGGAAAATAGACAGACCAAATAGGTTTGAACATTACTCACGACCTGTAGCAAGCCCAAAATTGGTGGAATAAGCGCTGAATTTTGGAAACATAGCACAGTTCTATATACCCCAAAACAATATATGGTGATTTTAAAACAGTTTTAAAACTCGCTCGGCTGGAGGAGGCTCAATATCTCAATGTCGCATTGAGACATCTAACTCTAATAGCGCATCCAGCCGGTAAATATGTAACCTTCCCTCAGCTAGAAGGGACTGATCGTATCTCTTACAGAGACTTCTCAGCTTCTCTCACTTGCGCATAAGGTCTTTGAAAGAAGGAATGAATATTTTGATCCCGATCAAATATATAAACAGTACTTATTAACTCATGGGCGTATAGTTTTCGATTCAAAACTCCAGTGGCCATAGGGCAATGTCTACACCAGACATCTATAAATCACAAAATGTCTTGTAAGCTACGAATTGCACAACTAAACGCCAGGAGAAGCAAGTTGGTTTTGCATGAGGTGAGGGAGCTGTCAGAGGAACATAAATGGAATGTCATATGCCTTCAGGAGACACAATTCGTGCTTCGGGAAGATTCCTTATATCCCGGTATCGTCACAGATAATCTTAACAGAAACCCTACGACAGCAGTAGTAGTACTATCCAGACAATTTACTGTAACTAAGATAGTGCAATTCTGTTATGAGCATACGACATGTGTAGAGCTCATTGCTGACTGGGGTAGTGTAATTCTCGTCAACATGTATTTTTAATATAGTGATCCCATTGAACCATACATTCGAAAAATAAGAGAAGTGTGCACTGCCCTAGGAACAATAGTAATAATGGCTGACGTCAATGCTTAATCCGAAATCTGGAATAGTGGGATGACAAATACAAGAGGCGAGCTTTTAGTGGAAGCTGTTAGTGAACTGAATCCAGTAGTAAGAAATCTACCGCATAAACCCTACGCATATAGCAACAGAGCAGGAGCTCGGTCAAACAACGACGTAACATTGACCAATCTGCGATATGGGAACTTATTGAGGAATTGGAACGTTTTAGAATTTTTAACTACTAGCGATCATAATTTTATTACTTTTGAGTTGGTTAGAGGGAGGAACGATTTTGACACATCAGAAGCACAGATTTCCAAGATGCATTACAACATCAGACGGGCAGACTGGAACAGGCTGAGAGAAAGTTTGCACAACAGGAAATATTATTAGATTATAATGATGTAGATCGAGCCGCAAGAGATCTTACCCGAACACTCCAGATATCAATGAGAAGATCTATTCCTCAAAAGAGAACCATTGGCACAGTGGACAGACCTTGGACCGTTAGACTATGACAAATGATGCATAAAGCAAGAAAAGATTACCAACGTTGCCTTATCTCCAATATTAGAGGACAGCTGCTGAAAAGATATAAACAAATTAAAAGTGAATTCCGAGAACTATTAATACTAACTAAACAAAAAAGTTGGGAAACATTTGTGTAAACAAACTTGCGTACAGACCCTTGAGGTATCTCATACAAAATTGCAACAGGAAAGGTAAAACTCCCAACTACACTGTCTCTACTACAGAAACAAGATGGAACCATGACTACGAGTTGGAAAACTACTGCAGAAGTGTTTATCTAAGGACTCCTTCCAGATGATAAAGTGGTAGATGACGAGATGGAGCACAGAGCGCTCCGTCTGGAAATGGACCAACATAGGCAAAGTATCACTAACACTCCAGAGATTAGCATCTTGGAGGTAGTACAAGCAATAAATGCCTTGTCCAGGAACAAAGCTCCGGGTCCGGATGGAATTCCAGTTGATGTAGTACAAGAATTGGTAGTGCCAGTAGCCCCCACTGTGTGTAAGCTCTATAATGCATTCCCGCATCAGGAAAGAGCACCAAACATCTGGAAGCAGAGTGAGGTATTAATCATCAAGAAGGGAGATGACATTGATCCAAAATTGCCTAACTCATATCGACCCATCTACTTGCTAAACGTGCTGGGCAAAATACAAGAAAAGGTGCTGTGCAAGAGGTTACAAGATCATTGGGAGAAGGAATGGATGAATACAAACCAATATAGAATCAGAGGAGGTAGATCTACAGAGGATGCAATCAACCGGACAATGAATCTGATACAGAACTCAAATAAGATTTGATAATGTATGGTGGACTTCACTTTTTGCACGGCTTAAGGAATTTAACTGTCCAAAGAACTTGTATAATACCTTTAAAGATTACTGTAAGAATAGATATGTCAAACTTAGGTATCCTGGAGTATCCATTGTTAAAAATCTAACAGAGGGTTGCCCACAGGGATCGATTGTGGTCCGATATTTTGAAACATTGGGCTTCAACCGGGAATGGCAAGGCTGCAAAGAATACTGGAACTCATGGGACTAGTTGCCTGATGATCTGTTCTTAATTATAGAGGGTAAAACCAGAGCCGAAATTGAGGCTAAAAGTGCAAAGAATCTGCGTGAACTCAGTCGATGGTGCAGACAAGTCAAACCAAGATTAGCACCTCAAAGTCTCGTAGCACTGAAAGTCAGATTACAGAACATTCCAACCATTAAAATAGACGGAGTAACAATAAGAAGAGGTCCATTCAGTCGATACCTTGATGTGAAATTATACGAAAGTCTAAATTTTATGGCCCATACGGAGGAAGCATGTAGGAGAACCCACTCAGTAATAAATAAACTGATCAGTATGGGGCAAATGCGTTGCCAACTTTCACTGCTTGTTATTCAAATATTCCACAAGACAAAATTAGCATCAATCATTTGGTATACAGCCAGCTTCTGGGCAATACACCTCAGAAAAGTAAAACCCAGCAAATTTTTGAGGAGGACACAGCGAAGTATTCTACTCAGACTGAATGGTGCTTACAAAACAACAGCAACTGATGCTCTTTCCGTGGCACTTCGGGTATGGCCACTGGACTTGGAACTTCGCAAGCGGGGCTCATGATAGGGAATCTGAAACAGGTAGAGAAAATCACGGTAGCACCAGTAATAACAGCTGCAGATGTAAATAAATTGTTATTGGAAGAATGGCAGCAAAGGTGGAATGTTAGCGCAACAGGAAGAAGGATGTATGATATGTTTACAAGTGTCTGTGAAAGGCTCAAAATGTCGCATCTTCTCCCATCGCCTGGGCTGGTACATTACATAACGGGTCATGGCCCTTACAACAGTGAACTACAAAGAAGAAGAGTAGTGGACAGCGATAGCTGTGACTGCGGAAACAAGGGCACTCCATAACATGTTATATGGGAATATGTTTCAACAGCGGAACAAAGAGCGCCATACGAGCAAATATTACAGGGCAGGTGCATTTTTGACATATTGCGTGACAAGGAATTATGGTACTTTCTTGATGCAGCTTGCAATCACAAGCAGCCATAGAAAGGTTCTTGCCACTTAGAAACAGTCTAAACTGATGGAAACAGTTTAAACCGACAGCGACCAGTGACCGAGCAGTGATCATTCCCGAAGAAAGACACTCCCGATGGGTCGAAGGAGGACACCTCTACTTCCAGAAGTTCTGAGGGAGGGAGGTTACTCCGTAGTGGCTGTGCCGGGAGTAAATGTCTAAAAGTGTCATAAATGTACAACGTGAGAAACAGCGAGACAACAGTGCAGGAAGTGATTTGTATATGTGAATGTTTCTTTGTTTAATTATATATAGAAATATCTGTGTGTGAATGTATGTTACTCAAATTACTAATTTACAATATATATATATATATATATATATATATATATATATATCCATAAAAAACACTAACACTTATCAAATACATTCTTATACATTGTTAATGTAATTATTTAACTAACTTTTGTGAAATTTGATAAGTTTATGTGTTACAAACTAATTTTACATCCTGAACAATATTTAGCTATTGTGGCCATATCTCGCACACACTTGCAGCGGCCGCCAGAGATTAGCCTGTGTGTTCATCATACAGCGCACGCCGTCCAGCAGGAAGAGCCATCAGTTGCTTGACAGCCATCGGCCAGTTGCTTGCCCAGTCATCGGTTAGTCGTCGCTCTCGCAGTTGTCTTGGTCGTGTGACGGAAGTGCTCTCCCGGAACACCACGCGGACCGGCCGTGTACCAAACTGACTACACTAGTGGACATTTAGTCTGTTGCAGCTTTCTGTTATGTTATTCAATGTAATGTGAATGTATTGTGTTACTCGTGCCCTACAATATATCTTCAGAACACATCGAGTTGTTGTGTTTGATTGTAATGTTTCCTGTGTCAGTAACATTTGTATGTGGGGCAACCCTACCCACATAATAACTCGGGCGATGGATAATTTTATCTTGTGTACGTCTTGTAATATACTGGAAATATGGGCCCAGAGCAGAAACTAGGCTATTATGAATCAGGATATAAAAATAAAATAAAAATTGGCAAAAATTTAAAATTCATCATACTGTCATTTTATCGACCTACGGATTCTGATTTGGCTAACTTCAAAGAATCACTTAATAACTATATAAAAAAATTCAGGGACATATATTGATCGTGAGTGGCGATTTTAACCAACCGTTGGTTAAGTGGGAAACATGCACGTTCAGGTATGGCGGAAGAGATATGTTAATAACCGAAACGTTCCTAGAATCATTTGCAGAAAGATCTCTTGAACAAATGGTCGAAAAGCTACCGCGGTGCGACAAAAATTCCTCGTCCATTTTGGATCGTTTTCTTTTATGCAATCCTGATTTGTAGATACAGTTTGTATTGAAGACGGTATAAGTGATAAAACATACACCCTAAATACAAATTTTGTAGAACTTTGGTTTAATTTAAAAGAAATAATATGGACCGGTTTAAATTAATTTGTTCCCAAGAAGTTTATTAAGGTTAATAAGAACTTTCCATGGCTCAATAGGGAAGTGAAAAGTTTGCTCCAGAGGCAAAGGCGTTTATATGCCACGGTGAAGAAATCGGGGGACTTATCTAATCGCTGTAAATTAGTCCAGTCGCGTGCGGAAGTGTGTAGGCGATGCGTGATGCTTTTAAAGAATTCGAAGTTAGGTGTTTATCCGAAGATCTGATTACTAATCCAAAAACGTCCTGGTCTTATGTCAAAGTAAAAAGAGGCTCTTGTAAGGTTATGCCGTCATTGTTAAAGGAAAATGGGGAATTATCAGAAACTAGGATAGAAAAAACAGAAATTTTGGAAAATATATTTTTAAAAACTCAGAGGAGATTCCGATATTTAATAAAAGTTATCGATATTTAATAATCGTACCAACAAAATTATGAAAAATCTCGCTCTTTATGTCGAGGGAATAACTAAACTGCTTATGAATGTAAAAAACCAATAAGGCTCCGGGACCAGACGGTATTTCTACAAGATTCTACTCTAGGTATGCAAAGGAAATTACGCCGTATTTGATGAAATTATACACCGCCTCCATGGATGAAGGAAAAATATCAGCTGGATGGAAGACCGCCATCGCAAGTCCAGTGTTTGAAAATGGAAATGTCAATGGTCCTCAAAATTATAGGCCGATCTCGTTAACCTCAATATTTTACAGGATTTTAGAACACATCATATATTTAAATATCATGCAGTTTTTTGATAAAGGTGAGCTTTTATATGCAAATCAACATGGATTCAGAAAAGGTGGATGCTGCGAAACACAATTTGCACTTTTAATTCACGCCTTGTGACGTATTATAGACTTAGTTCCATTAGTTTTTATAAAATCTTTCGCCACTTTGTCTCACACAAACTTCGTGGTTATGGCATATCTAGACAAATATGCGACAGGATTGCAGACTTTCTGAAGGGTAGAACACATTGTTTAGTTCTCGACGGCGAGCGTTCATCACTTACCGAAGTGCGGTCCGGGGTTCTCCAGGGAAGCATGATAGGGCCTCTGTTGTTTCTCATATACATTAATGATTTGTGTGACATAATAAGGGGGAAGAAAAGAATATTTGCTGATGATGCTGTTATTTATCGTGAAATCAAAACACAGGACGTCTGCGCTTTGTTACAAGATGATATTATGAAAATAATTGCGTGATGTGAAGACTGGCAGTTGAAGGTAAACGCTAAGTCATGCGTGTAAGTGAAAAGGTGACATCATTTAGCTCTGAATATACAATTTATGGTATTGTCCTTTAAACGGTAGATTCCGCTAAATACCTAGGGGTAACAATTCGTAATACGTCGTAATTTGTCTTGGAATGAGAATATCGTGAAGGTAATTGGAAAAGCAAATCGTATGCTCCAATTTCTAGGTCGTAATTTAAAACAATGTGCTCCGGAAGTTAAATCGGTTGCATACAAGTCACTAGTGCGTCCTCACTTAGAATATTGTTATTCTGTATGCGGTCCCCATCAATAGCTGTTAATAGAGGGATTAGAGAAGGTCCAAAGAAGAGCCGCCCGATTCATGATAGGTATATAGAGTTGGAGGGAAAGCGTAAGTGTGATGTTGAAGGAGTTAGGTTGGGAAGACCTGGAACACCGAAGGCGTTGCTCTGGACGAAAGTTAATTGAAAAATTCACGGCTGACTTATTTCGGAATTACAGCAAAATACTACTACTAGCAACATTCATATCCAGAAATGGCCGCGAAAATAAGATAAAAGATATCAGGGCCATAACAGATTCATTTCTGTACTCATTTTTCCCAAGAGCGACATTAGGGAATGGAATAGAAAGGGTTTACCAGGCGAGTAAACTTAAAATCGATAAAGCACTCCGGCCATCCTGATCTGGGTTTTCCATTGTTTTCCCAGATCACTCCGGGCGAATGCCAGTATGGTTCCTCACAATAGCCCATGGGCGCCTCCTGCCATATTCCGTATATCCCTTCCAAACCATTACTCTTTCAGACAGGTGCAATGCACCCTCCGCCACACAATTTTAGTGAATCGCGGAATAATCATCGTAATAAAATAATGATCTATCTCCATCTCCTCACAAGAAACTTAAAAATGCACAATCCTTGACCCCACCATCGCTGGAAGAGGACTCCCTTACTGCTTTAGCTAACAACTGAGAAAGTACCCAATTGCCCCTTGTCCTATTTGGGCGTTGGGGAAGACTAGTGAAACCCCACCTACCAATTGTATTCACAGGCACAACACTAACCCCTTTTCCAATTAGCACCTCCGTTTCCTCGCCTCACAGAGTGATCCAACTGTGGCCAGTCATCGCGACTTAGGTCATGCATGAGTTCAACTTAGTATGCTGCGCCTTTTTCATCTCCTTCTATAGGTCACTCTATAGGTATTATCTACATCTTCATCTATACTCTGCAAATCACAAATACTGTGGGTGGCAGAGGGTGCTAAGCACCAATCCTAATTCTGCGCATTACAATCCCGAACAGATCGAGGAAAGAAGGAATACATAAATGAATCAGTACGGCATCTTATTTCTCTAATCTTATCCCTCCTGTCTTTGCGACCTAAATAGGTTGGCGGAAGAAGTATTTCGTTGCACTCGTAACTTAAAGATTTTCGCATATTCTCCAGCAAATTCAAACGAAAACGACGTCGTCTGTCCGCCAAACAATCCCAGCCCAACCCACGAATTAGCTCTGTGACACTTACGTAAGGACTGTAACTAGCAGTCACGAATCGAGCGGCTCTTCTCTGTACTTTCTCTAATGTGTCAATCAATCCCTTGCGATACGGATCCCAAATTCCACAACAGTATTCCAAATGCGGACGCACTAGTGTTTTGTACGCTATTTCCTTTGTATGAGCATTACAACTTCTCAAAATACGTCCTATGAATCGTAGTTTGGAATTAGCTTTTCCTACAACGGAAGTTATGTGCAAGTCCCATTTCATGTTGCTTTGTACTGTTACGCCTAGATACTTCAGGGAATCTACAGTGTCAACAACTGAATTATTAACTTTGTACTCCAGAGCAAGCGGGGTCTTTTTATTACTTATGTGCATTGCCTTGCACTTTTTACAGTTAAGTGTAAGCTGCCATTCACGGCACCATTCCGAAATAACATCCAGATCGCGCTGAATTTCTAAGCAATCGTCGGAGCACCTCACTTCCCTATAAATAAGTGCATCATCAGCAAAAAATCGCATCCTGCAATTAACGTTGTCACCGAGATCGTTTATAAAAATTAAGAAAAGAAGTGGTCCTATTACACTTCCTTGAGGAACGCCCGAAGTAACATCTAGTTTAGAAGAGGCTTCCCCGTCTACAACGACATACTGTGACCGACCAGTTAGAAAATCGCGTATCCATTCGCAAATCTGATCAGATATACCGTACGCTCGGATCTTCGCTAAGAGTCGGTTGTGTGGTACAGAGTCAAAAGCTTTCTGAAAATCCAAGAAAATAGCATCAACTTGTGATCCCGCATCAATAACTTTCATTACATCATGCGAAAATAGAGCCAGTTGCGTTTCACATGATCGGTTCTTCCGAAATCCGTGTTGGTATGCTGTAAGTAGCTCGTTTTCATCTAGAAACTTCATAACGTTAGAGCATATGCCATGCTCCAGAATTCTACTGCAAACAGATGTTAGCGATATCGGACGATAATTCATAGGATCTCTCCGATCTCCTTTCTTGAAAACGGGAATCACCTGCGCAATTTTCCAGTCAGAAGGTACTTTTCTTTCCTCTAAAGATTTACGAAATATATCTGACAGAAATGGTTCTATTTCTTCCGCGTATTCCGAAAATACTCTTACTGGTACACCATCGGGACCCGGCGCTTTCCCCCACTTCAGGAGCTTTAATTGCTTTATGATACCTACACTATCAATTTGTACTGGATCCATTTCAAATTCAACACGCCGTGGAAAAACGGGAATGTTTTCCATGTTTTCGTCAGTGAAGGAATTTTTAAATTCGGCGTTAAATACGGTAGCCTTGTCGCGGCTGTCATCAACTTCCCGACCGTCTTTTAGTAGAACTGGCATATTGTTGTCACAACCACCTATTTTTTTTACATACGACCAAAATTTCTTTGGATTTTCAATGAGGCTATTGGAAAGTGAGTTGCATCGAAAGTCATTGAAGGCTTCGCGCATCGCATTCTTGACCTGTCCTCTTGTCTCAGCTAGTTTTTCTAAATCACTCCTATACATCGTCCTTCTTGAGCGTGCATGAATCTTCCTTTGCTTTTTAAGTAACCTTTTGACTTCACGCGTATACCACGGGGGATCGTTCCCGTCCCTGATTGTCCTTTTCGGTATATGTAAGTCGATACCTTCCCTGACTATATTTATGAATCGAAGCCACATCTCTTCAACCGAGCCTCTTCCTTCTACAAAGGTAATGTATTTATCCCTCAAAAACGTTCTTAAACTGTCCTTTGGGGCCTTTTCGAACCTGTAAACGACCCTTTCTTTTTTCTTTTTGCGTTCGACTGTTAATTTTACTGTAGCAATTACAGCTTTATGATCACTTATTCCCGTGGTGGTAGAAATGTCCGTAAATAATTCAGGCCTATATGTAACGAGAATATCTCAAATGTTTTCGTTTTCGTTGTCGCACCACGTTGGTTCAGTGACGAGCTGCTCAAGATTAAGATCTGAGAAAAGGTCGAGAATAATCTCACAGGATATTTTATCCCTGCCACCAGTAACGTGGGCGTAATTAGTCCAGTCAATATACGGCAAGTTGAAGTCGCCTCCTAGTATTATTTCATGATCCGGAAATTGACGAGCTATATTACTTACGTTATTTCTTAAGGCCTCAGCAACACCTACATCTGCATCTGGTGGACGATAGAAAGACCCTACTACAAGTTTTGTCCTAGCTACTTTTAGTATAATCCATAGGATTTCACAGACCGTATCAATATTTATTTCGTTACACGACAGATGTTTACGAACAGCTATAAATACACCACCTCCATTAGAATGTAACCTATCCTTACGGAAAACATTCATGCTATGGTTAAAAATTTCTGCTGAACTTATATCGGGTTTTAACCAGCTTTCAGTACCTAATACTATATCAGCTTCTGTGCTACTAATAACGCTTTCAAGCTCAGGCTGCTTATTACAAACACTTCAACAGTTTATAACGAGTACTTTTAACGGTCGAGATTAATTGGGCTACCCGTGACTGTAATCCCAGTTTCGGGTCTTCCTCCCTCAGCCTAAAAAATCCCCCAATGCACTCCACACGGCCCCTGCCACCCGTGTAGCCGATTCACGTGTGTAGTGCACACCTGATCTATCCAAGGGAACCCTACACGATTCGACCCCAGGGTGAAGATCAAGGAATCTTGAAACGCGCTTCGCTGTTAACTTCTTCTTTAATAGTTCCTTTTAGTACCAGAAATAATTTATATATATATATTTTTCAACGAAAGAAGGCTCAGTTTTTTCATAAATTCATTTTAATAAGAACGATAACTATTCTAAACCAACATCCCGTCATACAGTCTACATGAGCCCTAGCTTAAACTTCATTTCCAAAAATTGCAGGTTAGTGAATTAGTAATCTCATTTCCCGAAGCGACGTTTTCTTTTAGAAGGTTCGAGTTCATCTGTCTGTCCGTTGATAATAACCAACGAGTTGTAACCGAAAATCCAAAGCACATATATATTAAATGTTATATATGGAATTTTAATCTTATAAAGTTTTTGCCTTTGGTATTAATCAGCCCCGTTACATCCCCCGCTAATTTCTATGAAATTCGAAAAGAATTGAAATAGGAATTAATTTATCACAGGTCCCTCAGGTGTTGGTGTTACAATGTAAGTTTTACATAAATACAATAATAATAATAATAATAACAAATATTGAAAGTTGGAGTATCTTGTCTTCTCTGGTTGCTCCGCTGGTTTTCCACCTGTAGCAAACATAAATGTCCACTATGTCTTACAGGGTACTAACTCTGTTGCCATCAAGTTTAATTTTTTTTTTTTTCTTTTGCACGGTACTCCTGAAAGAAGATATATATAGTATGCCAGCATTTAAGCTTGTAGAAGAACAAAATATATAAACTTTTTTTCCATTTTTCAAAACATCAGTAACAACAAATCAGTTTCTGATTAAGGTATTTGTCCATCCCACCAATATGCTACTTAGATAGTTATTGTAAACAACTGTTATTTTGTAACATCATCTTTGTAATCATCTTCAGCTGTCATGGCCTCCGCCTGTTTACCAAGCATACCATTCAAATAGTTAAAAATTCCATTAACTGCCCTTGGTACATTATATTCTTCATAAGACCGATCCTTTTGAACAATTTTACTGTTGGATAACCGGCAACATTATTTAAATCACATGTTTGGTACCCTGGACCAGTACAATCAACCCTCACTAATACGACTGGGACACCATTGTTTCTTGCTAATCTAGCATCACTTTCACAGCTTCATTTTTATTTCTTCAATACATTACATTATATTCTAATGCTCCGGTATAACTTACAAATTATATATTTCCAAAAAGGAAAGTCCTAATAGACAATAAACTTTTATGTAATGGTATGCTGTGGTAACAGCTGAAGACTGTACATCTGACCAAGATCGTCAATATTGGTAAATGACAGCTTCCTCTTAGTGATTATAAACGTTTACTATCATTACAGTTGAAGAATTGTGTGCAGCCACAACAATCAGTACTACTTACAAGTGTTTTGTAGCACGGAATAACAATAATATGACAACTATAACTTAACAATAATAATAAATTCCAATATGACAGAGTATATATGTACACACCTGTGCCCTGCACTAGTGTTAAATCTTCTCATTCACCTTAAACTAATTCATCATTTTCTGAGTTGTACACAGGATGAGGCAGTAAGCATAGCTTACCCCTCTACAAAAAGAAAACCCTTTTTTTCTATATTTCCAGTTCACTTTTTCCCAGTTATTCATACAAAACAACTTCCTGTTTACAGTGAATCTTACTTTGCCAGAACAGTAACATTGCAAACCAACTTCAAAAATATGTAAAGAACTCTGAAAATGTTCAACACGATTATTCTGTAACAGCTTTGATTCATAATCACAAACATAATTCTCCCCAACTCTGGAAAAAATGTCACAGTTTACATTCTTCAAAATCATCAAACTACCCAATCCATCTACATTCATTAAAATCTCTTCCATCTCTTTTACATGACACCCTTCTTTGACAATTTGTCTATCCTTTACATGATTTACCTCATCATTAATTGTAACATCACTCATCTCATATTTTTCCCTTACAGTATTAGGCCTACTATCATTACTTTCAATTGTATTACCTAATGATTCACAATGAATTGCATTCGTACTTTGTTCATGTAACAAACCTATATCTGTTTGTGACTTGTTGGAGGTATCGTGTAATAATTCTATGCACTCTTTAACCTTAAGCTGTTCTAGTTCTAGTTTGTTTACTCTGTTTCCTTGATGAATAAATTCATTCTTAAAGGTATCCCCAAGTTGATTTATATCATAACTAATAGTCTGAATCTTATGTTCAACATTTTCTGGGTTTTCATGGTATTCAGTAACATGTTTTTCCAAGGTTGTTTCAACTGTAGTGACTCGTTCACTAAAATGTGTGTAATAATTTCCTATCTTGTCATGGATTTCCCCTATTTTAGAATCAATTTGTCGTGAATAGTCCATAAAATCCCTTCTAAGGTCATTTATGCTAGTCTTGGTCTCTCTAAACTGAACATCTAAATGAGATTGCATTGATAAAATTAGGTCAGTAAGTGTTTGTAGGGAACTGGTATGTTCTGGCTGGGTAAACTGAGAAGGAGTTGATGGAGTTTGTTTATGCTCTGGTTCCTGATAGGTACCTACAGCAGGAGAATAATCATCCTCAAATTGTGAAAAATGGACCCTATTTTCATCCTCTGGTTGAGATACAAGTGTTTTTTCCAAAATTACAGATGGATAAGAGTCAAGTATAGTATATACAGACGGTGGGGCCATATCCGGTATATTAGAATTTTCTGCAACATCATGTTGACAGATTACATGAAAAGTATTTTCATTGTCTTTATCCATAGTAAGTTCAATTTAAATATTTTTAACCAGCACAAAATCAAACTTCGTAGCTCAAACACAGTTAATTGAAGTCCATAAAATTCACAATAGGCAAAGAACGGAAAGTATTTAAATCCGTGAAAATTTAACTATCGAAATGAAAATCCTTCACAGTATTTAAAAAAATAAAAAGAATTTAAAATGTACTTCCCTTTTATGTTTCCTTTTTTTCCGTGATATGTTTCACAGCAAAGCACGACTTTGCCGGCCACCAATGTTGTTAAACCAAAACAGCTGTCCAGTTGATATGCACTCGAAGTCTGTTGCGGTGCGTATCGATATACAAGTCGACTGTAAATCGTCGTGTGTTGCGTTTTATTTATCTTGCTTTCTCGAAGTTCGTAAAAGTTAACAAAATTACCAATTCAGGTGTCAAGGTCGCCATGAAATGCGCTTCGCTGTTAACTTCTTCTTTAATAGTTCCTTTTAGTACCAGAAATAATTTATATATATATATTTTCAACGAAAGAAGGCTCAGTTTTTCATAAATTCATTTTAATAACAACGATAACTATTCTAAACCAACATCCCGTCATACAGTCTACTTGAGCCCTAGCTTAAACTTCATTTCCAAAAATTGCAGCTTAGTGAATTAGTAATCTCATTTCCCGAAGCGACGTTTTCTTTTAGAAGGTTCGAGTTCATCTGTCTGTCCGTTGATAATAACCAACGAGTTGTAACCGAAAATCCAAAGCACATATATATTAAATGTCACGGTCGCCATGAAACGCGCTTCGCTGTTAACTTCTTCTTTAATAGTTCCTTTTAGAACCAGAAATAATTCCTATATATATATTTTCAACGAAAGAAGGCTCAGTTTTTCATAAATTCATTTTAATATGAACGATAACTAATCTAAACCAACATCCCGTCATACAGTCTACATGAGCCCTAGCTTAAACTTCATTTCCAAAAATTGCAGGTTAGTGAATTAGTAATCTCATTTCCCGAAGCGACGTTTTCTTTTAGAAGGTTCGAGTTCATCTGTCTGTCCGTTGATAATAACCAACGAGTTGTAACCGAAAATCCAAAGCACATATACATTTAATGTTATACATGGAACTTTAATCTTTCAATTAATTTTCTTAAATAATAATTAATTTTATAAAGTTATTGCGTTTTAGTATTTATCAGCCATGATTATCGCAGAAACGACGCAGTCTCTGGTTCAGACCCTCGACTCGGCTCTGAACCAGAGGTCCACAGTCAGTTCCATCGACAATACTGCAGATGGTTAGCTCAGCCGAAATCTTGCGGTCATCAGCCACAGAGCTCACCGTATGAGCAAGCCGCCGGAAGGAAGAGAGGATACCCTCCGACCCAAGGCGGCAAGCATCATTGGTGCCGACATGAGCTACAATCCGCAGTTGGCTACACCTCGTCCGCTCAATGGCATCCGGAATGGCCTGTTCCACATCATGGATCAGACCGCCCGGAATGCAAAGAATGCATTGGACTTCATCCCAGACCTGTTCGCCATATCCCTAAGGGGCTCAATGAAACGCCTAACGTTGGAGCTACCTATCACCAGAATCGCCCAGACCTAGCGGGCGGGGGGGCTGGCAACTCGCTGATTGACGATTGTGGATCTGAATCAGATCCAGACAGCACATCAAACCTATTGGACAGTGGTACAGGCTTGCCCTCTTGGGATTCAGACCTGTACTCCTGCCCCCGCATGCGGCGTCGACGTCCGGAAACCACGCGCCAGACACCATCAGGTGACTGCCGCACAGGCCCCGAAGACTCAGCCTGTACTGCAGGTACGATATTTGGCAGGGGAGAACCTGTGACAACACCTGCTTCGTCAGGGTCACCCCTTCCACATCTGCTGCAGTCACCTACGGCAGCTTCCAGCCTCGTAACTATAGTTAGCAAAGCTGCAAGCTGAGCGCGAAGATCAGCCACCTCAACCCGCGTCTGCACACAGCAGTCACAGTCCCTACACATATTACTTTTAAAGCAAAAACTACGGAGAGGATAAAAGTTGAACTAACTGAGTAATCCAAATTAACTGTTCACACTTTACTACCAACCGCTACACGACCTAAAGAGAACCTCCTGAGGAATTGAATTTAGACCAGACGACTGCACTTAGTAGTTAATAGGACGTACTGCTGAACGGTGTTAGCCAACCAATGTACTAAATAAAAAACAAATAAGCTCTATATACTTCCCTATAGAAAAAGCAAATAAATGCGATCACGATTGGAGCACGCTGTTATAATTCAATTAACGCAAATAAATCAAACGCGTGTTTCTATCAATACTATTCTCCACACCTCCTACTATAATTACTCTATCGTCTGTACTGAAACTCCGACAAAGAGAACCTATATCCTTTGTTAGCTGACCTAATGTTTCCCTCGATTTGAAAAAAAAAACTTGTGACATGGAAGCTTGTATCTGACTGGTATTGCAGAATAGCGACAACACCTCTTTGATAGCTACTACTTAACAGCAAAACCGTTTTCATCCTATTTTTTTTTTCGCCCTTTTTCTAAAAGGCAGGTAGCACCTTACCAACTCCTGCATGTTCATGTGGCTCTTCACCTCCCGACTTTGGTAACAGGTAAAATCTATTTTTCTCCATAATTTCTGAAGTGTCTGGCTTCTTCATCCTTTTAACTATATTTACCCTACGTCCTGTCATCAGCTCCCAACATTTCATCACGTCCTCCTCACTAAACCCTCCATCTCTCCTTTTTTACTCTGTAGGCTGTACTTCCACAGATCGAGCATCCACTGCTTTTTTTTTTTTTTTTTTTTTGCTTTATGCCTCTTCGACGTCGAGGTGATTAGACGGGGGGATGGATGGGGGCAAGGAACGTGAAGGAATTCGGCCATGGCCTTTTAGAGGAAGCATCCCGGCATTCACTTGGACTGATTTTGGGAAACCATGGAAAACCAAATCAGGATGCCCGGACGGGGATTCAAACACGCTTCCTCCCGAATGCGAGGACAGAGCGTAATCGCTAACCCACCACGCTCGGTACTTGCGTTGCGTGAGTCTGCACGGATATGTGACAAAGCGCTCAGTGACAAAACCGCTCAACCCAAGCTCGGTGGGTAGTTATACCTGCCCTCGCCTACCTGCAGTTGAGAATTCCAAGAAAAATTCTTCCCTGACTGTCCAGTACAGCTCATCTGTTTAGGCTCATATTGCTTTCGCGTCATTCGTACAGTCGGTGATATTAGTTCTTTTTTGAAAGCGATATCATACTTACAACATCTGCTTTCTTAACACACTCAATTAAAAAAAATGCAAATAATGTAAATAGAGAGACAGTGTAAATATGTAAATAATGTATGACGAGGCTCAATTTCAAGCTGATTTTAAATAATCCTTAAAAGATTGTATGCTACGTGCATTTCAATCACTAAGCCAGTACAAAGCCTGGAAAAAGTGTGATAGAAATCAGTTATTAAAATAAGTTATTAAATATTCGAAATTTACTGAATCATATCCGGAAAATGTATTACTTCAAGAACTCTTTAGGCTAGGCGCACTCTATCAATTTTCTGTCACTGCAATACAAAATAGGTTGCAAAAAAAAAAAAAAAAAAAAATGTTAGAGTGCGCACACTTGCGACGAATCAGTCGCAACAGATGATACCAGTATGAGATACGAATTATCGCTCTGTAGTTAGATTAAAAAAAAACTTAAACTAACTACTGGGCATATCTTCTTACTTGTCAAAAGTTACTTGAAGGAAGTTCAGAAAATATAATTTATAGATCATAGAATATTTTTGTTCTGAATTGACAAATCGCATCAATATAGATGTTGATTGCTGGAGCAATTTTCATAATAATTTCTTGTCTTGATCCAAGCTTCACAGAACTGTAATGCACATTAGATACAGGCATTGCAAGTGTACTGCTTGGATTAGATTAGATATGCTCGCTTTGATCGCAAGTGAAAAGAGTTTCGTGAATGCGGGACAGTACTTATATTCATTAATACATAAATATTACCAGCTAGTCATTAGCAGTTAGTTATTTAAAATCCCATTAGGATGTTCAATTTCGAATGTTAACTGCTAATATGTAATATCTAAAGTTTGTTACTACACTTGAATACGCTTTCCAGATAGCATAATTGGTGCATTTGGAAACAGTTTCCACAAATAGAAAATCATTCACTATTTTAGTAAATGTGAATAACTTTGAAATTTTCCACCGAGCGTGGTGAGTGAGTGGTTAACGTTCTGGCCTCGTATTCGGGAGGTTCGAATCCCCGTTCGGGCATCCAGATTTTGGTTTTCCATAGTTTCCACAAATCACTCCAAGCGAATGCCGGATTGCTTTCTTCAAAAGGCCATGGCCGAATTCCTTCCCATTCCTGTCCCCAGTCCCATCCCGCCTCTAATTACCCTGACGTCGGCGAGGCGTAAAGCATTAGAAAAAAAAAAAAAAAGATTGACTATTTTCCATTCTGCACCGCAACATACACTATTTTGTCAGTGATCTTTAGTTACTAAACCCTAATAAGAAACTTCTTTCACGGAGTGAAATGGGTACTTAAGTAAAAACTTTTTATGTCTGGATTTCAGTCTGTAGGCTTTCGTAGATAACATTTTATTTTCTGTGGTAAGACAGAGAAGAAAAGTATAAAGAAGCTTAAGTGAATTTATCCTTTTTTTGCTAGCATTGATACTAAAGAATTTAGGAGTTTCCACTGTGAAAGCAGTGGGGGGTGTATGTTGTGCTGACATTGTTTTTTTTTTTTAGTCTTCATGGTTTCGTCCTTCGCCAAGGAGTGTCTTTTTCGGTTATCTTAATTACTGGCTTACGAAGGCGGTGTTGGGTCGATATTTTACAGTACTCGGAACTAAAAATAGTAAAGAAATACAATTTCTTCCGTATTTACATGGCAGATTGGCAATTTTTCAACCTCTCAGATCAGTATTCGATAATTGTGTTGCTTGAAAAATTGGTCTTTAATCGCCTGCCTATAAATCCGAAGTGCTCACCTAGCCTTAGAAGCCATCAGGGCTTGACTGTGCGTTTCTTCCGGCGACGCCGTCCTTCCAGGAAGGTAGAGGATTATAGACCGTCCTTCCAGGAAGGCGACCCTAGAGCGCAAATGTCACCTGAGCGCTTTTAGTCGGTCACCGAGTATGCACGGGCCGAAACTCAATTGCCATAAACCTTTCGCGCTAATCCCTGATCGTTTCGCCTCTCTCCCATATCTTTTCATGCCTACACAAAGCGGAGAAAATAAAGGGAGAACTCCGTTTATTTTCCATCTTTTCTCTCAACTACATAACCAAAGAAACCATTTCTTATACCCACTGCAACCCATACCATTTGCTATGTTTCTACTACAGGCGCCAACACTTTCCAGCATGATTTTTCACAAATGATTCTAGTACCTTCTAAACAATCATCCAGTAGAAAAAACAAAGCTCTATGACCTTAAATGTAATCGATAGTCTAATAAAATTTAGACCGTGTGCTTACCTTTTTATATATTACTTGATTAAAATTTTATTTCTCAGTTAACCTACTGCTATTAATATATAGATAAAAATATTTTAACGATGATATTTTTATAAATTAGTTGCTATTTTAATATTTTTAGAAATAATTAAATACGAAATTATTATATTTACTACAGAACAAGTTAATAAGGGCTGCGATTTTTACGCTTTTGTGGTACACTTTTTGAAATAAAATAATTTAAACAAATAAAAACCGCCTTCAAAAAAAGCACAATACAAATCTTATATATATATAAAAATAGACGTGTTTTTTTCCTATACTAGCTGGTACCCACGACTTCGTTCGTGATTGTAAAGAATTCATATTGACAGCTATAGACATCTAACCACCACAGTGCACGATGGGAGACTCGATACTATTACCACACACAAATACCAGTCTTCTGCGCTATGTAGTACCGGCACCAAAGTAAAATTTACGGATACACACAAGTCTTTGGATGAAATACGAAAATATTCATGATCGACCAATTTCAAACACCATATCTCACATACTCCCACAGTTACCGGATTTCGGCCAACGTTGTGATCGATGGGAGACTCTCTGTTACTACCACACACAAACGCCAGTGATCTGCGATTGATTGTTTTCACTTAAAAGTGATACACCGTGACACATGCGTCTTTCGCAGAAATATGAAATTGCCGCAGGTCGACCATTTTCATCCCCCATATCTTCCACACCCCCATAGCTACAGACATCTAACAACCATAGTGCACGACAACAGACACGATTCTACTACCACACATAAACACCAATGCTCTATGCTATGTAGTCGTGGCAGAAAAGTGAAATCTGCGTAGACACATGCCTTTAGTCGAAATACGAAAATATCCTTGGTCAGCCACTTACAACCACCATATCTCCCACACAACCACAGTTTTCTGAAATTCGGGGCCGCTGTTGTGATCGAAAGGTGACTCTGTGCTACTACTACACACAAACGCCAGTTATCTGCGATCTATAGTTTTCCGCTGAAAAGTGATACACCATGACACTTTTGTCTTTGGCAGAAGTATGAAATTGCCACAGGTCGATCACTTTCAACCCCCATATCTCCCACACCCCCATAGCTACCGACTTCTAACAACCATAGTGCACGACAGGAAAGACGATTCTACTGCCAAACACAAAAACCAATGCTCTATGCTATGTAGTTGTGACAGAAAAGTGACATATGCGGAGACAGTCGAAATACGAAAATATCCTTGGTCGGCTACTTACAACCACCATATCTATCACAGTACCACAGTTTTCTGAAATTCGACCGCTGCTGTGATCGAAAGGTAACTCTGTGCTACTACTACACACAAACGCCAGTTATCTGCGATCTATAGTTTTCGCTGAAAAGTGATACACCATGACACTTTTGTCTTTAGCAGAAGTATGAAATTGTCACAGGTCGATCACTTTCAACCCCCATATCTCCCACACCCCCATAGCTACCGACTTCTAACAACCATAGTGCACGATAGGAAAGACGATTCTACTGCCAAACACAAACACCAATGCTCTATGCTATGTAGTTGTGGCAGAAAAGTGACATATACGGAGACAGTCGAAATACGAAAATATCCTTGGTCGGCCACTTACAACCACCACATCTACCACAGTACCACAGTTTCTGAAATTCGGCCGCTGTTGTGATCGAAAGGTGACTCTGTGCTACTACTACACACAAACGCCAGTTATCTGTGATCTATAGTTTTCGCTGAAAAGTGATACACCATGACACTTTTGTCTTTGGCAGAATTATGAAATTGCCACAGGTCGATCACTTTCAACCCCAATATCTCCCACACCCCAATAGCGACCGACATCTAACAACCATAGTGCACTACATGAGATACGAGTCTACTACCAAACACAAACACCAATGCTCCATGCTATGTAGTTGTGGCAGAAAAGTGACATATGCGGAGACAGTCGAAATACGAAAATATCCTTGGTCGGCCACTTACAACCACCATATCTACCACAGTACCACAGTTTCTGAAATTCGGCCGCTGTTGTGATCGAAAGGTGACTCTGTGCTACTACTACACACAAACGCCAGTTATCTGCGATCTATAGTTTTCGCTGAAAAGTGATACACCATGACACTTTTGTCTTTGGCAGAAGTATGAAATTGCCACAGGTCGATCACTTTCAACCCCCATATCTCCCACACCCCCATAGCTACAGACATCTAACAACCATAGTGCACGATAGGAAAGACGATTCTACTGCCAAACACAAACACCAATGCTCTATGCTATGTAGTTGTGGCAGAAAAGTGACATATGCGGAGACAGTCGAAATACGAAAATATCCTTGGTCGGCCACTTACAACCACCATATCTACCACAGTACCACAGTTTCTGAAATTCGGCCGCTGTTGTGATCGAAAGGTGACTCTGTGCTACTACTACACACAAACGCCAGTTATCTGCGATCTATAGTTTTCGCTGAAAAGTGATACACCATGACACTTTTGTCTTTGGCAGAAGTATGAAATTGCCACAGGTCGATCACTTTCAACCCCAATATCTCCCACACCCCAATAGCGACCGACATCTAACAACCATAGTGCCCTACATGAGATACGATTCTACTACCAAACACAAACACCAATGCTCCATGCTATGTAGTTGTGGCAGAAAAGTGACATATGCGGAGACAGTCGAAATACGAAAATATCCTTGGTCGGCCACTTACAACCACCATATCTACCACAGTACCACAGTTTCTGAAATTCGGCCGCTGTTGTGATCGAAAGGTGACTCTGTGCTACTACTACACACAAACGCCAGTTATCTGCGATCTATAGTTTTCGCTGAAAAGTGATACACCATGACACTTTTGTCTTTGGCAGAAGTATGAAATTGCCACAGGTCGATCACTTTCAACCCCCATATCTCCCACACCCCCATAGCTACAGACATCTAACAACCATAGTGCACGATAGGAAAGACGATTCTACTGCCAAACACAAACACCAATGCTCTATGCTATGTAGTTGTGGCAGAAAAGTGACATATGCGGAGACAGTCGAAATACGAAAATATCCTTGGTCGGCCACTTACAACCACCATATCTACCACAGTACCACAGTTTCTGAAATTCGGCCGCTGTTGTGATCGAAAGGTGACTCTGTGCTACTACTACACACAAACGCCAGTTATCTGCGATCTATAGTTTTCGCTGAAAAGTGATACACCATGACACTTTTGTCTTTGGCAGAAGTATGAAATTGCCACAGGTCGATCACTTTCAACCCCCATATCTCCCACACCCCCATAGCTACCGACTTCTAACAACCATAGTGCACTACATTGGATACGATTCTACTACCAAACACAAACACCAATGCTCTATGCTATGTAGTTGTGGCAGAAAAGTGACATATACGGAGACAGTCGAAATACGAAAATATCCTTGGTCGGCCACTTACAACCACCATATCTACCACAGTACCACAGTTTCTGAAATTCGGCCGCTGTTGTGATCGAAAGGTGACTCTGTGCTACTACTACACACAAACGCCAGTTATCTGTGATCTATAGTTTTCGCTGAAAAGTGATACACCATGACACTTTTGTCTTTGGCAGAAGTATGAAATTCCCACAGGTCGATCACTTTCAACCCCCATATCTCCCACACCCCCATAGCTACAGACATCTAACAACCATAGTGCACGATAGGAAAGACGATTCTACTGCCAAACACAAACACCAATGCTCTATGCTATGTAGTTGTGGCAGAAAAGTGACATATGCGGAGACAGTCGAAATACGAAAATATCCTTGGTCGGCCACTTACAACCACCATATCTACCACAGTACCACAGTTTCTGAAATTCGGCCGCTGTTGTGATCGAAAGGTGACTCTGTGCTACTACTACACACAAACGCCAGTTATCTGCGATCTATAGTTTTCGCTGAAAAGTGATACACCATGACACTTTTGTCTTTGGCAGAAGTATGAAATTGCCACAGGTCGATCACTTTCAACCCCCATATCTCCCACACCCCCATAGCTACCGACTTCTAACAACCATAGTGCACTACATTGGATACGATTCTACTACCAAATACAAACACCAATGCTCTATGCTATGTAGTTGTGGCAGAAAAGTGACATATGCGGAGACAGTCGAAATACGAAAATATCCTTGGTCGGCCACTTACAACCACCATATCTACCACAGTACCACAGTTTCTGAAATTCGGCCGCTGTTGTGATCGAAAGGTGACTCTATGCTACTACTACACACAAACGCCAGTTATCTGCGATCTATAGTTTTCGCTGAAAAGTGATACACCATGACACTTTTGTCTTTGGCAGAAGTATGAAATTGCCACAGGTCGATCACTTTCAACCCCCATATCTCCCACACCCCCATAGCTACCGACTTCTAACAACCATAGTGCACGACAGGAAAGACGATTCTACTACCACACACAAACACCAAAGGTCTATGGTATGTAGTTGTGGCAGGAAAGAGAAGTATACGGAGATACGAATTTTTGGTCGAAATATGAAAACGCCCTGCACTGACCAACTTTAATCATTATATCTCCCACATCCCCACAGCTATCGGCATTCGGCCAACGTTGTGCACGACAAGAAACTCCATGCTACTTCCACTCACAAACATCAGTGATCTGTGCTACGTAGTGGTGGCTGAAAAGTGAAATATAGGTAAAAACACGTCTATTTTTATATATATATAAGATTTCACTTTTCAGCCACCACTATCTTGCACAGATCACTGATGTTTGTTGGTGGAAGTAGCATGGAGTTTCCTGTCGTGCACAACGTTCGCCGAATGCCGATAGCTATGGGGATGTGGGAGATATAATGATTAAAGTTGGTCAGTGCAGAGCGTTTTCATATTTCGACCAAAAATTCGGATCTCCGTATACTTCTCTTTCCTGCCACAACTACATAACATAGACCTTTGGTATTTGTGTGTGGTAGTAGAATCGTCTTTCCTGTCGTGCACTATGGTTCTTAGATGTCGGTAGCTATGGGGGCGTGGGAGATATGGGGGTTGAAAGTGGTCGACCTGTGGCAATTTCATACTTCTGCCAAAGACAAAAGTGTCATGGTGTATCACTTTTCAGCGAAAACTATAGATCACAGATAACTGGTGTTTGTGTGTAGTAGTAGCACAGAGTCACCTTTCGATCACAACAGCGGCCGATTTTCAGAAACTGTGGTACTGTGGTAGATATGGTGGTTGTAAGTGGCCGACCAAGGATATTTTCGAATTTCGACTGTCTCCGCATATGTCACTTTTCTGCCACAACTACATAGCATAGAACATTGGTGTTTGTGTATGGTAGTAGAATTGTATCTCATGTTGTGCACTATGGTTGTTAGATGTCGGTAGCTATGGGGGTGTGGGAGATATGGGGGTTGAAAGTGATCGACCTGTGGCAATTTCATACTTCTGCCAAAGACAAAAGTGTCATGGTGTATCACTTTTCAGAGAAAACTATAGATCACAGATAACTGGTGTTTGTGTGTAGTAGTAGCACAGAGTCACCTTTCGATGACAACAGCGGCCGATTTTCAGAAACTGTGGTACTGTGGTAGATATGGTGGTTGTAAGTGGCCGACCAAGCATATTTTCGTATTTCGACTTTCTCCGCATATGTCTCTTTTCTGCCACAACTACGTAGCATAGAGCATTGGTGTTTGTGTTTGGTAGTAGAATCGTATCTCATGTAGTGCACTATGGTTGTTAGATGTCGGTAGCTATGGGGGTGTGGGAGATACGGGGGTTGAAAGTGATCGACCTGTGGCAATTTCATACTCCTGCCAAAGACAAAAGTGTCATGGTGTATCACTTTTCAGCGAAAAGTATAGATCACAGATAACTGGCGTTTGTGTGTAGTAGTAGCACAGAGTCACCTTTCGATCACAACAGCGGCCGAATTTCAGAAACTGTGGTACTGTTTTAGATATGGTGGTTGTAAGTGGCCGACCAAGGATATTTTCGTATTTCGACTGTCTCCGCATTTGTCACTTTTCTGCCACAACTACATAGCATAGAGCATTGGTGTTTGTGTTTGGTAGTAGAATCGTATCTCATGTAGTGCACTATGGTTGTTAGATGTCGGTAGCTATGGGGGTGTGGGAGATATGGGGGTTGAAAGTGATCGACCTGTGGCAATTTCATACTCCTGCCAAAGACAAAAGTGTCATGGTGTATCACTTTTCAGCGAAAAGTATAGATCACAGATAACTGGCGTTTGTGTGTAGTAGTAGCACAGAGTCACCTTTCGATCACAACAGCGGCCGAATTTCAGAAACTGTGTTACTGTGGTAGATATGGTGGTTGTAAGTGGCAGACCAAGGATATTTTCGTATTTCGACTGTCTCCGCATATGTCACTTTTATGCCACAACTACATAGCATAGAGCATTGGTGTTTGTGTTTGGTAGTAGAATCGTATCTCATGTAGTGCACTATGGTTGTTAGATGTCGGTAGCTATGGGGGTGTGGGAGAAATGGGGGATAAAATGGTCGACCTGCGGCAATTTCATATTTCTGCCAAAGACGCATGTGTCACGTTGTATCACTTTTAAGTGAAAAACTATCAATCGCAAATTACCGGCGTTTTTGTGTGGTAGTAACACAGAGTCACCCATCGATCACAACGTTGGCCGAAATTCGGTAACTGTGGGAGTGTGTGAGATATGGTGTTCGAAATTGGTCGATCATGAATATTTTCGTATTTCATCCAAAGTCTTGTGTGTATCCGTAAATTTTACTTTGCTGCCGGAACTACATAGCGCAGAAGACTGGTATTTGTGTGTGGTAATAGTATCGAGTCTCCAATCGTGCACTATGGTGGTTAGATGTCTACAGCTGTCAATATGAATACTTTACAATCACGAACGAAGTTGTGGGTACCAGCTATTATATTATAAATGTGGAAGTAAGTTTCTGTCTTTTTGTTACGTTTTGACGACTAAATGGCTATATCAATATTGATGGAATTTAACAATGAAATAGTGTAGGAAGGACACAGTTTTTCGGCATGAATAACTGTTTTAGTCACGAAATTTTAAGAACTTATCGAATGATGAAAGACAGACAGATTCGTGTGTTAGTCTGTAATGTTACGTTGGTTGCTCAGTCACGCAATCTGTTAGTGTTTGATTTATTAATAAATTTCGATAAGAAACAAAACTTATTATTTAGTATAGAAGTCAATTTGCTCTGCACTGTACTATTCATTTGTGTCTGTATAAAAGTTTCTGGCACCAATTTGTCTTCCTTTTTGACATGCCTTACGGACGTAAACCTGGCCTAAGGTGCAGGTCTAGAAGACAATGTGCTGCTATTAGATTATATGATTCAGATGCTCATGTTGAATAAGGAAGAAAAAACCAAGCTGAAATAAAGCTGCCATCAGTTAACCCCCCCCCCCCCTCCACACACACACACACACATCCCCGCACCTTCGCTTACTTTTCTGTTTTTAAATATGTTGTAAATTGATTCTCTTCATGAGACAGATTAGATGATAGGATGATATAATGATGGCTTTCCATCATATTATGTCGACTCGGTGTTGTTTGGGACAAATCTTACGTTACTAACAGTTTTCTATATCCAATTCTGGAATTGAAACTCCAAGTCCACGCGTACGAAGTCGCGGGTAACAGCTAGTTTTAAAATAAATTTGTACCTTGCTTAGAAAAAAGTAAATGTAAATGGACAATATTTTACGCTGATGTTATTGAAATTATTACATTAAACAGTTATTTTTGGAGTCGGTGCCAGCTAGCACATCGCGAAAATCGAACTACTGAAAATTATTTGGTGTTCGAAGCGAAAGGGGGAGTATGAACAAAAATTCCGAATATTTTACAGCATGTAGAGAGGGAGATATTGTTATTGAGGGACACAGTTTAGGGAAACCATGGAGGAAAGAAATATATAGAGACGACGCAAGGGACCTTCACCACGCATTGAAGTGACGCCGGGAGGAGAGGAGTGGGGAGGCGTGGCCGCCATATTACCTATCCATACAGACACGGGGATTATGTACAATAACCTCAAGGGGACTCTAGGATAAACGTGACGCCGCAATCTGATGATGGATGATTATATAACTCGATGAGACAAATAAAAAATTAAGAATAAAATTTTTTGATCCTGCTTAGTTTTCGAGAGATTCTGTCTCAAATGTGAGACGTCTTTGGTTGAAATTCAGAAGCAAAAATTGGTAAATGTCAAATTTAATGATGGATTCGTATTTAGAAAGACGATACAAATAAAAAATAAATAATAAAAATTTTTGGTATCATGCCTAGTTCTCGAGACATACTGTCTTAAAAGTGATGTGTCTTGAGTTGAAATTCAGATGAAAAATTTCGCAAAAGACAAATTTGACGGTGGATTCTTATGTAACACGACGAAAAAAATTGAAGATAAAGAATAATTTTTTCGATATCTTGCTTATTTTTTGGGATATATTGTCTCCAAATTGATATGTATGGATAGGTAATATGGCCGCCGCCGCCACTGCGCATGTGCAGTATCAGCCGAGAGTTTAGAGGCGGCGTCACAGAATAAGCGGTATTTCGTCTCCATATATTTCTTTCCTCCATAAGGAAAACAAATTAGACAGTATTTTAATCTGTGACTCGGCCACGCTGGTGGTCGAGGCATATCTCTTAAGCTACATTGTCAGTTGGTAGGCTGCCTCATGCACTAAACGTTTTACAGTTAGTATAATATCGGCGTATCATCTCTATATTTCAGTTTTATTGAAACATGTTTCTAGCATTATTTGTAGGTAAGTAGTAACATAATTTTTTATGTATTATTCTTATTCATTATTGTTTTATCTTCCCTGGCACCGATTCCAAAAATAACTAATTAATATAAAAATGTCAATAATAGTAATGTAAAATATTGTTCACTTAGAATTACTTTCTTCTAACCCAGATATAAAGTTACTTTAAAATTTTTAGTGTGCTTTTTTGAAGGTTTTTATTAAAAAAACATAATTATTTTATTTTTAGTGGCATTGTAGTGTGTTTTATAATTAAATATGCCGCAGCACTTCTCATTTTGCGGACTTCCTGGTAAGTCAGTGCTTTAAGCTCTTGCTCCCCCCCCCCAAAAAAAGTCTTTATATACCACAACAACTTCCAGAACGTGGTGAATTGGATGCTGTGTTAAGGAATCACAGGTTACATTTGGTCTAGGCTGTCTTTCGACCCAATTTAACATCTGTTTAAGCTGCTGCTCGATAATCGTAACATCTAGGAATTAATACGATCACAAATCTATCTCTGGAATATATCTGTTTGTTCCAGCATCACGCAGAAAACATAGATTTTAGTTGGTTTTCACAACGTGAAAGCATTGGGTCCAAGTTGAAATCTGAGGTACGTGTCGAGACATTAGGACACATTTATTTTATGAATATACAGCCATGACTTAAAAATATCTTAACTGATTTTGACGGGATATTTGTAAAGAACATTCGAAATGAAAAAGGGTGGGAGTAAATAGGCAGAGGGGTTGTGTTTTGTATACTAAATATAGACTGTCTTTTCAGATTGATTTAAAGTATACATGTGTAAATTTCTGTTGATATCTAGAGATGTGCAAGATACCTCATAAAAGTTATCTGGAATACAAGATACAAGATACTCTAAAGTAATGGATCTGAGATATCAGATACAAGATACTTTTGGAAATGGTATTTGAAATACAGGATACAAAATACGTATTTTCAAAATACTTTTTCAAGATGAAATACTTTTTTACTTAACGCATTATTATTTTTATTTTGAAACATGTTTCTTTGTTTACAATGTACAAGATGTTGCTTAAAATTTTAAATGAGACTTAAGTAAGACAAAACCAGTTCTTCAAACATCTGATAGCTCATTTTATTGTATAATTCTACTGAGAGTAACACCAACAGTTATTTCCGAATCATTATTATTATCATTATTACTGGCAAGTTGGTAAAGAGTTTTTTAATTTAATTTAATTTAATTGCAATGGAGCACAGGCTCCGGTGGCAATTTACCTACACACCCATCTTCCCCCTATCCTGCACCCACCTACATTTGCCCTCTACAAATTTTATCTTTAAATTCCTTCAAAGTTTTCGGTAAATTATTCATCATTTCTCTTGGTAACTCATTCCAATCCCTGACACCCTTACCTAAAAAAGAGAATCTTCCCACACCCTTGTGCCTGAAATCGAGTGCCAGCTTGTGGTCATGGTCATCTTTTCCCTTCCATGCACTACTTTTCATACCTATTGCAATATCTTTCCATGCCTCATCACCAGTATATGCCCTGTACACTCCCATGACCCTCCTCATCCTCCTCCTGTCTTGCAATGAATCCCATTCCAGCTCCTTTATCATATCCGTCACTGATTGCATTCTGCGATAATTTCCAGAAACAAATCTAAGCAGCCCTTCTTTGCACCCTCTCCAACTCCTGTATTTCATACGTAAAATGAGGGTCCCATACTACACTACCATATTCGAGCAATGGTCTGACCAAAGTTTTGTAACCCAATTCCTTGACTTCTCTCGTGCATCCCCTCATCACTCTCTCCAACAAGTGCAGAACTTTGAAACCTTTTCCTACCACCTGTCCTATGTGTCCTGCCCAGTTAAGTTTGTTATCAAAAGTAATTCCAAGATATTTGCATTTCAAGTCTTCAGCAAGCAATTCTTTCCCCACCTTATATTCATAATTAACCTTTTGTTTTTATTTGTGTATCTAATAAGCTGACTCTTCTTTGCATTTATCTTCATTCCATGTTTGCCAACCCAATTAGATATCCTGTCCAGATCACCCTGCAACTGTTTACAATCCTCTATCGTTTTGATTCTTTTATACAGCATTATGTCATCTGCAAACAATCTAATTTCAGATAGTAAACAATCAACACAATTATTCATTAGAATAATGAATAGCAATGGTCCCAATACGCTACCCTGTGGCACACCCATTATTACTTCCACTTCTTTTGATACTACATTTCCTACCCTAACTTTGTGTTTTCTACCTTTTAAAAATTCTTCTACCCAGCAAATGACTTTCTTATCCACTCCAATGGTTTTTACCTTATTTATTTAAGGTTTCAGAACTAATTAAATAACAAACTGTTATATTCTAAACGGAACAGTTCCTACTATAGGTGATAATACGGTAACCTCAACAGTTAAAAATATACATTTAATTCGATAACGTATATAAGAAATTAAATTTGTTAGATACCTTATACCAAAATGTATACTGTAATATTCTTAATAAACTAACTACCAAGCTTTCAGCTACCTGTAAGTCAAAAAAACTTGGGATAAACAATATATCTTACAACAATTACGCAAATTTGAAACTTATTTTAATATAAATAACTCTTCTCGCTAACAACAATCCTAACAATTTAATTGGCTATTTAAATTTTTTAAAGAAATTTAGTCTAAAAACTTAGCTAGTTTGATAGCAAATAGTTGTGTCGTGGGCATCCTTCACACAAGCTACCAACTACCAAGCAGTTCCAGCCAAGTTAAATATAATTTGGATATAAATTTATTTAAATCAAATAAAAATTCTTTTATTTATTTATTTAGATTTCAATACCGTCGTTATGATTCAATAATAATAATTCGACTTCGTAACACCAAACATAATTTTACATTATAATAATTGGCGAGGAGTAAAGACAAGGGACAAGGGTCAGTGTTTGTTTATGGTTTTCATAGTTCTTCACAATAAAGGCAGACAAAGGTAAGTTTTAATAATTTTTACGAATTCGTTCTCACTGTTTTCTATCTCTTTTTTATATCGTAAAGTAAATAAATAAATAAATAAATGCGTAAATAGTATTTAGTATTTCCAAAATACAAAGATAACGAAAAAAAGTATCTAAATACAAGATACAAAATGAAGATTAAGAGAAGTATTTCATAGACAAGATGAAAATACGTATTTTGTATCTTGTATCTGTATTTCAAATACTTGTATCTCAAATAAGTCACATCTCTATTGATATCAGGTAAAAACTGTGGGTATGGCTAAAAAAACAATTAAGGGATGTAGAGGCGTGGAGTAGTTTGGTTTTTGTGAAGCTGGTGTCGAAAGATTTTTTCTCTTTGTTTTAAAGTATACATGTTGAAAGTTCCATAGAAACCAAATAACAATTGTATCTTTGTCTAAAGATAATTTGCAAAAATTTCGTGGGGTAAGGGAGTGAGTGGTTGAGTTTTGTAAACAGAATGTAGACACTATGGTCCTCTTTGTTTTTAAGTATACATGTGCAATATTCCATCCAACTCTGACAAAAACTGTATGTATCTATAAAGAACATTGGAAATTAGGAAGGGTGGGGGTAGAAGGGAAGAGGGGTTGGGCTTCTGCAACCAAATTTAAACACAATTGTTCTGTATGTTTTAAAGTATATACGTGCAAATTTCCTTCAGAATCTGATAGAAACTGTAGCTTTGTGGAGACTAAGGGGATGGGAAGAGGGAGAGAGATTTGGCTTATCTAAACCTAAAGCAGACAGTATTTTTCTGTTTGTTTTGAAGTATACATGTGCATATTTCCTTCAAAACCAGATAGAAACTGTAGCTTTATATACGATCACTGACAATAATTGAATGGGTAGAAAGTGTGATAGGGTTTGGGTTTTGTGAAACTAATATAGACTATTTTTCTTTTTCTCTTTGTTTTTAAGTATATGCATGCGAAGTTCCGTCGAAATCGGAATATAATGTGGGTTTATACAAAAATTAAGGGGTGTAAAAGGGGAGATAGGGGGTGGAAGGAGGGAGAGGGTTTGAGCTTTGGCACGCTAATTGACACATAATAAATGTAGGTTTGCATAAAATAAAGGGGAGTAAAGGGGGAGATGGGGTGGTTTTATTTATTTTTTCCGTCAGAAAACTTCTCCATGGTAAATTACATGTATATGTCAACTTTAATTGAAATCAGTTAATTGATTTCAACTGTAGCTTTGTATAAAGAACATTGCCTTAATTAAAGGGGGTGGATAGGGGGGGAGGGGTTTAGTTTTTTTAAACCAATAGTTCACAGTATTTTTCTCTTTATTTTTGACTATACATATCCAAAGTTCCATCGAAATCGGATAAAAAATGTGGGTTTGTATAAAAAAAAAAAAAAAAAATTAAAAAATCAGATGAATTGAGAACCTCCTTCTTTTTTTCAAGTCGGTTTCCATAGTACACAATAGGAGACACGATACCACTACAACACACAAACACCAATGGTCTACAAGTATGCTATGTAGTTGTGGCAGCAGAATGACATTTACGGAGACACATGTCTTTGGTCGAAATACGAAAATACCCTTGATCAGCCTCTTTCAATCACCATATGTCCCATACTACCACAGTTACCTATATTCGGCCAACGTTGTGATCGACGGGTGACTCTGTGCTACTACCACACACAAAAACCATTTATCTGCGCTAGACAGTTTTGGCTGAAAAGTGATACACCATGACACATATGGTTTTTAAAAAAATATGAAACTGCCGCATGTCGACCATTTTTAACCACCATATTTCCCACACCCCCATAGCTACCGACATGTAACCACCATATTACACGATAAGAGACATGATACCAATACCACACACAAATACGAATGGTCTATGCTATGTAATTGTGACAGCAGATTGACATATACGGAGACACATCACACCCTAGCAGTAATTGAGGTTATTGTAGATGATTTATGTTAGGTAGGCCCAGCATGTTACATTGTGCTGGGTTTGCCTAACCTAAATTATCTACAATAACCTCAATTACTGCTGGGTTGTGATGGTTTATTAACCTAAAACTAGGGTTAACCTCTAGTGCATCCCACCCTCGTTACATAAAGTTATCGCTTCACACGCTAACATACCCTACCATCATTACATGAAGTAAACGATTCACAACCTATTTTGAGTAAATGGCGCACATAACTGTATCGATCGAGATTTAACTTTTGCTGAATGTGCCAGCCTATAGTAACCTAAGTTACTGCTCAGAAGTGGTGGACTAACCTAACTTCGGCTAACCTAACTTTTCTTACCCCAATATGGCACATAGTGTAACATCCTATATTAACGTGAGTTTAATGTAAGTTATGTAGGATCTTAAACCTACTGATGACAGTGGTTTTAGCTATGCCATGTATGTGAGTTTATGTGATATGTTCTGTCAGCACCTTTAATCAAATATATTGAGTACTGTGACGCACACATATTTTGTTTCATCCTTTTCATTCCCTATCATGATGGGAAGATTGTATGTGTTGTGAATACCCTTCACATAGTTTTCCTAACCTTTGCGCCTTTAATCGATTACATCCGTAGTTTTAATCATTTGCACTCCCTGACGGTAACGTGATGTGTGTGGTGGAGGGGCCATGCAGGTTTCTCTCGGAACTGTCGCTACAACCGAAACATACATTTTTGTACATATATGACACTTTTCTGTAGCCAGTTGTAGTAATGAAAACACATCATATAGTTGGGCACTGCACTCTGTGATGCATGCAGGTGTAATTGTCATGTCAAGCAACAAAGTAAAGGAAATTACGTAATTATTTATTTTATTTATTTTCAAATAGCCTATGGCTAATAAATATATATACAATTACAATTTATACATCATATTAAACATAAAACAGAAAAAAAACAAATATAAACAAAGTGTTAATTTCAATGAACTCCTTCATGAGAAAATATTACAATCTCTTTCCTCTAACCATTTGCCCAACTTTTCTCTAAAACTTGTAACAGTTTTGGCCCTTTTTATTTCATCAGGTAATTTGTTAATATTTTTAAACCTTTGTGCAACACTGTTTTCTGTGCTTTACTACTTTTATTATAAGTCGAATGTAAATGATTTGCTTGTCTTGTCTCTTAATTATGTACATCATTATTCTTTTGTACTAATCTAGTCACTTATCTTGGTTATAATCTACTTTCCAACTTATATACAAAAGTCAGTACATCTCTAATTATTTCCTTTTCATTATGTTAATATCCTAAGTCCTTAAGCATATTACTGACATTTTCAGTTCGTCTTTTATTAACAGCCCTCATTCCCGTATTAAAATTATTTTGCAATTTCATAATTTCTCTTTTGCTTACCATGATTAATACTGTGGAGGAGTATCTTATGTGAGGCAGCACAATTGCTTTAAACAATAGCTGTTTACCTGGTTTAGACAACACTTTTCTTAATTTGTATATTAAATTTACCTTTTTTGCTACTTTTTTATTTATATAATCTACATGATCTATAAACTTAAGCTTATTATCAATGACGACACCAAGATATTTATAATTTTGAACCCACTTAATTTTAGTTCCATTAATCACAACAGAATGTAGTGCCTCTGCCTGTTCCCTAACTAATTTTTCCCCATCACCAAACATGTTGTTTTTGCCACATTCAGACTTAACAAATTTTTATTTAGCCATTCAATAACTAATTTTAACTCTTTATTAAATATCTGTATCATTTTTTCTAGATTATTCCCATAATAATAAATTAGTGTGTCATCTTCAAACATGTGAATTTTACAATTCTTTAGTATTTCTGCCAAATCATTTATATACAATATAAATAATGAGGGACCAAGTTTACTACCTTGGGGAACTCCATGTTTCACTTCTCTTTCTTCTGATAGAACCTTATTGAATCTGACCCTCTGATACCTCTTTGTTAAATAATTTTCTAACCAAGCATAAACCTCCCCAGTGATGTTATACATATTTTTTATTTTTATTTTTTGACAGCAGTTCCCTGTTTAGAGTTTCAAATGCTCGCCTAAAGTCCAAAAATACTGCTATTACTCCCTCTCCCTTATCAATTGCCTCTAACCAATTTTCTACAACCAACTGAATTGCAGTCTTTGTGCTATGCTGTTCCCTAAATCCTGATTGGTATTCAGTTATGAGATCATTTTCCTTTATAAAACTTATTAAAGTCTCATAAGCTATTGTTTCAATAAGTTTTTCTATCAATGGAAAATTATTTACTGGCCTAAGATCTACACACTTTGAACTACCCTTTACTTTAGGAACTGGTGCAATAATAGATGTTTTTATTTCCTTTGGCAACATTCTTTGTTTCAGTGATTCATTAATTATACTAGTAACTATACTTCCTACCAAAGGCCATACCCTTCTTAATACCTCACTGCTTACTCCATCAGAACCCATGATATTACTCCCTCTCCCTTATCAATTGCCTCTAACCAATTTTCTACAACCAACTGAATTGCAGTCTTTGTGCTATGCTGTTCCCTAAATCCTGATTGGTATTCAGTTATGAGATCATTTTCCTTTATAAAACTTATTAAAGTCTCATAAGCTATTGTTTCAATGAGTTTTTCTATCAATGGAAAATTATTTACTGGCCTAAGATCTACACACTTTGAACTACCCTTTACTTTAGGAACTGGTGCAATAATAGATGTTTTTATTTCCTTTGGCAACATTCTTTGTTTCAGTGATTCATTAATTATACTAGTAACTGTATTTCCTACCAAAGGCCATACCCTTCTTAATACCTCACTGCTTACTCCATCAGAACCCATGATATTTCTTAATTTTTGAAGTATAACTCCAATTTTTTCCTCCTTCACTTCATGAAATTTGCTAAGGTTATTATCAATCTTGGGTGTCATTACATATCCATCTGTTTTGGGGATTTTTTCTATTAACTCCTTAATACTTTCAATATAGAAGTCATTTAATCTATTTGCTATTTCATTCGAATTAAATACATAATCTTTGCCAAATATTACATATTTTAATGCCCTGTCCTTGGTTTTATACAAAGTTTTTAAGCGTTTCCATAATTTTGTTGGTTCATTTTTATATCTTGTAAATTATTTCTTATAAAACTGTTGTTTACTTTCCCTCAAAACTTTACAAAATTGTTCCTATATTGTTTATACTCATTCCATGCCTCATCTCTATCTACAGTTGCTTCTTCAATTTCTTTTAATAAGAGAAACTTTTTATAAGCTACTAGCTGACGTGGCAATGCTTCACTATTGCTGGACTTGAGTAGGCACATAGATTAAATGAAAAAATATTTACATATAAATTTTAAACTGCTGTTTCATTCATTTTCAGTTGGAAAGGGTGAGAGAGGATGCGCTTTGGAAAACATATGTAGGCAGTGTTTTTTCTGTTTGTTTTAAAGTATAAGCGTACAA
>JARYHS010008074.1:374189620-374211159 GCA_031002005.1 Vandiemenella viatica
TAGTCTGATTCTGTAACGGCATTTAATGGAGATTGTGGTTAGGTCTAAATGCAGTCTCTACCAGAATGGTTTTGGTTGTTCCATTAAGGACAAAGAATTTATCTATTACTGTTAGTAATTTCATGAGAACCAAGATAGTGACAAAACGTGTATAGCGATGGAAACTACTTCCACTTCCAGCTATTCCCAATTTAGCTTACGATGTATGGTAACAAAATAACTATTTTTATTCTGGTCTAGGCCTCATTCAACCTAACCACAAGTGGTAGTAAAAACAACTGAAATATCCATTCTGCATGTCCACCACGTAATTCATTGTGGCTTTGGCAGAAATTAATTTTTAGTCCAGGTCACATATCAACCCAATCCCAGTATATCCAGAAAACCAAGCAAGATATCGAAAAATTTGTTCTTTATTTTCGATTTGACTCGTCGTGTTATATAAGAATCGATCATTAATTTCACTTTTGCGAAATTTTTCTTCTGTATTTCAACTCAAGACACCTCACTTTTGATACAGTATATCTCGAGAACTAGGTGAGATATCGAAGTTTTTATTCTTTATTTTTTATTTCTCTGGTCTTTGTAAATAAGAATCCGTCATAAAATTTGACTTTGACCATTTTTTTCTTCTGAATTTCAACCAAAACCATTTCACATTTGAGACAGAATATCTCGAAAACTAAGCATGATATTTTTTATTTATCTCATCGAGTTATATAATAATCCATCTCCAGATTGCGACGTTACGTTAATCCTAGAGTCCCCTTGAGGTTTTTGTACATATACGCCGTGTCTGTATGGGTTAGGCCATGCCTCTCCACTCCTCCTCCGCCAGGCTTCACTTCATTGCGTGGTGAAGGTGGCTTGCGTCGTCTCCATATATTTCCTTCCTCCATGACTTCAGCTACACTATGCAGTCAACTGCATTTCCCCCCCCCCCTCCAATTACAGTTGCGCGCGCACGTAACCCGGAATTTTCATAGTCAGAATTATTGTTATTATTCTCCCCCTCTTCAAGACTTTATTCAGCACCACAGCTAATTTATTTCTCACCAATTCCCTCCATGTTAAATACAAATTCAAAATAAAACACAGTAACACGGTATTAGTCTGTTATTAAAATATTCCCGCCAATCCACACGACAATATAAATGTACAGAGTCACCTCAAAATTGTACAACGCCGTTTACAAGACGGCACAGAAACCCATTCAGAAATACTTACTGTACCAGGGAATAACTGCACTACTCTGAAATAAATTTTACAACACGAAATACAGACGACTTGTTATAGCACTGAAAGTTACACCCAATGGCCGACATACATGTATATACAGATTTTGCTTTTTAATTGCTTAGTTAATTAAAAAACCCTACTGTATTTAATGATTTCTTTATTACTTAAACTATGGCTATGACAGCACTTAAAACGAGTTTAAACAGTTTCTTATATTTCACAAATATTTTTACGATAATTTTACAAACTTTAAACTATCAATTCCATCATGCAGTTCTCTATTACTTTATATTCTTTTTTACACAGTTCTGTTTAGTTCAATTATTCATTTTCTGATATCTTTACCACTTCTATTACAAATCAACTAACAAAATTGTTCCAAACAATATCTACTAAGTTAATTTCTGCTAGTCTTTCCTGTAATATTCTGATAACGTTGGAATTCTTCCAGAGAAATAGATTGTCTGTTCTACTTGCCAAAGTTGCGTCGCTATTCTTTCTTTTTCACAGTACCTGCTACCAGCCATTGACGTCTTCTTGATATCCTGGGCTTCCGATGAATTAATTCAAGCTCGTTAAGCAATGGGATACACTGCTTTATTCTGGCTTTGCGTCGAAAATTTGCGAGTTCCTCCTCAATAATTAACATTATCTAGTTGAAGGTAGATGGCCCGCTGATTACAAGACATGGCCCCAAAGTGTCGTAAAACAGGATTGCACTACCTCATCGCGTATTTTTTTTTTTTTTTTTTTTTTTGCTGTTGTCAGTCTTTTTACTGGTTTGATGCAATCATCCATCCTTTCCTACCCTGTGCTAACCCCTTCATTTCTACATACCCCTTACAGCCCACGTCCTCAATTATCTGCTTCATATATTCTAATCTCTGTCTTCCTCTACAGTTCTTACCTCCGACTGTTCCCCCCACTAACAAATTAACCAATCCTGCGTGTCTCAAAATATGACCTACCAGCCTGTCTCTTCTTTCTGTAAGCTTCTTCCACAAACTTTTCTCACCCACCATTTCCAAAACTCGTTCATTTCTTACTTTGTTTGTCCACCTAATTTTCAGCATTCTTCTGTAGTACCACATTTCAAACGCTTCAATTTTCCTTCTTTCCGGTATTCCTAAAGTCCATGTTTCGCTACCATTAAGTGCTGTGCTCCACACAAGAGTTTTACAAAGTTCTTTCTAATTCCTAGATCAATATTTTAATTGAGCTGCTCATATTTTCGCACTTTTAAATGCCGCGTGTTGCCAAGGTTGTAAGTTTTACTTTCGTCAGATATTTATCACCTTTACATATACCTGGCTACTGGGCCCATAACCTATTAAGATTTTTAAATATGATACAAACAATTATTGAACACGAGACGTATTTATTATGTATTAGAAATACATATAACCGCACAACAGAAATGTAGCCGAGAACAGCTAAGCACGGAATAACAACTGAACTGTTTATACATTGGTCAGAGTATAAACTAAGCTAGAGATATAATAGAGATATTATTGAAGTATAGAAGGCAGTAATTAAAAATTAAATAAGTATAAACAAATGATACTCTAAAAGTGACAATGCTGAATTCGGCTGCGTTGGTAGAATTGCGTCTTGTGATGTCGCTACTTGGAACTCAATGTATTTCCGGTTATGGAGGATAGTAGACCTAATCAAGTAATGAAAAATATTTACGATATTGGAAACTACTGTCAAAACAATTCCATTCAGTCTTTCACAAACGAAAAACATAATTTTGTTTGTTTGTTAGAAACTGTTTGGAAAACTCAGCCTTGGTACAAATTTCCTACCATCACTAGTTCAAACCATACTCGATCTTTTCAAATGAAGTGGCTAGAAGATTTTATGTGGTTAGCTTATTCAGAGGAAAAATCGGGATGTTATTGCAAGTACTGCGTGTTATTTTCCCATGCTATAAATGTAGGGAAAGGAAAACACCAAATAATAGGGGCATTGGTTACTCACGCTTTTAACAATTTAAAAAAAGCCAGGGAAATGTTTAGCAAACATGAGAAGTTATCCTACCATAAGAAATCTGTTTTGATCGCTGAAAACACAAAAGCGATAGTTAAGAACAAGGCAGAAAGTGTTATCAATCAACTAAATGCCCAAAGAAGACTGGATATTGAGAATAATAGAAAACTGCTAATCCCTATAATACAAACAATACGATTTTGCGGAAGGCAACTAATTGCTCTAAGGGGTCATCGTGACTCTGGGCGAATAAGCCTTGAAGAACCAGACCAAAATGATGGGAATTTTCGATCGTTGTTGAGATACCGAGCCAACAGTGGAGATAATATTCTTAAAGACCCGTTAACGACCAGTGGTGGGAAGACGATGTACACAAGTTCTTTTATTCAAAATGAACCTATTAACACATTTGGTCACATAATACAATCAAAAATTGTAGAAAATGTCAGAAAGTCTGTTTTTTATTCCGTTTTAGCAGATGAAACCACTGACATCAGCCAAATTGAACAGTTTTCTCTCTGTGTACATTACGTAGAGGACCAAAGTTTCAAAATAAGAGAAGATTTTCTGACATTCGTTCCCGTTTATGACTTCACTGGAGCAGGTTTGGCTAACACAATATTAGAGACCTTGTCAACATTAGGACTTGACCTAAACAAAATGAGAGGCCAAGGGTACGATGGCGGCGCTGCCACGATGAGTGGGCAATTCAGAGGAGTACAAGCTTCCATCAGAGAAAAGCTACCGTTGGCCCTGTATGCACATTGTTCTTGTGTTTGTCAGATGTGAGCAGAATACCTTCTATAAGAAACTGTATGGGTGTCATAAAAGAAATCCGTGGATTCTTTCATATGTCAGCAAAAAGAACAGAAACATTGAAATAAATTATTTCTGAATGTTGTCCAGAACAAAAGAAAAAGAAACTTATTTCACTGTGCGAAACCCGATGGGTAGAAAGACACGATTTATTTTATTTAAAGACATTTTGGAGCCTATCTTTCTCTCCGTTTGCAAAATAGAAGAGGAATTCAGTGGCTCGGCATCTAAGGCTCACACTCTAAGCAGTGCTATTAGTCAATTTGCATTTATTGTTAATCTTTTTGTTTTGAGCCAGATGCTATCAACCACGCATAACTTATCTGATCAGCTTCAAAGCAAAAATATAGATCTTCCACAGACCGTGACTAACGTTACGAGTGTGTTACACCTTCTGTCGAAGGAGAGGGAAAATGCTGATAACTCATTTAAAGCCATGTATAATCAAATAAAGTCATTCGCTGCTAAACTTGACATTAAGGAAGGGATTCCAAGAATTTGGAGCCTTCAAACAGCACGTAGCAACGTCTCTTACACCACAGAAGAAGAATTCTATCGACGATCTGTTTATGTGCTATACCTGGACGATTTTTGTGACTCACTGAAAGAACGCTTTGAATCTCACAAGGAAACAGCTGCATCCTTACAAAACATCCTTCCACAATTGTGTATCATAACAGATTTCAGTTCATTGGAGGCTGCTTTTAGTTTCTATGAAGAAGATTTGTCACGTAAAGAGATTGTGCGAAGGGAGTTTGTGTTATGGAAAGAAAAGTGGAGTCAGGAAAATCTTCCAAAAACGGCTATAAGTTCTCTAGAAACATGTGACAAGACTTTCTTCTCCAACATTAATACCCTTCTAAAATTACTCGCAGTTCTTCCTGTTTCTCTCGCAACTATAGAGAGAACTTTCTCGAGCCTGAGAAGACTGAAGACTTACCTAAGGAACAGCACATCTGAAAGTAGGCTTAACGGACTTACTTTACTTTCTATCTACAGAGACTATATACTTAGTGACGATGAAGTTCTTGATAAGTTTGCAAGTGTGCCAAGAAACCTAGACCTTGTTTTGTAATCATTGCTATGTATAAAATGTGAAGTTTCTTTTTGTAAGTTTTGTTCTTCTTGTATTCTTTTTTTGTCAGTTGGATAAACGATTAATAAAACAAACTTCATTGAATTTTCATTGACATTACATTTATTAAACCTTCTTTTAAGGCCTTTCAAAAACGATACTCAAAACAGTCATTTGAATGATAGTTGATAAAACACATATATGCATGTGTATATAAAAAGAAAAAAGTAGCGGTCTTGGCAATTTATACATCCATTACAAAACAAATCATTATGTATATCTAGAACCCCTCCAAACACGATAATCAAAATCGTGTATTTGACTCTTTTAGTTCGGATAAGTGTTTACAGATGAGACATTATTAAAATCTTGACCAATTGTCAGAGTCTTGGGTGGTTTAATTAATATAGTAATTAATTAAGTGGTACACCATAAGGTTCAGTTTAAGATTTGTTTATTTACCAATAACTCGTCAGTGATATTATTCATATGTATAGATACAATCCAGAAATACTACTGGCGCAGTTCTTAGCAGTCGCAAAGTGAATCTGTATAAAACTAAACTAACTGTCCTGCTGATTTCTTTATATAGGCTCTATCGTAATTGCGAGAATTCTTCAAAAGCTTCCGCGAGATATTTCTCGAACATTAACAATTACTCAAACAATTAAACATATTAAAAACAATCAGAATTAATACATAATCACTTAACATCATTACAAAATGGTCAGAAACGGAAATTAAAGATACTTAAATACAAAATTATTTACAGAAATCAATTTAAACTGTAGAAAATTGTCCTGTAGACATCGTAACTTGCATTAATACTTGGAATTACACACATTTAAGCAATTCTCTTGCACAACTGTGTTCTTAAACATATTAAATGGCCTTTATATAATTTTCTTTCATAAAACAAAGTCAATATACACTTATTTACAAGAAATTGCAAAACAAACATACAAATTACCCTCTGAATATGAGCAGCAAAACATATAAAGTATCATGGGGTGTATACTTAAAATTACTAAACCTAACCTTACATTAATCTTGCCCCCCCCCCCCCGAAAATATATTCTATATTCGCCACTGTATAACATGATACTTTTCCTATACAAGTTCCTACAAAACTTATTAGCAATAGTTTCTATAGAACATTTCCCAGTTTGTATTACTCCCGGATCAAGCGTATCTGCAGTTTCAAACGTTTTAAGGCGAGATATCTCTATTCTGCTATAGTTTGACTAATCTGTCACTTCACATCAACCAGTTCCAGAGTCCTGGTTGGCTCACTTCCTCCAGCCTGCAAAAATGTTTTTAATTTATTGGCTACCAAAAGTAACATATTTATGATCTGGGTTTGCAACGAGAAATCACCTCCATTACTTCCTCAAATCCTGTGGCAATGGCCAATCCATTAAATTTACTCAGTCATAATTCCACATTTCTATATGTCTTTGCTATTGAAATATTGGTTACACACAACTGTCCAATACAATCCCACAAATTTACTATAGTGTCGCCACTTTCACAGTTGCCATCCCTTCTATATCAAACCTGGTAAACATATTTTTCAGATGATGAATTCATTTCAAAGTATTCAAACAACCTGTCAAGTCCACATTTCACGCCTCTCGCATCTGCACCATGTGAAAATATGAATCACTCAAGCAAAGACTGGCATCTCATACCATAATTAATGTTATCCACAACTTAAATCTAATCAAACATTATACTTGTCATCCAGTACTGGCCTAAACTCACCTGTTTTGACCGCTTATGAACCTTCTCTGATATGTGCATAATTCCTCCCAAAATCCTTTGAACTATATCCCACAATAGATTCAGTATAGCGTTTACTCTTAAGAATATCTTGATCCATAACTGACTTAAGTTTTAACTCCTCTAAATCACCATATGAATACATTTTTGAAATGGTCATATTTGCAGAATATTCTCAGCCACAGTCCCCTACTCCATTCCTATAATCCTGTTATTTTAAAACTTGCCTTATATATCAATTCATTTTTCATCATTCACATACAGGCATCATCATCAAGATGAATGATCACAGACAAACAACTTACATCCGTAACCTAGACCATCCAATGAATGTCCATACCAATTAGGGAGTGTCCGTAAACTATGTAGCTCCATTTTCACCTCATAAGAACCCCCTCCCCTTTTCGCGTGGCATGTAGCCTTTTTTCCCTATTGATTACGGAAGACATTTTGTACTGTTTTCTCTTGTCAGACTATCGTAAATTACATACCTTACATACCGAGATGATTAAATGACGGAAATAAATGTTCACATGCTGTTATGTGTTCTGTACCTTATTTTGACGTGACCAATAATATGAATGAAAACCTACATGGCTTGGCTAAGAAACACCCTCTTCCCATGTAGCCCAGTGTAGTTTTCAAGTCAATCCCCCTCTCCATAGACTGAGCCATGTAGTTAACGGATGCTCCCTCATCAAAACACTAAGAGCTAGCTCACAATTACAAAGCTTATCCCTTCTGAACTCAGTACATACGCACATTCTTTACCAGCATATCCCTGAAACAGAAAATTCAAATGGCCTAAATCTCCAAATACCATCTACCACTGGTAAACCGATAACAATTTTGTTTTACATAAGTCCTTAAACTGTATAAGTGTTCAAAAAGTTGCCGTTTATCTACATCTACATATATACTCTGCAATTCACAAAATTGTGGGTGGCAGAGGGTGCTCAGCACCAAAGCTAATCTCTTTGCTGTGCATTCCAATCCCTAATGGTACGAGGGAAAAAAGAATTCATATAAGAATCAGTCCGGCACCTTATTTCTCTAATTTTATCTTTCCTGTCCTTCCGACTCAAATAGGTTGGTGGAAGAAGTATTTCACTACACTCATGAATGAAAGTTGGAGTACGCATGTTTTCCAATAAGTTTAAACGAAACGTGTGTCGTCTATCTACCAGAGACTCCAAACCTAATCTACTAATCAGTTCTGTGACGCTTTCATAAGGACTGTAGCAAGCGGTCACGAATCGAGCGGCTCTTCTCTGTACTTTCTCTATACTTTAGATCAATCCCTTACAAAACGGGTCCCAAATGGCACAACAATAATCCAAATGTGGACGCACAAGAGATTTGTACGCTATCTCCTTTGTTTGTTCATTACAATTTTTCAAGATTCTACCTATGAATCGCAGCCTAGAATTTGCTCTACCTACTAAAGAATTAATGTGTATGTCCCATTTCATGTTCCTTTGTACTGTTACTCCCAAATATTTAATAGAATCGACCATATCAATAACTGTATTGTTTAACTCGTATTTCTGAACAATCGGATTCTTTTTGTTAGTTATGCTCATTGTCTTGCACTTTTTACAGTTTAGAGTAAGTTGCCACTCAGCGCACCAAGCCAAAATAACATCCAGATCGCGCTGAATTTCTAAGCAATCGGCCAAAGTTCTTACTTCCCTATAAATAACCGCATCATCAGCAAACAATCTAAAAAGGCTTTTCACTTTGTCTCCGAGATCGTTTATAAAAATTAAGAAAAGAAGTGGTCCTATTACACTTCCTTGAGGTACACCCGATGTAACATCTAGATTAGAAGAACTTTCTCCTTCAACGACAACATACTGCGACTGACCAGTTAGAAAATCCTTTATCCATTCACAAAGCTGATCCGATATACCGTACGCTCGAAGCTTCGCTAAAAGGCGGTTGTGTGGCACAGAGTCAAAGGCTTTCTGGAAATCTAAAAAAATTGCATCTACATGTGAACCTGTATCGATAACTTTCATTACGTCATGTGTAAATAGGGCCAGCTGTGTTTCACATGATCTTTTCTTCCGAAATCCATGTTGATTTGTTGTAAGCAAATTATTATAATCTAGAAAATTCATAATGTTCGAGCATATAATATGCTCCATAACTCTACTACAAACAGATGTTATAGATATGGGACGATAGTTCCCAGGATCACTTCGATCACCTTTTTTGAAAATCGGAGTTACTTGCGCGATTTTCCACTCTGAAGGTACTTTTCACTCTTCTAATGATTTACTGAATATATCAGACAGAAATGGCCCGATTTCTGCAGCATACTCTGAAAATACTCTTACTGGAATTCCATCCGGGCCCGGTGCTTTCCCCCACTTCGGGAGCTCTAATTGCTTAACGATACCTGCAGCATCTATTCGTAATGATTCCATCACCGACTCGCCACGGCGTGGGAAAACGGGAATACTATCCTTATGTTCATTTGTAAATGAATTTTTGAATACAGTATTTAGTATGTTAGCTTTATCGCGGCTATGTGTTTCTATTATCAATTTTTATTGTTTCTATACGTAATGCTATTTGATTTCCAAGATTACATTTTTTTCTCTTCGTGATCTACTCCACAATCCCAGTTTTGTTAAAAACTGTCAACAACAAATACAGTTCATTCACGTGATAATTTTTTGTGCATGTACACCCATCTCCCTTGCCAAGTGTTTAATTTGTCGTATGTCATTTCATATCATATTACATAATCACTTTGACTTGTGTAGCGTCTATATTTAATTAACCCAGATTATTTAAGATTTTAGAAAATGTTAGCAGCAAAGACATACATCTCAGAAATGCTGGCTCAACTTAGTGGTAACTGCCATCTGTTACCTCAGCGCATTATGTTCACGCGTGGCCAGTATTGCAGGTTCAGCAGAGATCACTTGTAGAAAACAGCAGGCCTGGCTTTAATTTACTGAGCGGCAAGTCCAGCCGCAGATCGCCTACCGATCGGCGAAGTACCCGCATAATCTAATCTAAATAACTAGTTTAGCAGCCAGGAAACATAGCTTGCTCATATTAAAATGCTTAACGTCCATAGGTGTATTTCCCTTGTAACTGCAGTAATAATTGTTGCAATTTATAGGGACTTTTACCCGATTCCATATTTTATTATAATAGAGCAGTAGCAAAACCCGTATGATTCCTCCGATCCTGTGCAGCCCAAATCTAAGTGACAATTAGCGAATGAAGAGCTGAAGATTCAAGAAGGAAGAATTACGTCACAAATCTTAGGGAAATTACTAAGGAAACACATTTAATAGAATAACAGAACATCAACGACAGCCATCCAATAAATAGATATTACAGTGGTGTCCGAAGCGGAATTTTGTAGGTGACGAGCGAGATAATGGCGGGGAAATTAACCATCAATCTTCGAGGTATTCTACAAATCCGAACGACGAGACCAGACCAGTCCAGATCAGAGCAGCGGCCAGAGCAGACCAAACGGATGTGCACCTGGTCAGCAAGATTCCACTCTAGGCGAGATAACACCCACAGTCATCATCCGGCAAGCTAGCGGCAGGGCGTAGTGGAAGAAATACGACAACCCATTGCAGTTTTTGAAAAGGTAAGCTTCCTGGTAGCGTGTCAATTAATGTAGATGAGTGGTTCCCAACGTGAGCCGTACCGCCCCCCGGTGGGCGTTAGAGAGCTCGAAGGGGGCGTTTGTGAACAAAGGCAAATTTGGGGGGCGATGACGCTCAGCCAGAGCCCCCCTAGCCAACACTGGCAAGGACGTGCCGGTAAGATTAATTAATAACAAAAAACATTGAATAAATGTTTTAGCAAGTAATTCCAAATTTCCTTTAAGCAAGATCAGTGGGGATTAAAAGTTCACGAATGAGTTGCAGTAAGTGCTGTGCACCAAAAGTTGGTATTAGTACACAATACTGACAATAGCTTTGCTCCTAACACCTGCTTCAATAGTTTGTGAATGAGTCGCAGCTAGCGCTGTGCACCACAGGGATCACCATTGTTAGTATGTTTATGTTCCGGCTCGATCAGCAATGCTTATACCTTTACACTGATTAGTGTTCGATTGTTCGGTAGTGCCTTCAGACAGAGCGACTGTGAACCTGTGCGGTATCTACAGCTTACGTGGACCTACTAACTGAAGATTATTTATTTTGGAATATCTATCTGCACACAGGTTTGTACATATTCATTGTTATTATTTTCTTATTATTCTATTTACTGATCGATATTACGTGATGAATGTGCTGTGAAATTTCAACTAAGTTTTAATCTTTTATTTAATTTTTGTATCATGTGCTACCTAACTGCACTCTATTCTGTACTGATCACTGCTACTATTCCTATTATTATTATCAACATCATTTATCACACATTGTAAGAAGGGTTAAGAATTATATCATTTTTGACATTTCGAGATTTTTACAAAGGGTATGTAACAGAATGACGAAAATAGGTCATTCCGTACATTTTTATATTTAACATATAAAGAATAATGAAACGGATAATAATAATTATGTTTTACTTATGGTTTTCGATTGTTATGAAGGGAACTTTCATTTAAAACCAAGTGTTAAGCTTTCTTGTTTGCCTATTATTGTTGCAAATTTGCTTTACGATCAATTAAAAATGTGGTAGTGTTTAAATTTTTGTTTGTTTATTAATGTGTTGACAATTGTAAGACGAGGCTTTGCTTGATATTTTTAATAATTGAATGTGTTAATATTAAAATTAAATAAGCCCCACCTGTACGCCAATATGAGTACCCAATATATTAGCAGCCTAGGGTTTTCTTTGAATGATAAAAAAAGGAAATATAAAGGTTTTCACCCTTTCCTCCCACCAAGCAACTACTACAGGTAAGAGTACCTATGGCTGACGGTGTACCTATGGTTCACATGAAGTTGTATGAAATAAATTTAAGAAAATACTGTGATCCAGAAAACCAATGTCGAATACATGAAATATGTATTTTTTTTTTTTTTTTTTTTTTTTTTTTTTTTTTTTTTTTTTTTTTTTTTTTTTTTTTTTTGAGGCACCCTCAGACAAGACATTACCAATGTGCCTGATTTGCCAGAGCGTTTTCTCAAATGAAGCTATGAAACCTTCACGTGTAGAAGAACATTTAACCAAAATACACCCTGACAGAAAAGATAAAAGTTTATCCTACTTTCAAATGCTCAAAGAACAATATTCAAGACTTCCATCTTTAGCTTGTATGTTTTCAGCGGCATCCAAAGAAGACGCAGATGGCCTTCGTGCCTCTTACAACATTTCCTTGCTTATTGCTAAATCGGGAAAACCACACACGATTGGGGAAGAATTGATACTGCCATCTGTGAGTGATGTTCCGCGTACTGTACTGCACAAGCCGGCGTCTGATATTCTTAATAGAATCCCACTTAACAATAACAGTACAGAGGCGAATCTACGAAATGTCCGAGAACGTGGAGAGTTCACTAACTGATTTTTTGAAGACTGCCGAATTTAATTTACAGCTTGATGAATCTACTTTATCAAACAATGATTCATTACTTCTTAAGTACGTTCGCTTCATTGAAGGTGAAAAAAATTGTCAATAATTACTATTCGCAAAAAAATTAGAAACTGATACTAAAGGAAAATCTATATTTCAAGTTTTGGAACACTATTTTGAAGAAAAAAGTATTCCTCTGAATAATATTGTGTCCATTGCTGCTGATGGTGTTCCGGCAATAGTTGGAGGATTGATTTCATATTTGAAAAAGGAGTAACAAATGTAGTCGCCGTGCATTGTGTAAAACACAGACACCATTTGGTTGCAAAAAAACCTAAGTGATCGCTTTCACTGCTCACTACAGTATGTAATTACCACAGTTAACAAAATAATTTACATCTACATATATACTCTGCAATTCACAAAGTTGTGGGTGGCAGAGGGTGCTCAGCACCAAAGCCAATCACTTTGTTATGCATTCCAATCCCTAATGGTACGAGGGAAAAAAGAATTCATATAAGATTCAGTGTGGCACATTATTTCTTAAATTTTATCTTTCCTGTCATTCCGACTCAAATAGGTTGGTGGACGAGGTATTTCACTACACTCGTAAATGAAAGTGGGAGTACACATGTTTACCAATAAATTTATACGAAACGCGCGTCGTCTATCTACCAGAGACTCCCAGCATAGTCTACTAATCAGTTCTGTAACGCTTTGATAAGGACTATAGCAAGCGGTCACGAATCGAGCGGCTCTTCTCTGTACTTTTTCTATACTGTCAATCAACCCCTTACGAAACGGATCCCAAATGGCACAACAGTAGTCCAAATGTGGACGCACAAGAGATTTGTACGCTATCTCCTTTGTTTGTTCATTACAATTTTTCAAGATTCGACCTAGGAATCACAGCCTAGTATTAGCTCTACCTACTAACGAATTAATATGTAAGTCCCATTTCATGTTCCTTTGTACTGTTACTCCCAAATATTTCATAGAATCGACCATATCAATAACTGAACTGTTTACCTCGTATTTCTGAACAATCGGATTATTTTTGTTAGTTATGCTCATTGTTTTACACTTTTTACAATTTAGTGTGAGTTGCCACTCAGCGCACATTCAGATCACGCTGAATTTCTAAGCAATCGGCCAAATTCCTTACTTACCCATAAATAACCGCATCATCAGCAAACGATCTAAGAATGCTTTTCACTTTGTCTCCGAGATCGTTTATAAAAATTAAGAAAAGAAATGGTCCAGTTACACTCACTTGAGGTAACATTTAGATTAGAAGAACTTTCTCCTTCAACGACGACCGACCAGTTAGAAAATCATTTATCCATTCACAAAGCTGATCGTGTATACCGTACGCTCGAAGCTTCGCTGAAAGGCGGTTGTGTGGGACAGAGTCAAAGGCTTTCTGAAAATCTAAAAAAAAATGCATCTACTTGTGGACCTAAATCAATAACTTTCATTACGTTGTGTGTAAATAGGGCCAGCTGTGTTTCACATGATCTTTTCTTCCGAAATCCGTGTTGATTTGTTGTAAGCAAATTACTTTCATTTAGAAAATTCATAATGTTCGAGTATATAATATGCTCCATAACTCTACTACAAACAGATGTTATATACATGGGACGGTAGTTTCCAGGATCACTTCGCTCATCTTTCTTGAAAATCGGAGTTACTTAGGCGATTTTTCAGTCTGAAGGTAATTTTCCCTCTTCTGAGGATTTACTGAATATATCAGGCAGAAATGGCCCGATATCCGTTGCATACTCTGAATATACTCTTACTGGAATTCCATCGGGGCCCGGTGCTTTCCCCCACTTCAGGAGCTCTAATTGCTTTATGATACCTGTAGTATCTATTCGTAATGATTCCATCACCAACTCAATACTATCCTTATTTTCATTAGTAAATTAATTTTTGAATACAGTATTTAGTACGTTAGCTTTATCGCGGCTTTCATTAACCTCGGAACCTTCACGAATTACTGCTGGAATATTGCTGTTGGTACAATTGACTTTTCGTACATACGACTAAAATTTCTTTTGGTTTTCTGTGAGACTCTTAGAGAGAGAGAGTTGGTATGAAAATTGTTGAAGGCCTCACGCACCACATTCGTAACACGTACTCTTAACTCAGCTAATGTTTCTAAATCGCTGCGACACCCCTTCCTTCTTGAGCGTGCGTGTATCCTCCTTTGTTTTTTGAGTAATCTTTTGACTTCGCATTTGTACCACGGTGGATCATTCTCCAACTTTATTGTCCGCTTCGTATATGTATTTCCATACCTTCCCTGACTATACGTATAAATCGATCACATACCTCTTCAACGGTGTATTTAATATAGCCCAATTCACCTAAGAGGGGTCCCATCAAATCACTGTTTGAAGAAGTGTGCACCAAGCCAATTAAATTAAAGCGCTATGGATTACACGAAATTGATTATAACAAGAAAAGCTGTCGATGCTGTTTTTTTTCTCAAACAGGGGGGGGGGGGTGAGTAATATTTTTTTCCCGAAAAGGTGGCGGTAGGTCCAAAATGGACCTATGATGTAGAACCTATGATGTAGAATTGTCGTCAAACTGCGGCCCGCGGGCCGCATCCGGCCCGAATGAAGTTTTCGTGCGGCCCGCGGCCCTCCTCGGCTTCGCACGGGCAGCATTAGTTATCTACTTGTCTGGCGTAGCCGTGTTTTGTTTGCGGAAACTGTGTAGAATTGTGATTAAAGTCGGGGCCACTTGCGGCGTTCCACAGCGCTCAGAGGCGTCAGTTCGCATCGAGCCGCCGTCGCGTGCGGTTGCTCGATACTTTCCTCAAGCGAGGTTCAGTGAGTGTATCAGTGAAAACTTAGCTTGTGGCTTACGATAGTGAAAATGGAATCGACGATACGGAAGAATACACTGAAATTCGCGTTAGACGCAAAGGAGACAAGACCACGTGCATATGACTTCCATGAATGGCTGTATGAAAAATTCAACTTGACAGACGCGGATATATACGGAATCCAAATGGACTTCTTGACTTATGCAGTATACGTTAAAATGACAAATGACAACTTGTGCAATACTATCGTAGAGAAAACTGGAGGGAAAGCCGACTACCAGAACCCAGATGGAACCGTAAGTACCGTATATATAAGCCACGCAGGGCTGGGGCTACGATCAGTAAGAGTTTTTAATGTACCACTTGAAATTAGTAACGCTAGTGTAACGGCAGCAATCCGAAACTATGGTGAAATAATAACGGCGACGGACGAAAAACGGAGCCCAAAGTTCAGATTCCAAGCAAACAACGGCATACGGTGTGTGAAAATTGATTTAAAAAAAACATATACCTTCCTATATAATGATACACGGTTTCAAAGCATTAATAATATATGAGGGACAACCGCGCACATGCTCTGTTTGCAATGAACCAGGACATCTAAGATCTGAGTGTACAAAACGCCGTCCATTACAACTTCCAAGAGTAAAATTGTCAACATCAGAAACTATAACAGCAAATGCTACAATCGCGGAAGCGAGTAAGGAAAGTAGCAACACAGCGTCTTATGCAGAAGCCACGGCACAAGTCAACAGTGTAAACATAGGCCACACTGTAACATCAGCATGTGAGCCACTCACAGAAACGTTGGAAAACATGGAGATCGATGTAGAGGACAACTCGGAACAGCACGGCGGGAAACAGGAAACACAAGCCGAAAAATCCGGACAAGAAGAAGAGGAAAATGAAGAACAAGAACCGGAACAGAAATTACATGAAAAAGAAATAGAAGAAGAGAGTATCCCAGAACATGTCATACACATAGAAACATTTACAAACAAAACAACTCACCAGGCAGAAGAAGATTCCGAAACAAAACAACGGATTGAAATGCACAGCTCAACGATCAATAACAAAGCTGAGAAAGAAATAAGCGAGAAGAGAATAACAAGACAATCTAGCAGAAGTGCAAATAAGGATGGTGCCAATACCGCAAGTCAATACATAGCAAAAAAACACCGAGCTCTCAGTGAACGACTCGAAAATAACGGCAAACCAGTAAAAAGAATAGCAGAGAAAGTAGAACGAACAACAAATAACGCTAAATCAAGACAAGAAGAAGAAGAAGAAGAAACAACCAAAGCGAGAAATGAAGGACAAGACACACCAAAATACGTAAACGATCAGAAGATAAGAGAAGAAGATAAACCAAAACTCCTCAGTAAAGACAGCTGGTACGAGGAAGTAATGGAGGGATCTGATGATACGTAAAATAACCAATGACAAGCAATCAAAGTTATAGTATCGCAACTATAAATATGAACAGAGTAATTAACGCCATTCAAAATAAAATGCCTAGCGGATTATATTAAACAAAACAGTATTGACATCGCAATGTTACAAGAAGTGACTTTTACCGAACTAAACATCCCTGGATACGATGGAATAATCAACTACTCCAAAGAAACCAACACGGGAACGGCCCTCGTGATTAGAGAGGGAATTGAGACGGTTAGTACAGAAACATTAACAAACGGCAGGGCCATTGCAACTACAATAAATAACACGCGAATAATCAATGTTTACGCCCCCTCTGGCAATAATAATCGAGCCCAAAGAGCATACTTCTACAAAACAGAACTACCCTATCTCCTGCGAAATACCACAGGCGCAATAATAATGGGAGGTGACTTTAATTGTGTACTAAGCCAAAAAGATCAAACCCCAAATTTCAATGGGTGCAGGGAGCTGACTAACCTCATTCGAGGGATGGACTTTCACGACGCATGGGAATGCATTCACGGAAATGCCAAAGCCTACACATATGTCTCAAACAATTCGTCAAGCCGACTCGACAGGATCTACGTAATGGAGACTCTCCGAACCAAAACAACCAGTGCAAACATTTTTCCTCTAAGCTTTTCAGATCACAACAGTATGCATTGCACTGTCAACATGAAGAGGCAGCTAGTTAGCAGAGACAAAGGATTCTGGAAATGTAACATCTCTATGCTTGAAGACCCGGCGCTAGACGAAGAAATCAAAAGTGTCTGGGACGAATGTCTAAAAAACTGTAAAAAATATAAAAGCACACTATCTTGGTGGGTTGAACATGTGAAACCAAAACTAAAACGAACCTTAATCTCCTGGGGGACACAAAAGAACTATTGGATGAAGGGCACAATTGAGTATTATTACAGATGCATCAAGGAATTATACCAAGAGCCCACCATAACTGTCGATACTAATATAAAAAAAAAAAAACAAAGCCAAGATCCTATCATTACAAAATATGCAAGCAAACAAACTTCTGACAACTTCAAAACCGACTGACGTCGCAACCAAAGAAACGGCAGCCTTGTACCACCTTATAAGGAGCACAAAAAGGAGTAAAAAAACTTTAATAACCAATATAATTAAAGAAAATGGTGAAAACATCAAGGACGGAAGAGATATAATTAAAGAAATTACCACGCATTATAAAAATATTTTTAAGTCAACTCCAACTTAGTCAGTGGAATGCACGCTACAGGGCTGGAGTCATGGTCTGGGAGCAAATTCCTATGACAGCAGGAGCACTCTTGTGGTTATACCAAACACACTGACTGCAAATTTGTACGTCAGTCTGGTAATTCAAACCTGTAGTGCTGCCATTCATGAACAGCATTCAAGGGGGAGATTTTCAACAGGATAACGCTCGCCCTCATACCGCTGTTGTCTCGCAACGTGCTCTACAGAGTGTCGACATGTTACCTTGGCCTGCGAGATCACCAGATCTGTCTCCAATTGAACACGTATGGGATATCATTGGACGACAACTCCAGCATCATCCACAGCCAGCACTGACCGTCCCAGTATTGACAGCACAAGTACAACAAGCATGGAACTCCATACCACAAAGTGACATTCGAAACCTGTATGACACAATGCATTCACGTTTGCAGGCTTGCATTCAAAATTCTGGAGGTTACACCGGCTATTAATTTAACAGTATTTCACATTTGAAATGCATTTTCTTGAGCTTAAATTAACCTGTGATCTTGAAAATTTAATCAATTAAACATGTTAACTTGACAAATGCATTGTCCAAATTTCATTACTCTACAATAATTTTTTCTTGGTGTTGGGATTTTTTTTTCCGTCTGTGTAGTACGGCGGCAATCGCCGAGTTAATATCCAACTCAAGTAACACAGCAAGTGTGGAAGAATCGGCAACTCTAACAAGAATTTTTGACCAGGATGAAATTCATACATCGATAAACAAAGCAGCAAGAGGGAAATCCCCAGGACCGGATGGGTTACCCATAGAATTTTACTCTCATTACTGGCCCATGCTAAGAAATAAGTTAACAGAGATTCTAAACGACTTATGGACAGAGGAAAATCTTCCCACCGCCTTCACAGAGGGCATCATAGTGCTAGTACCCAAAGGCAACCAGATCAAACAAATCAATGAAATACGACCAATAACTTTGTTAAATTCAGACTTTAAAATACTAACGAGAATCCTCAAAACTAGACTGGAACCCCTCATGGAGAAAATCTTAGGACCTCATCAAACCAGTGCTATTCCCGGACGTAGCATCTTAAATACTGTGTGCGAATACCGTGACATCATCAACATAAACGCAGAAAAACAAACGCCATCAGCTCTACTATTCCTGGATTTTGAAAAAGCATTTGACCGAATTGAACATAATTACCTCTTAAAAATCATGGAACATAAAGGATTTGGCTCCCCATTCGTGGAAGTAATAAAGAAAATAATTACAAACACATATTCAAAACTTCTTATAAACGGACACCTGTCAGCGCCCGTCAAGATAGAAAGATCGATAAGACAAGGATGCCCGCTATCAATGATCCTGTACGCACTGGCAACGGAACCCCTGCTTGAGAAATGTCACCAAAATTTAACAGTCTAAACGGATACAAATTTACATGCAGAGGATACGCAGACTGACATTTGTATAGCCGAAACTTCAGCGGAGGACATCCAAAAAACGCGGGAAATAATCACAACGTTCACGGAAGCAACAGGCGCAAAACTTAACCCAAAGAAAACTGCACTGCTCCAAATAAGTGTGGCAGAGATCCCACCTCCAACAGACATCTGGTACGAGCAAGTAGAAGAACATAAGACATTAGGCATTATTTTTCAAAAGAACATTATGAAAACAATAACTAAAAACTGGCTCATAACACTACCAAAAATTAGGGCTGTTATAAACATGCACTGTGATAGAGATCTGGATGCAATACAGAAGGCTAAAATCGCACAAGTATCTTTATTGAGTAAAATGGTCTACATCGCCCAAGTACTGCCGATACCCGACACAATTGAGGATCGGATACAGAATCTGCTCGGGTGGTTTGCAAGCAGGGGTAAGATCTTCAAAACAGCGTTCAAAACAATGACTCTACCCCTAGGTAAAGGAGGCATAGGAATGATAAGCGTACGCGAAAGATGCTGCGCATTATTCCTCAAAAGAACCATAACGACAACGGTAAATGACCCAAACGGCCCAACAAATAACTTGATTAACGAAACAAAACCAGTCACTGAGGAAATACCTTTCAACATGGCCTCGATAAAGTTCACCTTACCACATATGAGAAAATTTCACCTAGAAACAACTTATGCAAAAACCAAAGGATGCACCCTGTACAACAAGACAACAAAAGAAATCTACAAAATAATCAACACATCTAACCACAGAAATAAAATCGAAATTAAAAATCCACAATACAACTGGAGCAACATCTGGAAAAATATAACGAATAAAACTCTAAACACTAAAACACAATCCTTGTGGTATGACGTCGTAAATGAAAAAATCTCAACCAACAGAAGACTTTACGAAATACATCTATCCCCGAATGACAGGTGCAGAAATTGCGGAAATACTGACACCCTGATACACAGAATAACGTGTAACCAAAACCAGAAAATATGGACTTGGGCAAGAAGAAGAATAGCCTTCCTTGACAGAACATCACCTTTAACCGTGAGCATCCAGGAAATACTGGAACCTGAGAAAAAGAGATATCCTGAAACGAAACACAACACGGTACAATGGATATTAGGCAATACCCTAACTTATATGCTACAAACGGAAAAGAGTACTTATGATAAATATATAGCATATATGAATACTGTATATTACGAAATTATCCAAACTCAAAATTATAAAAAAGACTTCGCACGGATGCTCGATATAATAATGACAGAATCATTCCAATGATCACAATTTAACCAATATAAACCCCGCCTAGACCCAAAGAGAGACTTTTGAATCAAAGGCACGAGGGGAACCTAACTGTACCAAATATTCAAATCATAAAGAACATAAAAAAAACATAACATCCAACTGATGGAAAATACCACTAATAAATACAAATCAGGAAAAGAGAACATTGAAACCCAAATTTATTATAAAAAGGTATAGAGCCAGGCAAAGAGCCAACCACTGGCGAGCGAAAGGCAGGGCTGAAGGGGAGGAAGGAGGCCCAAAAAAAAATAAAGACCACGAAAAAAAAAACAAGAGGCGTGAGCGCACTGCTAGCCAACAATGTAAGCCGTGCATCAAACGCGCCGAACCCCTATGGCCGCTCGTTTGTCGGTGGGTTTGTCCCGCAGCCGCCTCAGTGTCAGCTTTGTCGTGTCAATCGTGCAGTAAGTTTCGGTGCTCCTGAGCGTTCGTCGCGTCTAGAGTGTATTTGTGCTCATATTTTGTGCTATCATTAGTAGTGGAATAAATAATGTCTGGTGTACCCTCAAAAACAGTGACTAAGAGGAAAATAAGTGAAGAGAAAAGAAGTTTGCAAGAAATCTGGGAAGAAGAGTTTTGTTTTATAAGTGGACACAACGAAGGTACTGCTACTTGCTTAATATGCCGGGATAACATCATGGGACTGAAGAGATACAATTTATTTCGCCACTACACAAGTAAGCACAGTTCATTTACAGTAGCTTTTCCTTTGAATTCAAATGAAAGAAAGGAAAAAATTGCTCATCTAAAATCTACCATTCGTCGTCAACAAAACGTTATGTTAGCAGCAGTTGGGCAAAGTGAGGCTGTCACAAAAGCATCATACCAAGTATGTAATATTCTAGCAAAAAATATGAAACC
>JARYHS010008074.1:374212159-374285155 GCA_031002005.1 Vandiemenella viatica
AAATTCTTACTAAAACTTCACACATCTTCTGGTGGTAGTCAGTGTTGGTCAGAATGATGAGCCATATCGTGTGCTTCCGCGCGACCCCACGGCACGGACAGTAAGAAAAACCAATATTTTAATAAAAGTATCTTGATTGGCGGAAGAAACAGTGAAGAATTTGACAGTCCGAGCCCCAAGACCACCAAGATTGTATGGCCTACCAAAAATACACAAAGAGCATGTTCCGATGCGGCCAATAGTTAGTGCCATAGATTCGCCGACGTACAGGTTGGCCAAATACCTCACACGTCAGTCAAGTCCGTTTGTGGGTCAATGTGCACACCACGTTAAGAACTCTGCTGCGTTTGTGGAAGTGGTTGAAACAATGAGACTAGAGCGTGACGATATTATGGTCAGTTTGGATGTCACATCGTTATTTACGCGGGTGCCGTTAGGGGAAACAATCGAACTACTTAGTGAACATTTTGACCAAAAACTCGTGGAATTATTCAGACACACGCTCACGTCGACGTATTTCGTGTACCAAGAAAAATATTACTAACAAACGGACGGCGTGGCCATGGGGTCCCCGTTATCCCCAGCGATTGCCGATTTTTACATGGAACATTTTGAGCATGTAGCTCTTGACGCGGCCCCTTTAAAGCCCAAATGTTTTTATAGATTTGTTGACGACACATTCCTCGTGTGGCCTCATGGGATACCAGCCCTATATGAATTTGTGAACTATATCAACGGCGTTCACCCCAACATCAAGTTCACGATGGAAATCAAAAAAGATGGCGCACTTCCTTTTCTGGATGTATTGGTACTTCGAAAGCCGAACGGAAGGTTGGGGCACAGTGTTTATAGAAAACCCACACACACTGATCGTTATCTAAACGCCCTTAGTTTTCATCACCCATCTCAGAAGCGCGGCGTACTGAATACGTTGGTCCACAGGGCAAAGGCGGTATCCGACAATCAGCATCTACAAGAAGAGCTGCGACACTTAGAACGCGTGTTTAGGGCCAATGGTTATAGTTCCAAAGAAATTCGACATGCGATTATCGGAAGAAGAAACAAAAACAAAACGGATGACAGGGAACGAGAAACCCCACGTGCCTTTTTGCCCTTCTGCGGAGCGGTGACATCAAAAATAGCCAGGCTGCTCAACAAGCAAGGCATCCGCTCCATCTTTCGGCCCCCGCCTAAGATCCGTCAGTTATTACGAACCCCGAAAGATTGTATAAATCTCCGGGCCCCTGGAGTGTATAAAATTCCTTGTGAGTGTGGCTCTTCCTATACAGGATAGACTTTGAGAACGATCGATGAAAGGCGCAAAGAGCATATAAGATACTTTAAGTTGGGGCAGAAAGAAAAATCTACTATAGTAGAGCACGCCCTTGAAAACTGTCATGAGCCATGCTTTGACAAGACGACACGCCTCTGCCATGCTAATAATTTTTGGGATAGTGTCGTGAAAGAGGCGATTGAAATCAGAGTTAATAACAATGTGATAAATCGGGATCAAGGACTTAACATAAGTCAAACATGGAGGCCAGTTATTAGACAATAACCAAACACACGGGAACGGACCATATTTGGGCATAACAACAACCGGAACATGACGTCACCAAGCAGACCCGCCCTCCGCGCGAGTTCCCCTCCTCTCCCGTCTGGTAGCCCTATATAGAGACTACCGCTAGGCAGTTTTAGTTAGTTAAGCAGGGCTTGACAATGGGAGCAGTGCCGGCTCTCGAAACGTCGCCAGTCGACTTTTATTTGACGCGGCTAGAATCCCGAGAGTGTTTTCTACAATGTATGATATGTTTCAAAGTGTCTGTGAAAGGCACAAAATGTCGCATCTTCTCCCATCGCCTGGGCTGGGCTTTAATCTGAATTGTAGTTTACAGGAACTGTGTCGCAGAAACAAATGGGGCTTCGTTGACCTTCGACCGATGATAGCTGCCAGCTGGGACGCATTTGACAGGTCGGGCGTCCACTACACACCGATAATGGCGATCAAGTTGGCTGCTAAAATATGGAACCTTCTTGATATGAATTATTTTTTAGGAACACCGTGAGGCCCGAGGATCCTTTAGTTCATCGAAGAGTATGTGCCGATAACCTAGAAGCTGGTCCTGGTAGTGATGGCGCGAATAATTTTAATATAACAGCGCCAATTACTTCACCCGTTTACCGTCAGAGTGCTAATATGAAAAATGCTATTTTAGACTCCACAAATAATAATATGAAGCAGCTAAGGATAATGGTCCTAAATTGTCGGAGTATTAGAGGTAAAGTAGCGGATTTTCACGCCTCAGTTGCGACCAACGATGTCGATATAATACTAGGAACCAAGAGCTGGTTGACACCAGAGGTTGAATCTAGGCTAGTATTTGGCCCTCAGTTCAATGTTTTTCGAAAGGACAGAACTGTCTCATTGGGCAGGGGTGTGTTCGTGGCAGTAAATAAAACCGTTAATTGCTCTGTCGTAAGTGAAACGGAAAATTTTTGCGAGTTAATATGGGTCAAGGTAAAAATTGGTAAAAATTTAAAGTTCATAATCGGGTCATTTTATCGACCTTCAGATTCTGATTTGGCTAACGCGGAATACTTCAGAGAGTCGCTTAATAATATTTACAAAAAATTTCAAGGACATATATTGATCGTGGGTGGTGACTTTAACCTACCGTAGGTTAAGTAGGACACATACACGTTCAGGCTGGGTGGAAGAAACAGGTTAATAACCGAAGCGTACCTAGAAGTATTTGCAGAAAGATCTCTTGAACAGATGGTCGAAGAGCCAACGCGGTGCGACAAAGATTCCTCGTCCATTCTGGATCTCTTTCTAATTAGCAATCCTGATATTGTAGATACAGTTTGTATAGAAGACGGTATAGGTGATCACAAGGTGGTTGTGGTAACGTTAAAAACTAGTCTGAATTTGAAGCATCACATATTGCTTCGATAAGGCAAACGATGCGGGTGTGGTTGATCATTTTGCGAAAAAATTTTGAAACGTACACGCTAAGTACAAATGTTGAGGAACTTTGGTTTAATTTAAAAGAACTAATATGGACCGGTTTAAATCAGTTTGTTCCTATGAAGTGTATTAAGGTCAGTAAGAACTTCCCTTAGTTCCATAAGGAAGTGAAACGTTTGCTCAGGAGGCAAAGGAATTTACATGCCACTGTGAAGAAATCGGGGGACTCATCTAATCGTTCTAAATTAGTCCAGTTGCGAGAGGAAGTGCGTAAGGCGATGCGCGATACAATTAAAGAATTCCAAGCCAAGAATTTATCAGAAGATCTAATTACTAATCCAAAAAAGTTCTGGTGGTATATCAAAGTAATAAGAGGCTTTTCTAAGGTTATGCCGTCGCTGATTAAGGAAAATGGTGAATTAACAGAAACAAGCGTAGAGAAAGCAGAAATTTTGAATAATATATTTAAAAAAGCTTTCACGATAAAAAAAACTCGGAGGAGATTCCGATATTTAACAATCATACCGACAAAATTATGAATGATCTCGTTCTTGATGTAGAGGGAATAACTAAACTGCTTATGGATGTAAATACCAATAAGGTTCCCGGACCAGACGGTATTCCTACAAGATTCTACTCAAGGTACGCAAAGGAAATTGCACCGTATTTGATGAAATTATGTACCGTCTCCTTGGATCAATGAAAAATACCAGCCGAATGGAAGACCGCCATCGTAAGTCCAGTGTTTAAAAATGGGAATGTTAATGATCCTCAAAATTATATGCCGATCTCGTTAACCTCAATATTTTTTGCAGGATTTTATAACACATCATCTATTCAAATGTCATGCTGTTTTTGGATGAAGATGAGCTTTTAAACCAAAATAAACATGGATTCAGAAGAGGCCGATGCTGCGAAACACAACTTTCTCTTTTAATTCACGACTTGAGCCGTATTATAGATGAGCAATCCCAGGTTTATTTAGTTCTATTAGACTTTAAAAAAGCTTTCAACACTGTGCCTTACACTAGGTTACTTAGGAAACTTCGCGGTTACACCATATCTAGACAAATATGCGACTGGGTTGCAGACTTTTTGAAGGGCAGAACACAGTGTATAGTTCTCGACGGTGATCGTTCATCACTTACTGAGGTGAGGTCCGGGGTACCTCAGGGAAGCGTGATAGGGCCTCTGTTGTTTCTCATATATATTAATGATTTATGCGACATCATAGGGTGGATGAAAAGATTATTTGCCGATGATGCTATTATCAAAACCCAGGACGATTGCGCTTTGTTACAAGACGATATTATGAAAATAATTGCGTGTTGTAAAGATTGGCAGTTGGAGTTAAACGCTAAAAAGTGCCAAGTCATGCGTGTAAGTAAAATGTGACACCAATTAACTATGAATATACATTTAATGGTACTGTCCTTAGATCGGTAGTTTCCGCTAAATACCTAGGGGTTACAATTCTTAATAATTTGTCGTGGAATGAGCATATCGAGAATGTAATTGGGAAAGCAAATCGTATGCTTCGATATCTAGGTCGGAAATTAAAACAATGCACTTCGGAAGTTAAATCGATTGTAGTACGTCCTCACTTAGAATATTGTTGTTCTGTATGGGGTCCCCATCAAAAGGGGTTAATGGAGGCATTAGAGAAGGTCCAAAGAAGAGCCGCCCGATTCGTGACTCGTATATATAATTGGAGGGAAAGCATAAGTGCGATGTTGAAGGAGTTAGGTTGGGAAGACCTGGAACACCGAAGGCGGTGCTTTCGACGGAAGCTAATTGAAAAATTCACGACTGACGTATTTCGGAATGACATCCAGCAAATATTGCTACCAGCAATCTCGGAATGGCCGCGAAGGTAAGATAAGAGAAATCAGGACCAGAACCGATTCATTTCTGTACTCATTTTTCCCACGAGCGATTAGGGAATGGAATAGAAAGGATTTACGGGACGAGTAAACTTAAAATCCGACAGGAGTAGCTTTCGATTAAGCCCTCCGACCATCCTGATCTGGGTTTTCCATGGTTTTCCCGGATCACTCCAGGCGAATTCTGGGATGGTTCCTCACAATAGCCCATGGGTGCCTCCTGCCATATCGCGCATATCCCTTCCAAACCATCACCCTTTTCGATAGGTGCAATGCACCCTCTGCCACACACATTTCGCGGAGTAATAATAATAATAATAATAATAATTATCTATCTATATATCTATAAATGAGAAAATTAGGATGTGTGTTTGGATGTACTTCTGGAATCAATCACGCCTTAATAACTCAACATATTTAAATGAAATTTGACATGAAGTCAGTTAATTGCGTGCGAAGTGAAATAGGATAGATGTTATCTCGCAATAACGCTTAGTTCTTTTAAAAATTTCCATTAATTTCAATTCTCAAACAACAAAGAGTTTCATACTTCGTAGACAGCCGTGTAACGTTTACTCTTTGCTTTTTACAAACACTACGTTTCAGAAATAAAAGCAAAAACCTTCTTACATATGCAAATTTGTGTTTCGTTTAAAATTCATAAAACCGATGCACTTGACAAATAATAGTTTGGAAGCAGGAAATATAAATCTGTTGCCTACTTAACCTTAAATTAAAAAGAAAGGTAGGTACTGTTGTTAAGTTAGCAAAGAGGTGATTTCATTTGCGTACATAAAATAGTATGACATCTCAAATATTACACCATAATTTCGTTCGTAGTATATGCGTCATAGTAAATCTGAAAAATCAAAGAATGAAAAAAAAAAACGTAAAATGCTATGAGTATACCAGCACGAAAGTCGGTTCACTAAAAATGCAAAATTGCCGTTCCCGAAATGACGTATTTATAAAAATGTAAAGGATTCCATTCTACCTCGGTTTAATTTATTTCCTGGTTCTTTTTTGTTACTATATAGTCTTTATATTACAAACCAAAATTTAAAACTTAACTGACCCTTTTTATTTTTCGTTCAAAATTTTTGTACAAATAGTTGAGACTATGATCCACGAAACAGTGCTTTCACTAACTGTTCAATAATCTGCAAATATCTATGGAATCCATGGAGGAAGGAAATGTATGGACACGACTCAAGAGACCTTCACCACGCATTGAAGTGAAGCAGGGCGGAGGAGGAGTGGGGGGGAGGGGGCATGGCCGGAGTGGAAGGGGCATAGCCGCTTCCATACAGACACGGGGAATATGTACAAAAACTTCAAGGGGACTCTAGGATAAACGTGACGATACAATCTGGTGATGGATTATTATGTACCTCGATGAGACACATAAAAAATGAAGAATAAATTTTTTTTGATATCCTGCTTAATTTTCGAGATATTCGTCTCAAATGTGAAATGGTTTTGGTTGAAATTCAGAAGAAAAAAATTGGTCAAAGTCAAATTTGATGGTCGATTCTTATTTAAAAAGTCGAAGCAAATGAAAAATAAGGAATAAACATTTTCGATATCTCACCTAGTTCTCGAGATATACTGTATCAAAAGTTAGGTGTCTTGAGTTGAAATGGAGTAGAAACATTTCGCAAAAGTCAAATTTAATGATCGATTCTTATGTAACACGACGAGACAAATCGAAAATAAAGAATAAAATTTTTCGATATCTTGCTTATTTTTAGGTATATACTGGGATTGGGTTGATATGCGGCCTGGACCAGAAATTAATTCTGCCAAAGCTACAATGAATTACATGCAGAATGTATATTTCAGTTTTTTTACTATCACTTGTGGTTAGGTTGAAATGCGGCCTAGACCAGAATAAAATAGTTATCTTGTTAACATACATCGTAAGCTTAATTGGAAATGGCTGGAAATAGTTTCCATCGCGATATAAGTTTTGTCACTAACTTGGTTCTCTTGAAATTACTAACAGTAATAGATAAATTCTTTGCCCCTCATGGAAGAACAAAACCATTCTGGTACAGACTGCATTTAGACCTAACCACAATCTCCATTAAATTGCCGTACAGAATCAAACTATGTAGACATACCCACACACGCGTATTTAAATCGCAAACTGTATTTGCAGTAACAACATCGTTTGCTTCATCAAGATTCCTAGATTGCATAGCATAATTTAACACATTTAATTTCATCATACAGTATAAGCTGCAACGTGACGAAAGAAAGGGCAATACTAAATTAACTGAATCACGATGTAAAACACACCCCGTTAAATCTCATTTTCAACATTCGTTAAAAAGTAATGCTAGTCTATTATGTGCAAAATAGCAAGGTATGCTGATTTTCTACACTACACCAACAAAAATTTGAGAACAAAGTCATCCCATTGAGAGCTATGACTAAATATTTATAGACAGGCATCGAAGTTTGTAATTCCTACCGTCCACTTCAACAACGATAATTAGAATTCAACTTACTTATGAAATGATATTCCAAATTCTTTCCTGTCTGGCCTATTTGTGTAACCGTACGCAACACAAGATGGCATTATAACACACTTATACACATTACAAAATGAAATAATCTCTGCATCTAACACAATGTGAACTTCGAATTTGTTTGGAAGCGCAATATCGCCGCTGCCGCCACTGCGCATGCGCGAGAGTTTAGAGCCTACTTCACCGATTTAGCGTCACTCCTCCATATATTTCATTCCTCCACGATCGAATCCTTCACTTAAAAAGAATGTATTCATTCAATGGGCTAATGTAGAAACTAATTGTTACATAAACAAAAACATTCTGGTCAGGTAGCATTTCAACAAAACCACTATCTCTGATTATATTACCGCTACAAAATCGAACGATACAGACATACCTAAACACATTAAATGCATTCGAACTACATTTCGAGTAGTAACAGAATTGTCTATATCAAGATTCCTAATTAGTGTAGCATAAATTAATATCCCAATTAATTTCGTTATACACGTTACTAAATCAGGATCAGTAACAGTCACTTTATCGCGATGTAAACTTGACCAACAATATTAACGGTAGTTGTCTTAGAGTTGTAGAGAATTATGGACTTACCATTGAACAATGTACTTAGTTACAAACATTTTAGTATAAATTTTTTTATTACGTTACTTCAATAACTGCCATCTTGCTGAGGACATAGTTGATGCGGCTGAATGTAGTTCATTATTCTGGATTATGTACTATCGCGATCTGAAATGAGTCAAGTTTATTTTGCCATTCATAACGTCACCAACATGCAATTGTGAATTTATTAATGCGCGAGTGATAGAAGCATTGATTTTCTAGCTGTAATATTAGAAGAATTGTGCAGCCTGGGCCAGAATAACTGAAATATTATTAGTTATTCCATGAGCGCCATTTTAATGACGTCGTGTACCGATATTGTATCAAAGATTTATAACAAGCTTGGATGATTTAGCAGAACACGCGGCGTTGCCCAAAGTAAATTTTTGAAATTTATATATTTTATTCAGATAGTGGAGTAGCAGACAAGCGGAGTCGTAATTTGCTGGTAGACATTCAATTATTTTGCAGATTGAGAAACCAGTTATGATGAATCACTTACTACTTTAACATTGAAATTTATATTTTAACGCCGAATTAATGGATCGAAACGAACGAACAATAGTAAACTGGTCTGCAGGCATTCAACGGTTTCCAAAGATAGAGAAACCAACTTTAACGCTGATCATATGAATAAAAGAATCAATTACTGCTATTATACGTAAGTTTTTTTAAAAAAGCAGAATTAATTGATGAAACCGATACATCCTCAAAACAAAGTCAATATTCAAAGAGCAAATTAAATTCCTTTTTTAAAGATTTTTTTCATATATTCAATGCAGGTTAAAATATTCATTTTTAGTTTAGCATTTTTTTTAAACTGAAATTAATGTCCTTGGGCCACTTAAGTATTCATTTGCTCTTTGAATGTTAGTATTTTAATGGATATTTAGTCGATTCCATAAATGTATTGCTAATATTTTGACGTTTTAAGTTTTCATTAATTAAAAGTATATTCGTTTTCATTCGCGAGACTTGAAACTAGTAATTTTAAGAGACGCCGGGTAAACGAAAGTCAAATCTTTCAAAGAAATGCAAGAAAACTAGGACTATGAAAATAGCCAAAACCCAGGAAACAAATCCTCAAGCAGAGCTGCAAGGTGTTGAGCACTTGGCACGTCTTGGGGCTTCTGCGGCTGCTGAATTACCGGAGCAGTCGCAAGTTGGGCGACGACAGCAAACTAAACACTTAGTGTCGGGAAGATCTGCCGAGACACCACGAAAAACGCGAGCTCGTTACAGAGAACAACCCGAACGGCAATCCATCTCAAGAGCTGCAGAAAAACCGAAGCAAAGGAAAAGGCGGCTACAACAACACGCCGCATATCTAGTATTGTAACGAGTTGCTGAAACACCTGAGCAAATGCGAGCTCGGCGAGAAGAGCAAGCCGTCCGTCAGTCGATTTCAAGAACCCTTGAAACACCGCAGGAAGCGAAAAGTCGGCGACGACAAAACGCCGGACATTTAGCATCACCACGAGTTGCTGAAACTTCGGAACAATCGCGAGCTCGGCGACATCAGCACGCCAGCTATATGACATCACAAAGAGCTAATGTCATCGTGGATGAGTTGGAAACCCGTAGACGAGCTGTTGCCGATAGGGCGGCGCAGAGACGGCAAGTGTTCGTTAAAAACACCTGGTCCATATTTGAAAAAGATGCTTTTCATAACGATGCGACTGTTGATTATGGTAGCCACTGCCTCTTGAAAGTGGAAAACATGAATAAAGAATGCAGATTTTGCGGGGCTCTGAAATGGAAGGAAGAAACTGCAGGAATGTGTTGTTCAGGAGGATAGGTAGCCATTCCTTTAATAGAAGAGCCGGTGGAACCATTGAAACAGCTGTTTTCTTGCAACACGGATGAATCGCGGTGATTTTTTAAAATTATCAGAAAGTATAATGCTTGCTTCCATATGATGTCTTTTGGAGCCGATAGAATTGTTGCAATGCAAGGTTTTTCACCGACATTTACTATCCAGGTGCACGTATACCACCGAATTGGATCTATGCTTCTTTCATCGAATTCGGAACCACAGTTTTTACAGATATACTTCATGGGCGATGAAGAAGCAGAAAGTGAAAGACATTATAGAATTATTGAAGGGACTGAGAAAGAGACCATACAAAAAATACAGCGGGTATTACACAACAACAATGTCTTGGTTAGGGAGTTCACAACGGCTTTGGAGAACATGTCCGATGTAAGCTGCAAAGTAGTGATCCACCCCGACCGCGTGCCACGCGGACAACACGAGAGATGCTACAACGCATCTACAAGCAACGAAATCGCAGTGGTCATAGGAGGTAATGAACAAACCACTGCACGAGACATCGTGCTGCAAGCTCGCGACGGAACAGTATGCAGAATTGCCGACACGCATAGATTCTACGACGCTCTGGAGTACCCGCTGGTATTTTGGAAAGGACAAGAGGGGTATCACTTTGATATACCCCAAATTAATCCATCTACCAGACTACCGGTTCCAAATAAAAAGGTATTCTGTATGGATTATTATGCATTTCATATTATGGTGCGTCATAATGATTTTAATCTATAGGCAACTTCTGAATCAATTTCTGGTAGATATGTATGTCAAGATGGAAAGTGAGCGATTGAGATACATATTTCTAAATCAGAACAAGCTGCGGGTGGAAAATTATATTCATTTACAGGATGCAGTAAGAACTGACAGTACCGTAAATCCTAATAATTTAGGACAAACAGCCCAAGGTACCTCCACGAGTACACGTAGGACGCATTCGCTTACGTTCGCAGTTACGGACAACCGGACCTTTTCATCACTTTTACCTGCAACCCCGCCTGGACTGAAATTACGGAAGAACTTATCCCTGGACAAAGAGTGACCGACAGACACGATCTGATAGCTAGAGTTTTTAAAATAAAGGTCCAAAAATTAGTTGCTCTTCTCACTAAAGGTAAATTATTTGGTGAGTCTCAATGTTTCATGTACTCTATTGAGTGACAAAAGCGTGGACTGCCCCACGTGCATTTATTGCTGTGGCTCAAGGAAAAGCTGCATCCAAATCAGATCGATGAAATTGTATCTGCTGAGATCCCTGATCCTTACACTGACAAAAGACTATACGACACAGTAGTTACATACATGATCCACGGACCCTGCGGTGTACAAAATCAAACATCTCCGTGCATGAAGGACAGGAAATGCACGAAAAAATAACCTCGAGTACTATTAAAACAAACACAAACCAATAACAATGGGTATCCACTGTACAGACGGAGTGCCCCAGAAGACGGAGGGCGCACTACTCAAATAAGAATTGGCGGCAATCGCGAGGAAATTGTGGTGAACAGTAGCTGGATTGTACCTTTCTCCGCCTTACTTTCAAGAATATTTAATGCCCACATAAATGTAGAGTTTTGTAGCTCAGTGCAGGCAATAATATACATCTACAAATATATTCAGAAGGGGAATGATAAAGCTATTTTCACTGTTCATAAAGGGAATTCTAATATTGATGCCAGAGACGAAGTGCAGTCGTTTAGGGCTGGGTGATATGTGAGCAGTAATGAAGCAGCGTGGCGGATCTTGAGTCTTCCGCTACACGAAAGACATCCCACTGTGACGCACCTGGCTGTACATTTGCCAAATGGTGAAAAAGTTTTCTTCACAGAGCAAAATTTTCACTAAAAACTGGCGACACCTCCTAAGACGACATTAACTGCATTTTTTAAACTTTGCAAAGAGGATCATTTTGCAAAATCACTACTTTACGCCGAAGTTCCTCGCTACTATTCGTGGAATCCTTCAAAGAAAGATGGGAAGCGCCGTGTACAGGGAATTCCAGTTGAGAACTGGCCATATGTGAAGGCAGGAGATGCTCTGGACCCCATATACACCGTTCACGTTAGCAACTTCGAGTGTTACTGCTTACGGATGTTGCTCAACCATGTGCGAGGTCCGACGCGTTTCCATGAACTCAAGACAGTTAATAGACAACAACAAACAACGTACAGAGAAGCGTGTGAGAGGTTTGGGCTACTGGATGACGATAACCACTGGGACGTTACGATGGAGGAAGCTGTGTTATGTCACTCTGCAGCAAAAGTGAGAGAGCTTTTTGCTATTTTAATAAGCACATGCGGATTATCCAACCCCCTCTATTTATGGGAGAAGTGTAAAAATCTTTGTCAGAAGATATCACTCACAGATTTCAAGGAATAAATGAGGCAGATAACAATTATATTTTCAATTAAACACTTATATTGATTGAGAACAAAATATTATCAATACAGGGGAAACAATTAGCTGATTTTGGTAATTCAGAATTCTCTCCACAGCGCATGAGAGAATTCTCAAGTGATGTAATTAGAGAGCATCAACTATGACGCCGCAACTTTAGAGGTGTGCGTGAAAGAAATGGAGCCACGTTTATTGCCTGAACAGAGGGAAATCTTCAACAAAATATTGCGACGTGTCGAGAATGAGGATGGAGGTATCTTTTTCTAGACGCACCAGGGGACACGGGCAAAACATTTCTTCTCAATCTGCTTTTGGCACAACTTCGCAAAGACAGACATCTTCGGGTATTGCTGCAACATTGCTCAGCGGTGGACGGACTGCGCATTCTGTTTTCAAGTTACCGCTTAATCTTACAAACGAAGAAATCCCTACGTGCAATATAAGCAAGAACAGCAGCCGTGGCACTCTTATGCAGCAGTACAAGCTGATAGTGTGGGACGAGTTCACTATGTCAGACAAGCGCGCAGTTGAGGCCCTGAAGCGCAGCTTGCAAGACATACGCGGCAACCGAACGCCGATGGGAGGTGTAGTGGTTTTGCTAGCTGGTAATTTCCGCCAGATTCTTCCGGTTATTGAGAGAGGTACTCCGGCAGATGAAATTAACGCATGCCTCAAGGCGTCGCCACTATGGGCTACTGTGGAAAAGCTAAATCTCATCACCAACCTTCGAGTCCAGTTATATAACAATCTTGAATCAGATTCATACGTCCAAAAGCTGCTGGAAATTGGAGATGGTCGTCTGCAAACAGATGAGGATGGAATGATTCACTTCACATCTGATTTCTGCAATGTTGTCAGCTCAGAACACGAGCTCATTACTAATGTTTTCCAAGATATACAAGTAAATATCAATGACGAAAACTGGTTATGTGAGAGGACAATACTTGCTCCGAGAAATGACTCTGTTAACAAATATTAGCGGTAATAGCCGGAGAAGCGACAACATACTCTTCCATCTGTATCAACTGACGATGCTGCCACCTATCCCGTCGAGTTTTTAAACTCTTTGGAGTTATCTGGGGTGTCATCCCACAAACTGGAGCTTAAGGTTGGCGCTCCTGTTCTCCTGATGCGTAATCTCGACCCCTCAAGATTGTGCAATGGCACCAGATTACGAATCACAGAACTAGGAAGAAACATTGTGAAGGTGACAGTTCTTACCGGTGCATCTAAAGGGGAAGCCGTATTAATTCCGCGTATTCCAATTATTCCCAGTAATATTCTCTTTCAATTTAAAAGATTACAGTTCCCATTAAAAATTGCATTTTCAATGACAATTAATAAATCGCAGGGTCAAACGTTAAAAGTGGTGGGAATACATTTGGATACTCCTTGCTTTTCCCATGGTCAATTATATGTTGCCTGCTCGCGGGTATCGAGTGCAAAAAATTTACATGTTTTTTTCAGAAAATAGCAAGTCATAGAATGTTGTATATACCGATGTATTAAACTGAAAATATTCCTAACATACAGAATATTTTTATTGTTTTAAAACTTCAATGAAGTTGTTGTGGAACATAAATAAATGTTTGTTATTTTATTGCAATATTTATTACCACTATTACTAATAAAATAGCTCTAAAATAAATTGTATGGTCGTATAGACCTGATGACAAGGCTTTTTTAAGTCTGCGCAGTCAGCCCCTTTCATAGCCGCTTAACCTAACCCAGTAATCCTACCGGACAGAAATGATCCACAGTTCAACGTGGAATCAGAACCACGTGAGCATTCTGGCGTACGTCACATTACACAACAACCTATGCCAAAGTTGAAGGTCAAGCTAAGGACCTATGAAAATTCTCGCTGAGACTGGAATTCAAGCTGGGGACTTTTCCATTTTCTGCAGTATGTCCTGACAACTGAGCAACCAGACCCCTCAAGAAAATCATATTACTTACAACACTCTTCAACTCGGACGAAGTCGCGGGTAACTGCTAGTAATTTCATAACGAGTCATGGACTTTACAACAGTGAACTACAAAGAAGAGGAATAGTGGACAATGGTAGCTGCGACTGCGGTAATGAGGGCACTCCGGAACAAGTTATATGGGAACGCGCTCCAACAGCAAAATAAAGAGCGCCATACCAGCAAATATTACAGGACATGAGCATGTTTGACATATTGCGTGACCGGGAATTATGGTGCTTTTTTGATGCAACTTGCAATCTGACCTCACAAACAACTAAAGAAAGGTTCTTGGCACTTAGAAACAGTCTAAACCGACAGGAACAGTTTCAACCGACAGTGGACAACAACCGAGCATTGATCATGCCTGAAGAAAGAAACTCCCGATGGGTCGAAGGAGGACACATCTACTTCCAGAAGTCATCTCCTGAGGGAGGTAAGTTACTCCAAAGTGGCTGTGCCGGGAGTAAGAGTGTAAAAGTGTCATAGATTGTAGCATAACAGATAGTATAATAACATCCTTGAAGTAGGAGTTCCATGTCACGGGCCGATTAATACTCTTTTAAGGGGGTTTCCATAGCAACGATATACAGAGATTAACTAGGAGATTGCCTAAAGTAGAGCTAAGGAGAACTTGCATATTGAAGAAGTCCGATAATGTATTTAAATAATAAAAGAGTGATTTAAATTGTGCAGAATAACGGTTAACAGATTAATTATTTGCTATAGCTGCACAAAAGAGCATATTACGATAAATCAATATAAAGAAAAAGCATAAAATATAATCACATCGTAAATGCAACACGGCACATTTCTTAATGAGCAAAGAACCACTTTTTTAAGAAATGCTACATGGCGATCGTGCAGTGGACTTGGGTGCTGCAGAATAAAGAAATACTACGTAAACTTACGAATTTGAGTATGTAGCAGACAACAAAAAATCAAGAAAAGAAGAGAAGAGAATCGTTGGAACTTGGAAGCACACAGCGCTACTAGCGGCCGAGCGGGAACCAGCCAGGGATTGATAACGTCCGCCGTAGAAACCGCCAGCTACAAAATACGTTAAAGTTAAGTGTTTTCCAGACTAAATTATCTTTGTTCTTGTAATCAAAAACTTGTTGATTGTAACAAGAACGTTGACTGTGACAGAAGCGGTGTGCGGGTAGAATTAGTTTTACGATTTTTGGGAGTTTAACATAACCTATCTTTTCGAATTTTTGTTGTTTATTCAAATAATTTATTATATCACGTCATTTTATTGATACTAGTTTGGGACGCTGAGTATTGCTTAGCTTTCTACAGAATGGCTAATCAGATGCCAGGTGCAATGGTTATTTGTGATCTTTCGGGATCTGTAAATAAGAAAGATGAAACAGTCAGTGTAGGTGCATTAGAAAAAATACTATTTCGACTTGGGTCACAACTAACAGCACAACTTACAGCTTTAGAGGATCGAATAATTAGATCAGAAATTGATGTACAGGCAAAGTTAGATAAGTATATAGAAAGGGCTGAAAAACAGTGTACAAAGATAAATGAGAAACTAAAGGTATGCAATGAGAGTCTAGTAATTAGAGGTTTTGAACAAAGTACGAATGCAATTCATTGTGAATCATTAGGTAATACAATTGAAAGTAATGATAGTAGACCCAATACTGTAAGGGAAAAATATGAGATGAGTGATGTTACCATTAATGGTGATGTAAATCATATAAAGGATAGACAAATTGTTAAAGAAGGGTGTCACTTAAAAGATGAATTTAAGCATGAAAGTAACCAGGCGGAAACTTACACGAAGACAGATGAATCAGTAGAAAAGGGTTGTAAGTCTATAAAAATGTTTGATACCAGAGACATTAAAGGAACAGGTGACTTTTGTCATGTAAAAGAGATGGAAGAGATTTTAATGAATGTAGATGGATTAGGTAGTTTGATGATTTTGAAGGGTGTAAACTGTGACATTTTTTCCATTGTTGGGGAGAATTATGTTTGTGATTATGAATCAAAGCAATTACAGAATAATGGTGTTGAACATTCTCAGAGTTCTTTACATATTTTTGAAGTTGGTTTGCCATGTTACTGTTCTGGCAAAGTAAGATTAACTATAAACAAACAGTCGTTTTGTATGAATAAATGGGAAAAAGTGAATTGGAAATATAGAAAAAAAAAGTTTTCTTTTTTGTAGAGGGGTAAGATATGCTTACTGCCTCATCCTGTGTACAAATTCAATCAGGGTATTGAACCTACAACTCAGAAAATGATGAATTAGATTAAGGTGAATGAAAAGATTTAGCACTAGTGCAGGGCACAGGTGTGTACATATAAACTCTGTCATATTGGAATTTATTATTATTGTTAAGTTCTAGTTGGCATATTCAGTGCCACAAAACACTTGTAAATAGTTCTGATTGATGTTGCTGCCCACAATTCTTCAACTGTAATGATAGTAAAAGTTTATAATCACTAAGCGGAAGCTGTCACTTACCTATATTGATGATCTTGGTCAGATGTGCACTCTTCGGCTGTTACCACAGCATACCATTACATAAAAGTTTATTGTCTATTAGCACTTTCTTTTTTAAAAACATATATAGTCTGTAAGGTATACCGGAGCATTAGAATGAATAGAATGAGTTGAGAAGAAACAAGGTATTACTATGATAGAATAAATGTGTAATGAATTAAGAAGTAAAATATCATATAGAGAGGGTACCGCAGCACAGTCAAGACTCAGTTCCTGTAAATAAGGCCACTATCCAGGCATTGCCTTTAAATGATACCGAAAGGTTCAGGATTTGGTTAACACAGACATAGCTGAGGTCCAGGTAGAACTTATAAATAACTCTGTTGGTACCTCTCATAGCCTATATATGAATATATTCAAGATGAAGTAAAGTGGAGAGAAGTTATTACTTATGGGGAGAATATAATGTAATGTATTGAAGAAATAAAATAAAAAATGAAGCTGTGATGGTGATGCTAGATTAGCAAGAAACAATGGTGTCCCAGTCGTATTAGCGAGGGTTGATTGTACTGGTCCAGGGACCAAACATGTGATTTAAATAATGTTGCCGGTTATACAACAGTAAAATTGTTCAAAAGGATCGGTCTTATGAAGAATATAATGTACCAAGGGCAGGTAATAGAATTTTTTAACTATTTGAATGGTATGCTTGGTAAACAGGCGGAGGCCATGACAGCTAAAGATGATGTTATTAAATAACGATTCTGTAGTATAATATACTTATTGTAATTTTGGTTTTTTTTAAGGTGATAAGGACAGTAACTCTGTGTCACAATGTGTGTTGCAGACAATATGCCGTTCCAACCAGTCGCGGCTTATGGAAAACCACCTAGGAAAGTTACGTCAAGTCATCGGTCCTCGTTATATGTAAAAAAAAAAAGTGTTGTTAGTCAAATGTACAATGTAAGCTCTCCTTACCTAAAAGGTAACATTTACAGGAAAGTTTACCATAACCATTTATACTGGTATGGATGGCAAATGGTATGGTAAACTTGGGGGGGGGGGGGCTGTAGCATAACAGATAGTATAATAACATCCTTGAAGTAGGGGTTCCATGTCACGGGCCAGTTAATACTCTTTTAAGGAGGTTTCCATAGCAACGATATACAGAGATTAACTAGGAGATTGCCTAGAGCAGAGCTAAGGAGAACTTGCATATTGAAGAAGTCCGATAATGTATTTAAGAAAGATGTATTTAAATAAGAAAAGAGTGATTTAAATTGTGCAGAATAACGGTTAACAGATTAATTATTTGCTATAGCTGCACAAAAGAGCATATTACGATAAATCAATATAAAGAAAAAGCATAAAATATAATCACATCGTAAATGCAACACGGCACATTTCTTAATGAATAAATAGCAACTTTTTTTTAAGAAATGCGACAAGATGTCCAAAGTGAGAAACAGTGATATAACAGTGCAGTAACTGATTTGTATATACAAATGTTTCTAAACTTAATTATATACAGCAGTAGTGTGTGAACATATGTTACCCAAATTATATATATATATATAACTATGTAACTAACTTATGTGAAACTTGATATGTTTATGTATCAAAAACTAGTCTTACATCCTGAACAATATTCAAATGTTATTTTCAAACCAGAATTTTTTCTTATTTACTTTTTGCAATATACTGGAAATATGGGCCCAGAGTAGAATCTAGGAGCTCGGCGATTATGTATCAGGTTACAAAAATAAATTAAAAATTACAAATTAAACGTTAATAGTATTTTTCTGTTTGTTCCAAAGTATGCGTGGGCAAAGTTCAATCGATATCATATAAAAACTCTGGGCATGTATAAGAAATATTTCCAAACATTAGGAGGTTGGAGTAAAGAGGGAGAGTATTAGGCTTTTTTAAACCAAAAGTAGACAGTATTTTTCTCCTTGTTTTAAAGTATACATATACAAGATCCCACCGAAATCGGATAAAAATTGTGGGTTTCTATAATGATCACTGTAAATTAACCCTTTAATGTCCAGGTATGCTTCTGATGTAAGAAAAAAAATCATGAAATGTTATTTATTGAAGATACTAAAAAATACATTTCCAAAAAATAAAAAATATTTTAATATTTTTTTGGAGATGTGACATATATGTAACATTGGGCGATTAAGGATACAAAGTATATTTTGCAAGTAAAATATATCTGCTTACATGTATGGAGAAATTCTTGATTTTATATTGTTATTATACATGTAGTATTATGGATATTTTCCTGAGGATAATTGTTGGGAAAATGATTTATACATGGAACCTCCTGAAGCAATTCCTATCCTTGTTGAGGCATAAATACACCATATTTTGCAGCGTCGACGTATGCTCTTCCAGATAGGCCAGTGGACACTCCGATCTTTTTGACAATCTAAAACCGGTACAATAGTGGGTGCTGCTCTTTCCTTTGATTTCGACATATCTTCTGCACTTGGTCTTCCTCGTTTGAATTTTCCTTTTCCAGCAAGAATGAGCCCTGCAGCTTGAAACCTTCGCAGAGGCTTATGTTTCTGACCTAGCATTTGGCAATCTCTTCGGGTTTATTACGGCAACTGTTATTAGATGCCAAAAAAATGTAGAGATACCAACAATGACTCTTGACATGATACTTGTAAAGAGCAGTCAACATATCATGGATATCAATGCCTCCCATGAATTTATTGTAAGTTTTGACAATTGATGGCCTACTAACTTGAATGTGTTCTCTGCTGGACTTACTCCACCGACGTACCTCGTCTTTATGTTCAGCACCGACAAAATACGATAGTAAAGTAACTACTTTGTTGTCATACCAAATTACTACAACAAAGCGATCAGTAGTATCTACTAAAGAGGCAATTGAACCCTCGCCCTTGCTTTTTCATTTCTTTTTCATCTGGAAGAGGGCAGTCCCCCAATCTGTTCATTCGAATCGTTCCAATAAAATAGATACCTCTATTTAGAAGGGACTGAACAAGAATGTCTGTGGTAAAAAAGTTGTCTGCAAATACTTTAAAAAAGTGTCCGGAAAGAAGTGAATCAGTTAGTTTTACCGCCACTTCATAACATAAACCTTTTCCAGCTTTTCCTTTCTCTTGAGCAGATGATACTGCATCTTGATAAATGTCGAAGTCGTACAGGTACCCGGATGATCCAGCTCTGCCCCACATTTTAAAACCCCAACGAGTATGATTGTTTGGCATGAACTGTCGTAAGTGACTTCTGCCTTTGAAGGCAATCATCATTTCATCTACACTTTGGTTTTCTTCAGGATTTTGTAGAAAACACTGAGATCATAGCAATTCGAGCCAGGGTCTGATCTTCCATAATTTGTACCTTTTAACTTCATCTGTTACTGCCAAATTATTAATAAAATGAAGAACAGTTAGAATTTTCTCAAATCGGTTCCTCGGCATGACCTCAGACACTAAGATGGAAGCAACGCTATTTTCCCGGTGTGAACGCACACTAGGCATTTGGCAAAGCCTCATTTTTATATACATGCCCATAATTTTCTCAATTTCAGGCTTACTTGTGTTTACACTACTTCCAGATTTTTGATTGCTGTATAAATTGGTTTCATTTACTAGCATATCCAGCATTTCATCTGTTATGAACAATTTGAAATATTCATATGGATTACAGATGGGCAAACAGCTTTTTTTCAGTAATACGTTATTCAGTTATCGCTTCTTTTTTCTAACCGCTTTTTTAACCGTTATAAATAGCGTATAGTTATTTTTTCCCGACATATCTGTTGAGACGCCACTAAAATCTCTGCTCAGAAACGCTCTTCTCTTGTTGCAAATAGCCGGAAATGTCAAATGACCGGATGTGACGGTAAGCGGCCACACCTCCAAAAATAGCGAAATAGCCCTGACGTCACGAAAAGCCGCTTATTAGCATTATTTAGCGTTTAGCGTTCGTCACCAATAGCGTCTTTCAAATAAGCAGTTCCTAATAAGCGGCTTCCATAATAGCTGTCAGAGACATTATATACGCCTTCGAATTGTGTTTATGTGTTTGTTTATTAAGTGGCAGTGATGCCTTTGTAAATTAATATAGAATTTTGACACAACCAGCTTTAGCGGTTTGTGTATAACGTGATCAAACAGGAGGAAATGAAGTATAAGTGATTTAGGGACGTAGGATATATAAAAATAATCCGAAGTGGGCAGTTTTCATTATGTGTTATTATATTTTTCTGTTTGAAACTAATGAACTTGTGGTAGCAGTTTTTATGAATATATGCAACAAATACACCATTATGCGTTGCGTACTCGTAAAGAACAGGAAATTAACTTTGCTGAAAGTAAACAATTTTTTCACTCTGGCCATTAATTCGCTTTAAGTTTTGCGCGGCTGTAGTTATATGTATGGTATATTTTACATATGTTGTAAATATGTCCCAATAACAGACCAGCTGCAATTTAAATATGTTGTTACTGACGTACATAAAAATAATTTGAAATGTAAATATAGTTTGCTGTTTGAAACTAATTGACTTGTGGGAATAGTGAAACAAATATCGTAATGTTATCTATTCCTTAAGAATCTCTAAATCAAACAATGTGGTATGAATTTTTGTGTAAACATTTATTTCGACCAGGAAGAAAATGTAATGATGTTTTTCGCATATTTTCCACATAGAGTGAATATGCTTTCCATCCACCATAAAGTTTTACCTGAACTTGAATAACTGATTCCAGAAGGTTTATTTAACCAATTTGTATGCTGTTTTATCGCACCCTTTCCTCATCAATCAGTTGCAGTTTCACTTTCAGAATAACAAATGTATATGTGTGTGGGCAGTTTTTCTCTAAATTTGAAGCGTGGAAATTAGATTGTGATATGCGTTTCAAACATAGTGACATTAAGAATGTTATACTTCTTGTGCATATTATGGATGGAGCATACAAATGTGACACCTACATCAATATGTTTTAGTTTATGTATCACCTGAACAGTATAAACTTTTTTTTTGTAGCTAAACTCTAACTTGAATAATATCTGTCCACTTTCACTTCAGTACTGCAGTTTTTCATGCTACATCACTTCTTTACTTTCACAAACAGCCTTTATTATTTCACCATAGTATGTCATAAACTTCAGTAGAACCTCTTAAATACTATTAGTTATTTAGTTTTTGCAGCCTTTACTGAAATAAATAAACATCAACCTTCTGCCTCCCTCTACAAGTTCAGAATGAAATTTATCAAATGCTCCATTTGCCAACAATTCATAAATTGTGTAGGCCTATAAGTAGATAGTACTTCAGTCATTCATTCAATATACCTTACCTTGCACCACAAATCTGTAACACATTTAAATCTAATTAGGTTTTGAATTTCGACTGTGGAAAGTTATCTTTAAGACCTATACTATCCAGAAGAAATATTTATTGGTCCAAAGGAAAATTTTAGACCTTATGTGCTACAAAGAGACACTAGCAAGAGAAAATTGATAAAAAGTAAGTAATGATCCCAAGACTGATGCTTTGTGCAATCTTCCAATAGTCTAACATTATGTAATTTTTTTTAAAGGAGATATTCACAAGGAAAAAATATTTTCCAGATATTTCTGTTATGGCCACTTCTATCAGCATGCTACAAACACAAGTTAACAGTATTATTTCTTTGTTGTGGAAACATGATTTATTAATAACTAGCTGGTACACACGACTTCGTTCGTGATTGTAAAGAATTCATATTGACAGCTATAGACATCTAACCACCATAGTGCACGATGGGAGACTCGATACTATTACCACACACAAATACCAGTCTTCTGCGCTATGTAGTTCCGGCAGCAAAGTAAAATTTACGGATACACACAAGTCTTTGGATGAAATACGAAAATATTCATGATCGACCAATTTCAAACACCGTATCTCACACACTCCCACAGTTACCGAATTTCGGCCAACGTTGTGATCGATGGGAGACTCTGTGTTACTACCACACACAAACGCCAGTGATCTGCGATTGACAGTTTTCACTTAAAAGTGATACACCGTGACACATGCGTCTTTGGCAGAAATATGAAATTACCGCAGGTCGACCATTTTCATCCCTCATATCTTCCACACCCCCATAGCTACAGACATCTAACAACCATAGTGCACGACAAGACACGATTCTACTACCACACAGAAACACCAATGCTCTATGCTATGTAGTCGTGGCAGTAAAGTGAAATCTGCGGAGACACATGCCTTTCGTCGAAATACGAAAATATCTTTGGTCGGCCACTTACAACCAGCACATCTACCACAGTACCACAGTTTCTGAAATTCGGCCGCTGTTGTGATCGAAAGGTGACTTTGTGCTACTACTACACACAAACGCCATTTATCTGTGATCTATAGTTTTAAGTGATACACCATGACACTTTTGTCTTTGGCAGAAGTATGAAATTACCACAGGTCGATCACTTTCAACCCCCATATCTCCCACACCTCCATAGCTACCGACATCTAACAACCATAGTGCACTACATGAGATACGATTCTACTACCAAACACAAACACCAATGCTCTATGCTATGTAGTTGTGGCAGAAAAGTGACATATGCGGAGACAGTCGAAATACGAAAATATCCTTGGTCGGCCACTTACAACCACCATATCTACCACAGTACCACAGTTTCTGAAATTCGGCCGCTGTTGTGATCGAAAGGTGACTCTGTGCTACTACTACACACAAACGCCAGTTATCTGTGATCTATAGTTTTAAGTGATACACCATGACACTTTTGTCTTTGGCAGAAGTATGAAATTGCCACAGGTCGATCACTTTCAACCCCCATTTATCCCACACCCCCATAGCTACCGACATCTAACAACCATAGTGCACTACATGAGATACGATTCTACTACCAAACACAAACACCAATGATCTATGCTATGTAGTTGTGGCAGAAAAGTGACATATGCGGAGACAGTCGAAATACGAAAATATCCTTGGTCGGCCACTTACAACCACCATATCTACCACAGTACCACAGTTCTGAAATTCGGCCGCTGTTGTGATCGAAAGGTGACTTTGTGCTACTACTACACACAAACGCCAGTTATCTGTGATCTATAGTTTTCTCTGAAAAGTGATACACCATGACACTTTTGTCTTTGGCAGAAGTATGAAATTGCCACAGGTCGATCACTTTCAACCCCCATATCTCCCACACCTCCATAGCTACCGACATCTAACAACCATAGTGCACTACATGAGATACGATTCTACTACCAAACACAAACACCAATGCTCTATGCTATGTAGTTGTGGCAGAAAAGTGACATATGCGGAGACAGTCGAAATACGAAAATATCCTTGGTCGGCCACTTACAACCACCATATCTACCACAGTAACACAGTTTCTGAAATTCGGCCGCTGTTGTCATCGAAAGGTGACTCTGTGCTACTACTACACACAAACGCCAGTTATCTGTGATCTATAGTTTTCTCTGAAAAGTGATACACCATGACACTTTTGTCTTTGGCAGAAGTATGAAATTGCCACAGGTCGATCACTTTCAACCCCCATATCTCCCACACCTCCATAGCTACCGACATCTAACAACCATAGTGCACTACATGAGATACGATTCTACTACCAAACACAAACACCAATGCTCTATGCTATGTAGTTGTGGCAGAAAAGTGACATATGCGGAGACAGTCGAAATACGAAAATATCCTTGGTCGGCCACTTACAACCACCATATCTACCACAGTAACACAGTTTCTGAAATTCGGCCGCTGTTGTGATCGAAAGGTGACTCTGTGCTACTACTACACACAAACGCCAGTTATCTGTGATCTATAGTTTTAAGTGATACACCATGACACTTTTGTCTTTGGCAGAAGTATGAAATTGCCACAGGTCGATCACTTTCAACCCCCATTTATCCCACACCCCCATAGCTACCGACATCTAACAACCATAGTGCACTACATGAGATACGATTCTACTACCAAACACAAACACCAATGATCTATGCTATGTAGTTGTGGCAGAAAAGTGACATATGCGGAGACAGTCGAAATACGAAAATATCCTTGGTCGGCCACTTACAACCACCATATCTACCACAGTACCACAGTTCTGAAATTCGGCCGCTGTTGTGATCGAAAGGTGACTTTGTGCTACTACTACACACAAACGCCAGTTATCTGTGATCTATAGTTTTCTCTGAAAAGTGATACACCATGACACTTTTGTCTTTGGCAGAAGTATGAAATTGCCACAGGTCGATCACTTTCAACCCCCATTTATCCCACACCCCCATAGCTACCGACATCTAACAACCATAGTGCACTACATGAGATACGATTCTACTACCAAACACAAACACCAATGATCTATGCTATGTAGTTGTGGCAGAAAAGTGACATATGCGGAGACAGTCGAAATACGAAAATATCCTTGGTCGGCCACTTACAACCACCATATCTACCACAGTACCACAGTTCTGAAATTCGGCCGCTGTTGTGATCGAAAGGTGACTTTGTGCTACTACTACACACAAACGCCAGTTATCTGTGATCTATAGTTTTCTCTGAAAAGTGATACACCATGACACTTTTGTCTTTGGCAGAAGTATGACATTGCCACAGGTCGACCACTTTCAACCCCCATATCTCCTACACCCCCATAGCTACCGACATCTAAGAACCATAGTGCACGACAGGAAAGACGATTCTACTACCACACACAAACACCAAAGCTCTATGTTATGTAGTTGTGGCAGGAAAGAGAAGTATACGGAGATACGAATTTTTGGTCGAAATATGAAAACGCCCTGCACTGACCAACTTTAATCATTATATCTCCCACATCCCCACAGCTATCGGCATTCGGCCAACGTTGTGCACGACAGGAAACTCCATGCTACTTCCACCCACAAACATCAGTGATCTGTGCTAGGTAGTGGTGGCTGAAAAGTGAAATATAGGAAAAAACCCGTCTATTTTTATATATATATAAGATGTCATCACTTTCAACCAAACATGAAAACTCATCCTATTGTCTATTCATACCTAGTCTGAATGTAAACTAATACATTGTGAGTGTATTTTATCGAAAATTTAAAGGCTTTTGGCATCTTCTAGAAGTTTTATTTGTCAAATATTACAAGCATTACAACCTGAGAAACAGTAACTGATACCTTGAATTATTTTAACTTATTTAACCATCAGGGGAAGTCTTGGCTTGGTATATAGGAGTTAGGAACAGAATTAATTTCAAACAAGACAAAGGCACTCCACTTTCAAACTAGCGCTTGTCGATGGTTTCTCCATCTGTTGGCCGCTATTGCAGTTAATAACGGTGAAAGGTAGTAAAAAGCGGTTTACATAGGTGGTGTCCTCTAGTGATCGCTATCGAAGTTAATAACGCGTTCAACTGGCAAAGACGCTATAACATGTGTAAACAGCTGTAACAAAAAGAATAATCAAGTGGTTTACGATGGAAGGATGGATGCTGAAAACCGATTTAATGGTCACTAAGTTGTAGAAATATGATTAATTTTAGACCCCATCGCAAATAATATCTGCAAAGTAGTATTTCACGTCGTCAGTAGTACTGACATCTGTTGGTAGCTACCGCGGTTAATAACGGAGAAGGCATGGGAGAAGGTAGTAAAAAGCGGTTTACATAGGTGGTGTTCTCTAGTGGTCGCTATCGTAGTTAATAACTATTATTTTGCGATGGTGGTGTCATCTAGTGGTATCTATTGCAATTAATAACGGTGAGAGAAGCAATAAGCGGTGACTGATGCACTCGTAGCGGGTGGTCGACGAACAATTAAAGCGCTGTCAGAGGGAGGTGCTGACAGTTATTTGGATAATTCCAGTTATCGTTTTGGCCGCTACTTGCTAAACGGCGTTTTTAAAATAACGGTTATTTGTAGCCGTTTAGTTATTTGTGACCCATCTCTAATATGGATCTTATCTGGCAATTCAGAAGGAATTTCCACGAAAGGCTGAATGGTGGCTGCTAAATCACCTTCTTTCCAATTTAAACGAGGTAAATTTTCTGACAAAGAATCAGTACATTCATTTAAGCCTTCTGTAATAGTGGCTGGATCTAGGTGCAATTCACCTACAGCATCCGTTGTATCGACAGTATCTGCAATGACGTTGCGCGAGTTTTGAGCAATATTGAGCTCATCACCTTCATCTTCTTATAATTCCGTAAAATCAGAGAAATCCCCACAATCTACTTCATCCAGAATATTCCTTATATCTTCTTCAGTAAGCTGGAAGAAATAAAAAGAAATTTCGGTCATATTTTGTATCGCAGAGAAAAACCTAACTTACAATGCCCGGTGTTACATAAATGTAACAATCAAGAAAGTAAGGACTATTTACTTCATGGAAAAGAGTTCAGTGGATTCAAAACACATAGAATAATATGTTTATACTTCTTCATTCAACATTTAATTCAAGATGAATGTAAAATCGCTGTATTACAATAAAAAAACCTGTCAACACTAACCTTGCTACCCATGCTGCCGGGGAGAAAGAAACAGATGATGTCTGAAGCAGTGTAACCAACCTTAGAAGCGAGAAGTACAAATGCTTGATACTAGAATGTGTACCAGTGGCTGTTACAGATATGCCACAGCAGGCATTTGAGGAGAAGAGGTGGCAGAGGCGTAAATATGCCATGTTACATATATATAACGGAGGGCATTAAAGGGATAAGAGCGGAGGGGGTAAACGGGGAGAGGGTTTGGGCTTTGGCAAACCAAATATAAAAAGTATTTTCCTGTTTGTTTTAAAGTATATGTGTGCAATCTTCCTTCAAAATCTGATAGGAACTGTGATTTTGTTATAAAGAACATTGACAATAATTAAGCTGGTGGAAAAGGGGAGAATGATTGGCTTTTTGTAAAATTAATGCAAACAGTATTTTTCTCTTTGTTTTAAAGTATATGTATGCAAAGTTCCTTCTAAATCGCATAAAAACTATGGGTTTGTATAAAAATTAAGGGGTGTTAAGTGAATGTGGCTTTTGGAGTTTTTATTTGTTCAAAAACCAGCATGAAAAAATACATATATGTGCCAACTTTCAAATTGATCAGTCAAACAGTATCGATTGTAGCTTTGTATAAAAACTTTGAGAAAAATTAAGGGGATAGAAAGGGAGAGAGGTTTTGGTTTTTGTAAATCAAATGTAGACAGTATTTTCCTCTTGTTTTAAAGTATACATACGCAAAGTTCCATTGAAATCGGATAAAAAATGTGGCCTTCTACAAAGACCATTATAAATTAAGAGGGGAGGCGGTAAAATGGGAGAGGGCTTGACTTTGGCAAACCAAATATAGACTGTATTTTTTTTGTTTGTTTTTAAATTATATGTGTGCAAAGTTCCTTCGAAATCTGGTAAAAAGTTTAGCTTTGTATAAAGAACATTGGCAAAAGATAAGTGGATGTAAAGCAGAAGAGGGGTTGCGTTTTTGGAAAACCTATGCAGGCAGTATTTCTCTGTTTGTTTTAAAGTATACATCTGCAAATTTCCATCGAAATTAGGTAAGAGGGGTTGCGGTTTCGGAAACCTTATGTAGGCAGTATTATTCTTTTTTGTTTTAAAGTATGCGTTTGAAAATTTCCATCAAAATCGGATAAAATCTGTGGGTTTGTTTAAATTGAAGTGTGTAAAGGTGGGGGGGGGAGGGTTTTTTCTCTCTCATCATCCCTTGCAGACACGCACTCAACAACTTACCAAAGTTTCATCGTAATCGGATGAACGGTATAGGAGCGCACAGAGGACTAACATACAAACATTAATTTTTGTATATATAACATTAGATTTGAGTTATTTCGGTTTTACGATGGCCATATTGTCAGCGTCATTATTCGGCTAAATTTGAGGGTTATTCATGATACCACTTACATGAAATATATTGCAGGTATTAATGCGCGAATGATAGAAGCTTTGATATATAAGACTGGGTGTTTTCTCTGCGTTGTAAATGAATAAAATTTTATAGGGTCACTAGCCGAGTTAGTCTATCAAACACGACGTTTCGGCGGTCACAAACTCTTCCGCCATGGTCAAGTGACTGCTGACGGTCGTCGTCGTCGTCGTCCGGAGCATTTACTGCTTTATCTTCTTAAGCAGTTTATTGCGAAGGGTTTGTCTGTTGACACTCCCTTCAAACGTTAAAAGGTCAATTCCATTACTTTTGGTGTGTCTTTTTGTTTGCTCGGGTCTATTTTTAGTTTTATGTCAGTATTGACAACGGTCTTTTGTGCTTGTCGTACAATGTGTGGTATTGCCCTATGTTGGCAATTAAGGGATTGTTCGAGTCTCTGGAAGCTCGGTGAAAAGATCTTGTAATCTGTGCGATTCTTTCTTCGAGCATCGGAATACCTGGGGCTTCGTGCAGGTCAGCTGTGGGAAACCGGGGAGGCACGTGTAGTGTTCGCCGAAGCGCACGATTCTGCATGGTCTGCAGCCTTTTTATCGCCGACCTGGAGGCGTAGCCACATACAGGACACGCGTACTCAATTACCGGTCTTATCAGGCTGCAATATACGCTCACTCCGGTATTGGCTGCCAGTGCGCTGTCCATATTTAGAATAGGGTACAGCTCCCTCAGCCTCGTTGCGGCCTTGAGTCGGGTCTCCTCAATGTGACGCTTCCATGTGAGCGTCACACCAAGGTATTTTACAGTGGTTGACCACTCGATATCCTTGTCAGGGGCTGATTGGCCAAGGCTAGTGGGCGTGTGTGTGGATAGGTGTGCTGACGAACTAACCTTAGGGAATTACAGTTCTGCTCGAAGCGTCTCTTCTGTTCTTCTGGCAGCGCCACTAGAATCTTACCGTTGGGCTGTTTGGGCTAATGCTTGACACCACTGTGGATTGACGGCCACAGACCGTAGTTTAGAAATTGATATAAGTTCTTAGTACATGAAGAATGCAACACTTGCAATTGAACAGTTTATTGGCTTCTAACACGGAGTAGTACAGTTTATAGCGTGCCGCAAAGTGGATTCCAACTATCACCAACTTATCTAAGCCCTGAACTGTAATAGTTAATTGTTAGGCAGATGGTCGCGCTGATGCGAGATGCAAGGGAGGGTGGCAGGCTCCTAACAGGTGGCTATAGTATGCTCGACTACTCTCGCCGACTGCCCGACAGTAAAGACACTACTTCATCGCTTGTACTGCCCAAGCCGCCTCGGTTGACCTACAATTACGAAGGGGACTGCACTCTAAGGTGCTGACTGCAAGCATGCAGATTCCTGTCTGGTCAATGCTCGACCGCGCTCAGCATTGTCAATGATCGCCGATTGCCAATAGCTCGACGATTGAATATTCCTATAATTCCCCAAATAGTAATGGTCTTCAAAACGACCTCTTACACTCCTCCCCCATTAGAACAAGGCATTTTCCACAATGCCGGAAAGTACAATATGCGACATAGTTGGATTTCCACTTTGAAGCTCACAAAAATATTGGCAACAATTTTTAATTTTTATTTTTCAATTTTGTTGTAGGTGGTCGGCCAAGCCTGAAGATAAATAAAGTCAATTAGAATTTTATAACATAGGAACAATAAAACATTAAAAAATATATAATTTATGGAGTAGATGGGATATAGTCATTCTCGACATGTGCCATTTAATTTGAGTTCAGCATAGCTACTACTATCTGCGTAACGTTTGGTATCGTGATATTAGCAGTCCTTTGTGAAAGTCTGGCTTATTATTTCCGGTATAAACTGATTACAATAGGTCATACTTAAAACTAAGATCGTCATAATGATTCGATACTTGGTTAAATTTCATCACATCTAGCTCAGTTTGCAAATATTTTTTCCTGCTTTCTAAGGTATTCTAATTATGAACTATGGTATACTGCTTCTGATAGATTAAATTAATTATTCAGCTTAGGAATGATCGATAAAATCTTTGTTTACTATTTTACACATTATCGCATTCTTCAGGGTGCCTTAATTTGAAAGAATTATGTTTCTAGTATGAAGCCTTGCAAAAATCGTAAGACAGGTAATTGTCTCTATGATGGGATGCAACAAAGTAATAAGTTAATTATTACGGATTCTCCTATATCTATGCTTACTAGTTCTCTTGACAAGTGTTCAGCAAAGTTTCTGTAAAACATGATTGTTAGACAACTAGATGAAAAGAACAAGTGATTACCGCAGATTGTTTACAGTTGCTTAAATTACTAAATTTAATTTAACACTTAAGGCTTGTGTTTCTTATTGAGTAGCATGATTCAAAGTAATCCACAATTGATATATTGATCTACCCCGAATTAGATGAGTCTATGATTACGTTAAGAAATTTAAAGATTTTAGACTACCAGACTTCTTTTTTGTTGTTGTTATGTTAGATAAGTATTGTTTGATTTACCGATATCTTGTTATACTAGATTACGTTCTCCGCTTCCGATGAATTATTAATTTGGAATTGCACATCGTATTACTGGCTCCTAACTCACCAGTCTCTCTCAGATTGAAATTTCATTTTCTTTCTGTTCGTTATATGTAGTTCTCAATTTTCTAATTCTTAACTAACCAAACTTCAGTGATGACTTCCCAATACTACAATCTTATCTGCGATTACACATCGAATATGAACTGATTCACCAAACTATTTTGAATGTACAGATTTTAAAAGACATATAACATGGATGTAGGTTTGGCTGAATGATTAGGTGTGAAAACTGATTGGATTTATGACTAATGAGGTTCACATAATGGTTATGTCTATAACTTGGATCTGTTGGTATGGGATGAATGTAAGTTTATTTCCATAAGCGTATGGAGTTGACGGTAGGCTTTTGAGTACCTATTGTGTCGGAAGAAAAGGTTCATGACTCCTTTTCCCAAAGACTGCACTCGTATTTTGCCTTTTTAACTCGATTGACGAGTGTACACCGTGATGTTGCCCAGACAATCAGAGTTCGCCTCTTTCCAACGCTGTCCGGAATTTTTTACATCACTCATTTTTTAATATACTTGGTGCTCCAGATATTTCTAACATGTGGCACACAGTTTGACTCCTTACATTAAGTGAGTACGTATTATTACTGTGGACACATGAAAGACAAGCCACTGAGGCTATATTTTCGCTAACTGAAACACCAGAGTTGTACAATGTTCGTAATAATTTCAAATTATTCCTATTCTTCAAAATTATGAACGCCGATTCCGTTCTAGTTACTGTACTTTAGGATTTTGTCCTTGCATATCTTCAGACTCGCGTTCGATTACAAGCCGTTTACTAATTTTATATGGCAATTATGTTTTTTATTCATTCCTGTCGAGTTCAACCATTCCGTGCATCGCGATAAATGTTAAATTTGATGTGGCAGATACGTCGTTATATATTTACTCTTTTTTAGTCCAACCATTCCATGTATTATGTTTTAATTCGCTATGACAAATACTTCCGTTTTATATACACTCTACTTGATTCTAACCATCCTGTGTCATTGAGCGTCTTCACTTACATAACTGAATACTTTTACAAAAATTTCCGTTAGAGGTACTTGAATATGATTTCAGGATATACTATGCAATGTTAGCACGTACGATTGACTTATGGGTATTCGTATAGCGGTGGGAACACGTCTGCTCCTCAACCTGAACACGTGAGAAGTCTTAGAACGTCAGCCGAAAGTGTCCACTCGCGTGGTCCTATTAACAACTGCACGTTTCGCACGTCTACGACTGCACCATATTTCTGTATAAAATTTATTCCTATATCCTACTGTAAGCTCTGATCAAATAACTAACCGCCTGAACGGTTGTTCTGAACATCCTGGAGCTTATACTAATCAAGCAGGAGATACCCCTAACACTTTAACATTTCCCGGCCTAGACCGGTAATTTTTCCACTCTGCAAACAACTTTACAACAATGAAGAATTGCGCACCCGAACCCGCTAAGAGATATCACTCTCTCTTTTCCCCAATATTTATCATTAATCCAGGCTTTTAGCCATAACAACCCACCCCATTCTGCTTGTCCCGGCTTCAAGTTACCGGCATTACTTAAATGCAAATGGGTGGAATGGAGCGCCTACATCCTCACCATGTTAACTTCTTGGGCTGTACCTGTGAGTTATTTAAGAAATGTTGGCCTCCAAAATGACGCAACTCGTCACACATTTATATATCGGGTCTGGATCGGTCGGTCCCTTGCCGCCTTTTACCGCAAAATATTCCGCTTTAACATATTGGCTTTCCTGCCACACTTACATTGACACGACACCCAACCGGTTTCACTTTTCCCCGGTAATAGTCATTCTCATAATTCTTAAATTCACCAATTAATATTTAACTAGTATTTGCCTAGCACCCTCTTTCTAAATTTCATATCCCGCTCAGTAGCATCTGGATGTTTCTTAACATTAATATCTGCCTTCTAGATTTAATTCTAAACTCACCTGCAGAACTCGTTTCAATCTGTTCATGAACACCGCCGCTGCTATGGCCTCTGAAAATATTTTTGTTCCACTTAAAGATATATCTGGCAGAAAACGTGCCTTTACAAGCAATAAACAACCCCGCTTAACTCACCATTATAACTCCGCTCACCCTCGCCTCCAAATCCGAGATCCTCGCGTTCAATGTCTGATAACTGTTGAAGATTTAGTCGCTGCCATAGTTACAATAAAAATTGAGGTCCACTCACCCCTAATGTCTTGTTCTCGTCGCCGTCGTCGCCGCCACCGCCACCGTCGCTGTCGACGTCTGAAGACCGTGCCATGGCTCCTGCAGCAACGCGTTGACTCGCGCCGCCGCGATCCGCCCGCGTGTTGATCCGCGCTATGCTCCGCCGTCGCTCGTGCGTTGAACCCGCCGTCCGATGTCTCCAGCCGCGTGCTGACGCCGCACCTCCAGCGTTCATCTTCCAAGCCATGTGTTGATCCAGCCACCTGTCTTCCTGCCACCCCCCGTCTCCTTCAGACGGTGATCGTTTTCTTCTTGCTAATTCGTCAGACTCTATCCACACTGATGTTCCAAAACATCGGTAATACGCCGAAATCCCACGATGACGCCACTTTGTCAGGGGCTGATTGGCCAAGGCTAGTGGGCGTGTGTGTGGATAGGTGTGCTGACGAACTAACCTTAGGGAATTACAGTTCTGCTCGAAGCGTCTCTTCTGTTCTTCTGGCAGCGCCACTAGAATCTTACCGTTGGGCTGTTTGGGCTAATGCTTGACACCACTGTGGATTGACGGCCACAGACCGTAGTTTAGAAATTGATATAAGTTCTTAGTACATGAAGAATGCAACACTTGCAATTGAACAGTTTATTGGCTTCTAACACGTAGTAGTACAGTTTATAGCGTGCCGCAAAGTGGATTCCAACTATCACCAACTTATCTAAGCCCTGAACTGTAATAGTTAATTGTTAGGCAGATGGTCGCGCTGATGCGAGATGCAAGGGAGGGTGGCAGGCTCCTAACAGGTGGCTATAGTATGCTCGACTACTCTCGCCGACTGCCCGACAGTAAAGACACTACTTCATCGCTTGTACTGCCCAAGCCGCCTCGGTTGACCTACAATTACGAAGGGGACTGCACTCTAAGGTGCTGACTGCAAGCATGCAGATTCCTGTCTGGTCAATGCTCGACCGCGCTCAGCATTGTCAATGATCGCCGATTGCCAATAGCTCGACGATTGAATATTCCTATAATTCCCCAAATAGTAATGGTCTTCAAAACGACCTCTTACATCCTCTCCGTGGAGTCGTAGTTTTGTTGTCTGGTTGCGCTGGCGATCACGTTTCGCCAGACGTCTCGTCAGCATTATAGCTTGAGTCTTAGTCGAGTTTGTGGTAATCCTCCACCGTCTGCCCCAGGCTTCAGTTTGTTGAAGTACTTCTTGTAGACGCCGAATGGCAGCAGCTTTACATCTATGCGTGGTGAAGAAGGCCGTGTCATCCGCTTATAGCGCTGTGCGAACCGTTGCTGGAGTAGGGATGTCAGCAGTAAACAGGTTGCACAGTACCGGCCCTAGTACTGACCCTTACGGCACACCTGCATTGATTGGGTGGCGAGAAGATAGTTCATTCCCAACTCTCACTCGGAAGGATCTTCCAGTGATGTAACTCTTAATTAGATTCACAAGCGGGTGGGGGAGTCCCTGGTTGTAAAGCTTATAAAGCAGTCCGCTGTGCCAAACGGAGTAAAATGCTCGAGTCACATCTAGTAGGACAGTAGCTCCGGTGGTTGGATGCGGTCGTGACACGCTCGACTACGCGCATGATCTGCTGGGTGGCGGAGTGACCCCTCTGGAAGCCAAACTGGAACTCCGGGATGATGTTCTCTCTGCGGATGTGTTCTTCCATCCTCTTGAGAAGGAGCCTCTCAAAAACCTTGCTTAGCGACGGGAGGAGGCTTATGGGCCTGTGGTTTTGGGGGAAAGTTCCGTTCTTCCCTGGCTCATGCACTCCGATCACCGTTGCCTGCTTCCAGCATCGTGGGTAGTGCTGAGTGCGTAATATACAGTTGAACAGCTCGGTTATACGTTCTACTACTGGAGCTGGAAGGTTTTTCAGCAGCCTATTTCCCAGGTTATCATTTCCAGGTGCCTTTTTGATGTTTAATCTGGAGATGATTCGGCGAACTTCTTCTGCAGAGACCTCGTCGATCTGGTATCTGTCGTCGTCAGCGGCGAGGAAGCGCGTCAGTCTTCTGCGGATATCCGCAAATACTTCCTCGTCGTCGTCCTGCGCAGTCTGAAACTGCTTCTCAAAGTGATTGGCGAAGGCATTGGCCTTGTCTTTGTCGCTTAAGACTAGTCCCCTCTCGCCATGTAGCGGGGGCATTCTTGTGTGCTTCTTGGTGAGCCTTCGGGTCTCCACCCACAGATTACCATCGGTCACAGTTTAGCGACGCCAGGCGAGTGGCCCACTCTCTGTTGTGGTGTTCGGCCCACTCTCTGTTGAGGTGTTCCTGGAGACTCACCTTCAGCTCGCGCTGCAGGTGATTTAGGAGGCGCCTGGTGTTGGGCTGTCTCGTAAGCCTCCACTCCTTAGCCACTCTGTTCTTGTGTTTAATCTGAGCCAACAGATTTGGCGGTAATTGACGTGACTGTTGTCTTGTCGCGGCAGGAGGCGTTGCAGAATTCGCTGCGTCAAGGATGACAGATGTGACTTGTTTTATAGCCGCCTCAATTTGCCTCTCGTCCAGTGAGCGCAGGCGCTGGAGAGCTTCTGTGACTTCTTCTCGGAACCGTTCCCAGTTTGTATGGTTATAATTAATTTCATTTGGAACAATTCGTCTCCATGATTCAACGTCAATGTTCATCATGAGCGGAGAGTGGTCTGATGAGAGCCTGTTCATGTTGGTGGTGGAGACGAAACCAGCGATGCCTCGGATGATTACTATATCAAGGACATCAGGACGGTTGCCGCTCCAGGAGTGGAGAGTCGGCTCGTCCGGGCCCCATACCTGGAGATTGTTCCTGGCACTCATTCTGTATAACTGGTTTCCCGCTGAATTGCTGACTCTTGACTTCCATGCAGGATGTTTTGCATTGACGTCGCCTCCAATGATGAGCTTACCCCTAAGGGTGAGCAGCTGCCGAATATCATCTTCAATTGGTACTCTTCGTGGGGGTCTATATGCTGAGACGACGGTGACCGGTACCGATGTGGTTGCCATTTCGATTGCTGTTGCTTCGATTATTGGTAGTGGTGGAGTGTGTTCCGTGTGATGAGGGATGCCTCTTTTGATGTATATGGTGACTCCTCCTCCCGCAGTGGGTCTGTCATGACGGTAGCACAGGTAGTTGGCTACCGTTGCCCTGAGACCAGGTTTTAAGTGAGTTTCGGCTACTAGACATATTTCTACGTTCTCTTCCAGTAGGAATTGCCGAAATTCACCAAGTTGTTGGAAAATGCCGTCGGCATTCCATATGCATATTGATATGCCATCTATGTTAACTCTGTCCATGACTGGCGTGGGAATTCTGTGGAAGGTCACCTCGGTGAGCCGTCGTTATTGCGGATTTAATGTCCACGGCCAGTTGATCGAACTTTGTCAGTAGTGTCGTTAACATTGTCAGAAGTGACCCAACAATGTCGAACAGACGATCCATAGCTGCTCCTCCGTCGTTGATTTGTGTGGGGGAGTGGATAGTGCTGTTGGTGGTTTTGCCTTGCTTGAATGGGCAAGCATTGAGTTTCTGCCGCTTGTGGCAATGTTACTGTAGGGTCTCGCGACTGGCTAGTACATGCCTCAGCGTAGGACGTCATTGGAGTTGTTTTCTTTGACGGTTTGGTGTTGTTGTTCTTCTTATTGGGACCTTGTGAATTTTCCTGCGAGATTCGGCTCTCAGGTGGCTTCTGAGATGTCTGGGGTGACTTCTGAGATATCGCGGAGGTTGCGTAATTGTCGCCTCGTCATGGTTGGTTCCGCTCTGTGGTGGATTTGTCAGCCGGTGGCTGGGTGTTTCCGGAATCCTGTCTGCTTTTCCTCACGCTGCTTTTGCGCGTTGGCAGCCTGTTCTGCAGTGACCCCGTGCTGCCTGTCCCTTGCCCGTTTGATGGCCATGCAGCCTTTATAGCTGACCACATGCTGACCACCGCAATTTGCACATTTGGGACTGACCTCCCCCTTCTTTAAAGTGCAGTCATTTGATAAATGTGCTCCTGCACACTTTACACACTTTGAGGACATATTGCAGTGGCGGGCGACATGTCCTAGAGCCTGACAATTGAAGCATTGGACTGGGCCACTGGAGGATCTTAGTTTTTCAACTGAGATGCGCAGTGACATAAGAGTCTCCAGTTGAAAGATTTTTCTATTTTGGGGCCTGTCGGGCATGACCACCAAAAAGAGTGGCATAATGTCTGAAGTTCCAGGTCTCTTCAGCTGGGCCACTGTGCATATGTCAAGTCCGAGATCTTCAAGCTCTTCCTTGATGTCATCAGTTGGTAAGGTTGAGGGCATCCCACGGAGGACGACCTTCAGTATCTTCTCAGCAGCAGAAGGGAAGGTATAATAGGGTATGCCCTTCCTCTGCAACGCTGCGGTCACCTTAATGTAGTGGTCGGTCGAACTGAAGGTTAGCTTGACCTTGTCGCCTCCGGCCGACTTGTCTTGGAAGGGTTGATTTTCCAGAATGCCTTTGATCATTTGGTACAGTTTCCTTATAACTGTTTTGAAATTGTACCACAATAGGAGGAATCAACTGCTTTGATTGCTGCTGTTGTTGTTGTATTTGTTTTAGCTGCTGTTGTTGCTGCTGCTGTTGTTGCTGCAACTGGCCGTGTTTGCTGCTGCAACTGCTGTTGTTGCTGCTGCGGCTCTTGTTGTTGCTGCTGCGGCTGCTGTTGTTGCTGCTGCTGCTCCGGTCCTTCCTGGTACAGCACGTCATATCGGTTTCTAAGTTCTATTCTGCCGGGGTCTAGTGTCGGCGGAGGCTTGCTTGTGCGACGCGCCTGCGTGAACCCTTCGCCATCCGGTTTATCTCCGGCTGAGCTCGTTTTTCGGTTTTTGTTCGTGGATGTTCCACGATACTGGAGTGTGGCGGATGGTTCTGGGAAACTGAAGGCACCGATGATTTTCTTCTTTCCCGCTTTTTTGTCTTTGCTGGTTGTGGTGAGCTGCGACACAGGGATGCTGATTTTACTATGGCTGGCTCTCTTCTCACTACTCGACATCTTCACTTTATCACTGAGGAGCGGTGAGGTGCACCGCTTAGTTGCGTGGGAGTCGAGTCCATGGGCAGGCCCGGTTGTCGTTTGCGTTGTGTGAACGGTCTCAGTTGTATCCATATTCGAATCCGAGTTTGGTTGGCAGGTCGTCGTACCATGTTGCGTAGCCGTCCTATTCATATCCGTTGCCAAGTCCGTTTCCGTTAGCCGGGTCGTCAACGTGGCCGCTGCTGCCGCCGGCATAGCCGAGTGCGCTGGGGCACTCGGCCCGCCTGGCGCGACAGTACGGCGAACACTTTCCTCGCCGGCCTCGGTAGCGTAGGGGCTAGAGTGCTAGCTCCGCGTGCCGAAGACCGCAGGTTCGAATCCGGCCGCGGGCATAGATGTTTAAGTGTTGTGTGTCTGTGTGAATATCCTGTCCGTCCTGTGGCGTCCATATATTGGAAAAACATATATACTGGATGACGACTTATACACTGAAAGCTACAATAATTACAGTGAGCTGGCTGTATGGCCTCCGTTGCCAAATGCCATTAAAAAAAAAAAAAACTTTCCTCATCGCACATCTGAACGCTACCGATGCCAACTCGGAACTGACTGTTGACGGGCCTGCCGACTGCCTTTCTCTGCTTTATTCATGGCAGATTACGTCGGAGTGTATTGTCTTTCGACATTTACTCCAAACTAATATGGTTTGTTATAGATTCGCTATAGGTTTGTCTTAGTTTTTGGCATTTGTTTTGTTTTGTCATATCAGCATGTTTCGCGGCCTCCTATTTCGGCCTAGTATACTGACTGTAGGATTTGAACTAGTCTCTGCTTTTCTATAGAACGCTGGTTGCCAGCGTGCGGTTTCGGTCCTGGAGCGGTGAGACTCCTGCGGCTTCATGTAGTGCATTCGTTGGGAAGCGTGCTGTCAGGTGGAGTGTGCGCTTCAGGGCTCTATTCTGGATCACCTGTAGCCTATGTAGATGATTTTTGGCGGCATACACCCACATTGGGCAGGCGTACTCCAACAGGGGCCTGACCAGCGTGAGGTACAATCTCACACCAGGTGGTGGTGGGGGCATACTGGTCTTGTTCAGCAGGGGGTATATTTCTTGGAGTCTTGCACTTGCTTTCCTCCATACCTCAGTGAAGTGTGCGTACCAGGTCAGCTTGGAATCCAATTTTACTCCTAGGTACTTCAAGGTCCTCTGCCACAGTATTTCTTCATTTTTGAGTTTTAGGAGTGGTGGCTGTACGTTGCCAGTTCGCGGGCCGTACTTCCTAGTGAACATTATGGCCTGAGTTTTGGTAGGATTTATTTCAATCCACCATCTCCTGGCTGTAAGATGTTCTGTAATCTGCGGGTGGCGATTGCACGGCTTCTGCTACTCGTGATATATGCGGTGTCGTCCGCATAAGTCACTGTCTGCACCCGATCAGTGGTAGGTACGTCCACCGTGAATAGCGAGTATAGAATGTGTCCGAGCACCGAGCCCTGTGGAACTCCGGCCCTAATTCTTCTTTTGGTCGAGGTCTTCCCATCTATCCGGACTTGGAAAGTTCGGCCGATTAGATATGTCTGGATGAGTTTAACCAGTGGTCCAGAGAATCCTAGTTCGTAGAGCTTCAGCAAGAGATCTGTGTGCAACACCGAATCAAAGGCTCTGGCCACGTCCAGCGACACCATTGCGCAGTATTCTCTGTGGAGAAAGGCGCGGGTTGCTGCTTCCACTATGCGGAGTACTTGCTGTGTTGTTGAGTGTCCTCTTCTGAAGCCAAACTGGTGGTTTGGCAGGATGTTGTTTGCCTCCATGTATTTGCAGATTCGCTTCAGTAACAGCCTTTCAAACACTTTACTGATTGAGGGCAACAGGCTTATAGGTTTATAGTGTTGAGGGAAAATCGGGTCTTTTCCGCTCTTATGGACTGCTATGATTTCTGCATGTTTCCACCTACGTGGATATTCCTTGTCTGGAGAATTTTGTTGAAAATACTAGGTACTCAGAGGCGATGCGTGGCAGGTTTTTCAGCCAACGGTTTCCAATACCATCGTGTCCTGGCGCCTTCTTTGGTGGTAGCTGGGCTAGGCAGCATCTAACAGCTGTGTAGAGATGGGTTCTATTGCTTCATCTTCGTCATCTGCTTCCAGATAGACACGGAGTCGACGGCGGGCTGCTCTCAACTCTCGATCGTCCACGTTGTTGTTCGATGGTCTGAAGTTATGCTCAAAGCTGTCAGCTAGAGCGTTAGCTTTACTTTCTGCTCTGAAGATTATCCTATTCTCTCCGTGGAGTGGTGGAATCCTCTGCCTTCTTTTGGTAAAGGCACGAGTCTGTTGCCAGAGGGTTCCTTCTTCAATGTTAAGAGCTGACACACGGGCTTCCCAGACTCTATTTCTGTGATCAGCCAGAGCTGCCTTCAGCTCTTGCTGAAGTCTGTTTAGGAGCCTTCTTGTGTTGGGATTTCGGGTTAGCCTCCACTCTTTCGCGACCTTATTTTGTTTTGATGGCGGCTGTAAGGTCTGGTGGTAGTTGTTGTGACACCACGGGACTTCTGCGGCGAGGAGGAGTGGACGCAGATAGAGCTTCCTTTACCGTATCTTCAATGTTCCTGATTGCTGCGTCTATGTCTGCTTCACTTTGGTCAGCTAGAGCAGTTGTGATATATTGCCGATAGCTTTCCCAGTTTATGTTTCGGAAGTTTGGGAATTCTTGCTGCTGCTCTTGCCAGGGACCAACATCTGCTTCGACTAACATCGGACAGTGGTCCGATGAGAGCCTGTTGATGGTAGTTGCCATAATAAAGCCTGTCAAGCCGATTATGATGGCCACATCCATGACATCTGGTCGATTACCGCTTGGAGGATAGTGTGTTGGCTCTTGCGGGCCCCAGACGCACATGTTGTATCTGTTCGCAATTCGTCTCAACTGGTTTCCTGCCGGATTGTAAACCCGACTATTCCAGTCGGGGTGCTTTGCGTTGAGGTCTCCTCCTATTAACAGCTTGCCCCTGATGTTGGCCAGTACAGAGAGGTCTGCTTCAACCATTTGGCGGGGAGGAGGCCTGTACGCTGCCACCACAGTCAGTCTAACGCCGATGGTGTCCACCTCCACTCCGACGGCTTCGATGACCTGCTTGGGAGGGATGACGATTTGACTGTGAGGGTTTCCCGCTTGATGTACATCGGCGACTCCCCCCCTCCCCCACAGCAGTGGGGCGGTCTCGACGATAACAGTTGTAATTGGCGACGGAGGCGTGGACCCCCCGGCTTAAGGTGAGTCTCGCTCACCAAGGCATACATCTATTTCTTGCTCCTGCAGGAACTGTCTAAGTCTATAATCTGACTGTATATGCTATTTGCATTCCACACGCAAAATTTGAGATTTCGTATCGTGGGTCCTCTATTCATGGTGGGCTGTATAGAAGCTTATGGAATTGGCCGGGGCCGACGTCATCATGGTTTGGATACTGTTTGTCATGGCTTCGATCTTCTGTACCAGCATCAGCAGCATATTCATCATTGATTCAATCATGGTGAAGAGCCGCTCCGTGTTGTCTGCTGGCGGTTGGATGGTGACTAGCTTGCTGCCTCCGTTCACAATTTTCTTCTCTGCATCCTGTCTCGGTAGCTGGTTTGCGGTCTGTGTAGTTTGATGATTTGCCAACTCAGTGGTTGGAGGTTCTTCTGCAGGCACGACTCCACTCGAGGCTGCTGCATAGCTTCATCTGTCGGTGCGGATATTTACTGCAGTGGTTTTGTTTTGTTGGCTGCTGTTCTTGTGCGCTGGTTTTGTCTTATTTGTTGATTGCCTCTGCTTATCATCCCCTTGTTGTGAGTGGTCAGTTAGCAGCTGGTTGTTGATCGGTTTATCACCAGTGGAGTTGTTTCCACGAAGGCGATCTCGGGCTTCCTTGTAGGCACTGCAGCCCTTGTATGAGGCAACGTGGTTGCCTCCACAATTTGCTGCCATTTGGCAGTTGGTCTCGTCTTCTGCGCTGTGCAATTTTTTGAGGTCATGTGATTCTGCGCATTTCACGCAGACTGGTCTCATGCGACAGTGGCGTGCTACGTGCCCAAAACAATTGGCAGTTATAGCACTGCGGAGGTCCCGTGGAAGAACGAAGTGGTTCCACGGTGATCTTCAGATGGCATATGGTCTCTTCTTGGAAGAGTTTGCGGTTCTGCGGGGTGTCAGGAACCACCACGAGGAACAGCGACATTTCAATGATCGATTCAGGTCTTCTTAACTGGACAATCGTTTGTACATCGTATCCTAGGCAGATGAGTTCCTCCTTCAGTTCTGCGACTGGGAACGATCTTGGTACTCCACGTAGAACTACATTTAGTGTTTTCATAGCTCCAGTGGAAAAGTGAAGTAGGGCGTCTTCTTTTCCTCCAGGAGTTTGGTGACAGTAGCGTGGTCTTCAACTGTTGTGAACGTAAATTTGATTCTGTCGCCTGCTGCCGTCTTAGCAGACAACGGGTTCCTTTACGATGTTCTTCCCCCAGTCGTTCTTATAGCTGTCCTCAAACTCGACGACAATGGGTGGGATGAATGCACTCGTAGTTCTCTGTGGCTCTTGCTCTTGCAGAACTTCGAACTGTTTGGTCGTCTCCATGCGTTCTGGTTTCACGGAAGATGATGGTTTACACGTATGTCGTGTGTGATTACAAATCCATCTTTGTCTGGAATGTCTGCATTTGGTCGGTTTTCAGTTTTCTTCTGCGCTCGGTTTGTGTTTCCACGAGTGTCTTTTCTCTGGGAGTTGACCGTCTGGTTTTGATTCAAGGCCATCTCCATTTGGTGATGTAGTCTTGCCAATGCTTCTGCAGTTTCTACCGGCAAGGCAGTAGTTAGTAGAGCATTCAATACGTCTGACTTGCGATGCGTTCAGAATTCTTGTCCGTGATGTTTTCTTTGTCCAGGTCACCTCCGCTCTGTTGCTGCTTGCCTTTGCTCCAGCAGCTTATTTGCCGCTTGCTGGATTCATCACAGACGTTCAGCGGGCGTTACAGCTTTGTTACCTATTTGCTGGCTTTGAGCTACGCTTTTCTTCGAAGAGTAACACAAGGAATCAGTTAACCATATTTCCATCCCCAAAGGAGAAATTTTTTGCTGGTCGTTACTTTGAACAGTTACAAAAACTCTTATAGTGTAATATACTTTCAAGCGGACGAAGTCACGTGTAACTGTTAGTGTATTGATAAATGTTACCTGAAACTATAACTTGATTTGTCTCGAAACTTGAAAATTTATACCTTATGTATCTTTTTCTCAATTTTCTCAATTTTTTGTTCAATTAACTTGAAATTTTGCACAATTACACAATCACGTTCTGTAAAGCAAAATGAAAATAATTAAAGCAATAGCTGGTGAGTTGCAATTTAATAAGTATCTGAAATATTTGCTAAAAATGTTACATAATTTCAAAATTGTAAAATCTAAACTAGTTTCTTATGAACAATAAGTTTGCTTCACAATTCATGTCATTAACCTTAGATTACACATTACAATATTTATTAAATTACCTACAGTAGCATAAAAAACGGTACATAACTAGGAGTATCTGAGAATTTGAACTTTCTAGTTGTCAAAATCACCAAATAATGGACCTTTAACTAAAACCTTGCATTGTTGGCTTGTCCACATTACCGGTACCTTGTTCTTGTCGAAAAATATTTCATTATATCAGATATCTGGGGTTCCGTGGCGCAGTAGTTTGGTAATGAATTCTGGGCAACTCGGCAAGACAAATCGAAGGTGTACAATTTTGATATCTCTCTTAGTTCTCGGATTATCTATCTCAAAAGTTTGGTGGTTAGGTGAAATGCGACCTATACCAGGAGGAAAACGTCACCAAAGGCGCAAGGAACTATCCGTTTACTAATATTTGACAGTCGATATCTTGAAAACTAAGTAAGATATCAAAAAATTTATTCTTTATTTTTGATTTGTTGAATTACATAAGAATCTATCATTGCGGCGCCCGGGTTATGATCAATGAACTGCCAAAATATCAATAATTCTTGTTGCCTTTATATCTTTGAATATTTGAATGATTATAAGTTATGTCTGTGTCAAGGAAGTTAAGGCTTTCAGTAATCAAGGAATTTAAATTTTTCAGCGGGTTTGTGTGTTTGATTGTTGTACTACTGTTGTTTATGATCAATTGTATATTGTAAATAGATATTTAAATAGTGTCAAATTATTTTATTCATCAAAAGGACATACGAAACAGGTGAATGGCAATTTCATACATCAACAAATTGTAAATTAAATGTATTTGTATAATTTGATCAATGTGTCTAGTTCGATAAAAATAAAACTTGTTGAATCATTATTATTAAACCAAATAATGCCCTGAAATAAATCTGCGAATGAACAGTCACGTCCAATGCTTCTTGCTTAGAACCAAACAAATGACAGTACTCAAGTTTTAAAATAAAATAACCGTATTCTTGCCGTTCGTTAGCTAAATTTACAAGAACAATAAATTGCCTAGTTTCCACCACATGAAGAAATGCGCATATTTTTCGAATCATCAATTTAGCGGTTTTAAAACTGGATTGGTAAAAGAGTGAAAAAAACAAAACAAACAAAAAAATCCTCTCTTTCTGTTCATCTTGCAATTAATACATTTCAAATATGAGTTTTAATTGGTGAGATAAGCCTGATTAAAATTACAGATTAGCTTAAAGAATTACTTTTCAAAGCATGACCAGTACAAAAAATTCTCCTTTCGGGTTGAAAATATGGTTAACTGCTTCCTGGGCTGTTTCTTTTCAAGGAAACGTGTATCCAGAACTGGGAAGTTGGAACTAGCAGTGAAATGCGCACCGAAAGATATGGTTGCACACATTACTGACAACAGCAACAGACATCTTGAGCCACCTCTGACATCCTTCTAGTCATAATTCTGCACGGCAACCACCTTCTTCACTCGAAATCCACTTTACTGCCAGGAACATTAATCATCGTTTTATTCCAGGTTACATTTCAACCTAACTACAACCACCACTAATACAGCTCCTTAACAATCAGCTCATGTATTGTATGTGGAAGAGAACATTCACAATAATGATTGTGCTACACATTGACTAATACTGCCTATAACCCAAAGATTTGCATTGTATTGCTTCCTGTTTTTTTGCTTCATGTAGACTATTTCTCGAATAGTAATGGTTAAGAAATGTAGTAACCATATTTCCAGCCTGAAAGAACTTTTTCTACTGGCACATCATGTTTAAAGATACTTTGGTATACCTCATTGTTTTAAGTAGTGTGAAACATATTAGTGTTTACTTCTAATTGAGTTGATGTTTCTATGATTAATTAAACTGTAATTTGTGCTACATATTGACAATAAGCAATTTTTCTTTGGGTGTAAAAATTTTGGCACATATTCATTGGATGATATTTAAGAATATGTGTATGTTGTAGTGAACAAATATATACTAGTTGAGTAAAGTTGTTCCAGAATGTGGGCCACTCCATACAAGTTGTTATGCAAGAAATATTGTATCACTATCTTTCGATGTTTATTGAGCGTTGGAAAAGGGACTGCACCAAAAACTTGTTTCTTGTAGTTGCTTAAAATTTTTTTGTTGGTTCAGCTATTTCATTCAACAATTGTACACTAGACTGTATTTGTTACACCTGTCATTGTTGCCCATCATGGATGAAAATATGGTTTTCAATGATTGTTTAATGCTATTGAAGATTTTAGTGTGAAATTAATTTCTTGACTATAATATACACACATTCTTAAATAATATTGCCCAAGGAACATGTGGGTAAACTTTCAGACCAAAAGAATAATTGCAGTGGCCTCTGTGAATCATGAGGGGGGGGCGGGGGGGGGGAGGTGGAAAGGAATAGGAAGGACTTAAGTCCCCCCGGAATTCTAATTGGGTTTGTTATATATAACCAGGGTACTTAATTTATAGGAGGAAAATTTGTGTTACCATTTTTCTTCAAAGCTTGTAATTTTTTGTTTTCTGTGTGGTATATGTATTTTGTTTGTGAAATGTGAAGTAGAGATTGGGGACCATCCCAGCATTCATCAAAACTGCAATCAAGAAGCCCGTATGTGGGAACCAGTAGGCCTACTCGTACCTGGTCCTGTTGTACCTCCACAATCCATTGTGCGGCTCCTTAACATACTGAGCCGTGCTGATGTGAATTACTAATATTAGTAATTAATTGCAATGGAGCTAATGCCCAAGTGGCAGTTTTCCTACACACCTGTTTACAGTTTTTTTTATACATATTTTCACCTTAAATACCTTCACAATATGAAGTGTATTGTTAATTAACTCCTTAGTTAATTTGTTCTAGTCCGTCACTCCCTTACGTACAAATGAAAACTTTCCTACACCCTAATGTCTGTAATATATTGATAATTACCATGGTCCTCTCTTCCATTCATCATGCATCTAACTCTTACACAATTGGCCCTATTTATCCAGTCCTCGTCACCAGTACAGACCTGTGCCTTATACATGCTCATAATTGTCTTCTATTCTGCAGTGAATCTAGTGTTGTAAAAAAACGTTTTTTTTTTCTTGAAAAAATGAAGAAAAAAAACATGTTTTTCTTCTGTGACACGTTTTTTTCATAACTACTAAATCTCACATTTGTAAGGCATTTATTGTTTAATATGACTGTTTTAGAGTTTATACTAAATACTTATCTTAATTTTTAAATCTAATATACATTTCTGGTTCAGTAGAAAAGAAAATTACGAAAATATTGGCAACCTTGAAGTTTTCTTTTACATACGGGGACTTCCCGAAGAGGCTAGGTTGCGCGAGAAGGAATCCCCGTTTCCCATTGTTTGGATTGATACTCGCTATTTGAACTAGTGCTGCCAACCCTACAAATTTATCTGTAGACCTACGGATCTTTTCAAAAAATTAGGAATTTTAAATTTATTACTTATTGTGCTTTCCTTATATTCATATACTTGATAGACTCTCAGTGTATAGTGATACTGCGTCATTAAATTGTCAGTAATTATGAATCGTTTCCTTGCAACCGTTGGCGTAAACCAATGATTGAAAAAGAAATAAAGCTCCCATTTTGTATGATAATAAATTCAAACTTATAAGACTGTAATAAGAGAATTATCAGGGCAGTCTTTATGCACAGTTGGTACTTTACTCACAATTTAAAATTACGATCTCAAAATCTTTTGCGTACAATACAAGAACAACCAGTAAAAGAAAATGTAACTATTTCTGAAGTTATGGATCTAGAGGAGCCAGAAGAAGAAACAGAAAATTCCGACACCAACCGAACTAGTGTTGGTGGTGCTGATACTAATGAATGTGGTACTGATATAGAGGATGAATATAATTATGTTACCTATATAGATACATTTATATAAGACATTATAGGATTCAGTAAGATATAAAACACACATGTAAAATGTAAGTTCTGTAAATAAAACTATAATTTATCAAATGTTTTGTTTTCTGGGGGGAAAAAACCAAATTTAGTAAAAAAAACCAGTGTGCTAGGTTTTTTTCATGTTTTTTTTCACAAGGCTGCAAAAAAAAAAAAAAAAAACACTAAATGAATCCCAAACCAATTCTTTTATTATTTCAGATACTGGTCCTTTTGGTAATTTCTACAGTCAAATCAACATGCTCCCCTTTTGCACCTCCTTTAACTCCAACATTGAATATTCGTAAAGTGGGTCCCATATCACAGCACAATACTGTAGCAAAGTCCTGAGTAAAGCTTTCCTGGTACGTCCCATCGTTGTCTTCTCCGATAGATGTAATATGCTGAACCCTTTAACTACAATGCCCCCAAAGTGCCGCGCTAATGACCCCGATGTCGACGCGCCCTAAACCACCAATAACAACCCAAAGTGCCCTCCTCAGTTTAGCTTGCTCTCAACTGATATTCCCAGGCATTTCCTTCAACAAACAATTCCTATTCCACTCGATTATCAATTGAAACCTCCATTTTCCTCTCTATCTAATAAGTTGGAGAATGGTGACAATGTGTACGCTGTTTAGCCTTGTAAATAAGGTAGGATAAGGAAAATTATTTTCTCTGTCCTATTTTATCTAATAAGTTCACTGTTCTCGGCATTTATTTTCATTCTGTGTCTGTCACCCAACTAAATATCCTGTCTAGATACCTTTACATTTGCTCACAATCCTTTCTCAATATAACATTATTATACAGCATCATATTGTCTACAAGCAGCCTAACAGTTCTGACTGTAGATCAATAACAGAGTCATTCATTAAAATAATTAATACTAATGGTCCCAAGAGACTATCCTGTACATAACCTACTAACTGGTGTTCACATGAATAACTTTCTTTAAATCCATACTTCTGACTTACGCACCACTTCTTTTCCTCACCAATTTTCCTAATGTTGCTGGCTTCATAACTGTCCATCAACATGTCCATGATTAAAGTCAAACTAATGAATCTATATTTTTCAACCCTACTTGTGTTCCCACCCTTATGCATTGGTACTACTATGGCACAGTTCCACATTAAATTTAATTGTAATGGAGTGCATGCTCTGATGGTAACTTTCCCTACACACCTATTTTCCCCCTATCCTGTACTCACCTATTTTTGCACTCTACGAATTTAAACTTTAAATTCTTTTAGCCTTTTTTGTAAACTATTCATCATTATTCTTGGTCATTTTGTTCTCCATGTCTTTGCAACCTATCTTTAACTCTTATGTAGTAATATTTATCTACACCAGGCTGTTTAGGTTTTTAAACTGTATTCTAATTTCCCAGTATGGTTGTATTACTAATATGAGAATGATGTTACTCAGTAAATTCTCCATCTGTCCCTGTGTGACAATTCATAACAGTTTCACCAAACCAGTTACTCAGTATCTCAGCTATTTTCATATTCGCTGTAACTTCTTCTTCAAAGGTATCCACAGTGGTCTAAATACCTTTCTACCCTCTTATTTTTCTAACATTGCTATAGAAGTTTTTAGCTGCATCATTCAATACTCCCTGCCCAACTATGATATTGTTCATCAATTTATCCTTATCTTCTCTCCTTTCTTGTATTAATTCCCTGTTTAGTTGTTTCATACATTGTCTATTCCTCTGCTGCTTCCTTAATATAAGGTGGTTATTTTTAAAAAATAAGATACATTTGTGAATGAGAGTGAGATTGCCACAGTGTGCATGCATCTCTGCTCCCAGCATGCTTTGTGATTGCCGAGTTAAAGAAACTTAGCAGCAGCAGAAATTCACCATCAGATTTGTGAAGTGTTTGGTGATAATGCTGTAAGTAATAATAAAGTTCAAAAGTGGATGATAATGTTCAAATTCATGTAGGTTAATGTACATGATTAGTCACACCCAGGCTGATTTTTGAAGATTTTGTTCGTGATGTGATGGGAAAAACTGGATCATTGACCACACAGCCCAGGCCTTGCACCCAGTGAATTTCACTTTGGTACTGAAGGGGACACAGTCACGAACAGGCTCAAAAAATCATTTTATTTTTATACTTGTTCAATGCTCCAATTATTTAGCTACAAAATGCCGTTTCTTTCATGCAAATTGACGATTAGATTCGGAGTTATTAATTTTTTCGTGATGCGTGGTAATAGTGTGTCTGTATTGTAAGGTACATTAGTTTCTCATATTTAAAACTTTTAGTACAGTTTTTTCTCAAAACTACATTTTTTGATCTTCTGGTACACTTTTCTCAAAAACTAAGACTGATAAAGACATCAGACTTTCAGCATCACTTGTAAATAAAATGATGATTAATCAGATAAAAAATGGGACCTGTCGTAACAACAAGAACAAACTTACAAGCTCCAAGGTATTTATAAAAAGTTATATTTTTTTGCCTTTTAGAACAAAAAATCATTACTCATAAACTATATAAAATATAGTAACAAATCTTTATGTGATTTGCAGATGATGTTTTATCTGTATACTGCGAAAGTTTCAGGTCTGTATCTCCATTAGTTTATTCAGAAAGTGTACCTGAAGTTTGTTTGTTTTAACATTGATTTCTTATGGGAGGTCCTTCGCGACTGTGTCCCATAAAAGGAGTTCCTTGGTGGTTCAACAACAGCAAAGAAGTGATAACTGCAGTCGTGGACTAAGCTACTTAACAGGCAGCTGATTTCTTTGATGTCAGAATTCAAAAAGTTGTTGAATGGTATGACAAATGTATGAACAAAAATGGATATTTTGAAGAAAAGTTGATGAAAATATGTAGATCGAATATGAAAATATTTATATTTTAATGCTATTTACAGTATTTTTATTCTTATTAAAAATGGATTGTATTTAAAAACGCCTTTGACAGAGTGAGCCATAAAATGGTAGTAAATAAGGTAAAAACTATTGGAGTGGATGAAAAATGATTTGATGGGTAGAAGAATTTTTAAAAGGTAGAAAACAGAAAGTTAGGTTAATCTCTTCAGGCTCCTCACAACCCTAGGGAAGGAAATGCGGTGTCAAAAAAAAAAAAAAAAGTGGAAGTAAAAATGGGAGTGCTGCAGGGTAGCTTTTTGGTACCATTGCTATTCATTATTCTAATGAATAATTTTGTTGGTTATTTACTATTTGAAATTAGATTGTTGCAGATGACATAATGCTATACAAAGGATCAAAACGATAGAAGGCTATAAACAGTTGCAGAGTGATCTGGACAAGATATCTAGTTGGGTTGGTAAACATGGGATGAAGATAAATGCAAAGAAGAGTCAGCTTATTAGATACACAAATAAAAAACTAAAGGTTGATTATGATTATAAGGTGGCGAAAGAATCGCTTGCTGAAGACTTGAAATGTAAATATCTTGGCATTACATTTGATAACAAGCTTAACTGGGCAGGATGCATTAGAAAGGTGGTAGGAAAAGGTTTCAAAATTCTGCAGTTGTTGGAGAGAGTGATGAGGAGATGTGCGAGAGAAGTAAAGGAATTGGTTAACAAAACTAGTCAGATTATTGCTCGAATATGGTAGTGTAGTATGGGACCCACATTTTGCTTGTCAAACACAGGAGTTGGAGAGGGTGCAAAAAAGGGCTGCTAGATTTGTTTCTGGAAATTATTGTAGAATGCAATCAGTGACAGATATGATAAAGGAGCTGGAATGGGATTCATTGCAAGACAGTAGGAGGGTCATGGGACTGTACAAGGTATATATTGGCGATGAGGCATGGAAAGACATTGGAGTAGGTATGAAAAGTAGTGCATTGAAGGGAAAAGATGACCATGACCACAAGCTGGCAATTGATTTCAGGCAACAGGGTGTGGGAAGATTCTCTCTTTTAGGCAAGGGTGTCAGGGATTGGATTGAGTTACCAAGGGAAATGATTAATAACTTACCGAAAACGTTGAAAGAATTTAAATTTATAATTTGTAGAGGGCAAATGTAGGTAGGTCAGGATAGGGGGACGATGGGTGTGTAGGGAAATAGCCACTGGAGCGTGTGCTCCATTCCAATTAAATTAAATCTCTTCAGGCTCCTCACAACCCTAGGGAAGGAAGTACTTTCTGAGTTGTTAGCTAGAGCTGTAAGGGAGCCCACTTCCTGTTACGATGGGATCAGGACTATGCCTTTTTTAGGTTAGGGGCTGCTGGTGAGGGTGTAAAAATAAGTGATCAAAAGGATACTGGTTGTAGATGCACTATGCAAAAAAAAAAAAAAAAAATACAAATGCTAAAGAAACAGATGAAGCTATTGAAACAACTAGAAAGACAAAGGTTAATATTGAAAATACCACAAACCCAAAAATAAGGGTATTATTGGTGAACTGTCGAAGTATAATGAACAGCGTGATAGAATTTGCAAACTTAATAGAGATACATGAACGAAAAGTCATTATGGGAGTAGAGTCGTGGTTAAAAGAATGAGTACTGTGCTATGTGGTTTTCCCTGAAGATTACAGAGTGTACCGCAGAGACAGAGGAGCAATTGGTGGAGGGGTATTCATACTGGTTAGCAAAGTTTACTATAGTGTTCATAGATCATGCCCATGAGTTACTAGGGTTAGATTTTTGGGGTGATAAAAAAGGAAAAAATCAGTGTATTGGCTGCTTACCTTAGTGAAAGAATGAATGATGAAGATGAGATTCTTGGAGAGAAACTGAATTCGCAGTTCAGAGGTGAGCGTTGAATGGTTATTATTGGAGGGGATTTAAATTTACCAGGTGTCAACTGGTTGGGAAATAAGAGGGAACAGAGATTTGCAAATACCTTAATAAGGGAAGGAGATTTTACACAAATGGTAGAGCAGGATACAATGGGACCAAACATGCTGGATATCTTTCTAAGAAAGCCTGATGAAAATCTTGTAGGGTTTCAAGTAAGTGATCACTGTGTGGTACTGATGGATATTAGAGGATTCAGTAAACCAGTGGCCAAAATAGAACGGAGAAAAAGGCATAATTATAAAATTACGCAAACATCAGAATCGAAGAGATATTTCAGGGAAAGGTTCAAAAAATGTAAGGATGGCACAAGTACAGTGGAGGCGAAATGGGAAGAGTTTAAGGAGATGGTAAAAAAGGGTGAAGAAATGTTTATTCCAAAGCAGAAAATAAATCCAAGTACAGATCCTACATACTACAATAGGGAGGTGAGAAGGTTAAAGAGGCTAATGAGACAGGAACACAACAGAGTTAAGAGACAGGTAGGCAATAGGGAATACTTAAAACAATTAAGCAAGCAATTAATAAGAGCAAAGAGAGAAGCAAAGGATGTGTTTATGAAGAATATTATTGGTGCAGGAAGACCACTGAACTATGCATCTAGAAATTTCTATGGCTATATTAGAAAACTGCTGGGAAGGAAAGGTATTCAGACTATTGTAGAGAAGAATGAAGTCGAAGTCACTGAGGATTTTAAAATTGAAGAGATATTGAGTGATTGGTTTAGTGAGACGACTAGGGACAACCATCTTGTGATGTGAGGGAATGAATCAGAGGAGAGTCTCCCTAAAAGTATAAATGAGGAAACTACAAAATTAAATAAATTCTCAGAAAATTATGAAGGAACTCAGAAAGCTAAAAAACGTAAAGGGGCTGGTGTAGATAATATTGCTACAGATGTATTAAAGATTTTGGGACACAATATTGTATCTTATGTTGAAATTTTATTTAAAATGAGTTTGGAGTCTTACTTCTTACCAGAGGATTGGAAACGAGCGATAGTGGTACCGGTTCATTAAAGAGGTGTTACAAATAGTGTTGAAAATTACAGGCTAATTAGTTTGACATCAGTGATAGGCAAAATGATGGCGAGATTGATATGCAACTATGTCAAAAATGTCTGTGAGGAAACAAACTGGTTTTCAGATCGACAGATATGATAGGCATGGATATTCATGTGAATCTCAGATGGTGGGCTATATGCAAGATATTTCAGATGAGTTGGACAAGGGAGGCCATGTTGGTAGTGTGGCACTAGATCTTTCTAAGGCATTTGACAGAGTGAGTCGTAAAATGGTTTTAAATAAACTGAAATCTATTGGATTAGATGTAAAAGTTACTTGCAGCTGAGAGGAATTCTTAAAAGCCAGAAAGCAAAGTGTTAAAGTAGGAAATACATAATCAAATGAGGTGGAAGTATATATGGGAGTGCCATAGGGTAGTGTATTGGGACCGTTGCTGTTCATTATTCTAATGACTGACTATTTTAATGGGTTACAGTCAAAATCTAGGTATTTTGCAGATGATATAATGGTATACAATAGGATGAAAACAGGTGAAGACTGAACAGCTGCAGGGTGACTCAGATAGATTATCTAAATGGGTAGGTCAGCATGAAATGAAGATAAATTCCAAGAAGAGTCAGCGTATAAGGTACACAGATAAAAAACTAAAGGTTAATTATGATTATAGGGTGGGGTTGAATTGCTTGTTGAAACCTTGTAGTGTCAATATCTTGGCATAACTTTTAATAACAGACTGAATTGGGCAGGTGGTAGGGAAAGGTTACAAAATCCTTCATTTATCGGAGAGGGTGATGAGACGATGTACCAGAGAAGTTAGGGAGTTGGGTTACAAAACATTGATCACGCAGTTGGTTGAATTTGGTGGTGTAGTTTGGGACCCACATTTTGGTTATCAAATACAGGAGTTGGATGGTGTGCAAAGAAGAGCAGCTAGATTTGTTTGTAGAAATTATTGCAGGACCCAGTCAATAACTGATATAATTAAGGAGCTGGATTGGGACTCATTGGAGGAAAGGTGGAGGGTGAAGAGAATGTTAGGAAAGTACAGGGCATATGTTGGTGATGGAGCTTGGAGGGATATTGGTCAAAGAATTAGGAATAGTGCTTGGAAGGGGAAAGGCAACCATTACCACAAGCTTGCTCTTGATTTCATGCTTAAGGAACTGGGAAAATCTTTGTATGTTGGTAAGGGTATCGGGGATTGGAACAAATTACCAAGTTTAGTGATGAATAATTTACCAAAAAAACTTAAGGAATTTAAAATTAAAATTTTTAAATCGGAAAAGTTAATGGGAGTGGAATTAAACATTCCAGTTATAAAAGAAAATTTAAAAATGTAGAATACTGCTAATCTGAACTAATTGGGACTGGGCCTTATTTGGTTTACCGATTTGTTCGGATTAGCCGGAATTACAGTGACCAGTTTCTAGAATGAAGTATACCAAGCATATAAGTAGGTACACCATGGTAGCAAGTGGGAGGACAATGGCTCCCTCCCTTTGAAGTGGACCATTGTGACAATGAGGCAGAATGTGGCAAAGGAGAGCTGGTGCCACACAGTGATGCGGCAGAAGCCCTTGATCTCGCACTACGCTATTTGGAGCAAGAGGCCACTGTTACACCTGCTGATTTAACGTTTATGAGACGATGGCGCAACTTTGCGTCATACAACAGAGTGTCTTCACTACGCCAAAAAACACTGAGTTTTTGTCTTCTAAAAAGTAGGAATAAAATGGGCACTTGTAAGCGTTGTAACTATTATTGTAAGTTTGACAGTTTTTCTATCATTGTTATGCACTCTTTAAACTTAATGTTTTCTTGCTAATTTTTCCAATACGTGTGTACTGTACTGTGTAAATTAAAATTGTGTGTATGTACAGCACTTAGCTGCGCATTTAAATACAGTATGAACTGTATTTTGATGAACTGTGTTTTAATTCTTTTACCATTTATCATACCTAGACTAATTTTTTACCATGTTCAGATTACTGGAGTTTGAATTAGCGGGAACTAGTGTACATATAAAAAGGGCTAATTAGATGACTAGGGGAATTGCCACTGGAGTGTTGGGTCCATCGCAATTCAGTTAATAACAGTGCAGTATGCAGATTCAGTGCTCCACTTTCTTTTTTTGTTTTGGCACAAACATTTCTTCCCGTTCTCACTATTTCTTTGAACATCTCCCACTAACTTTCTACTGTACTAGAGCCTTCATTCTGTACATTCAATCCCTCTCAAAAATACCTCCTCAATTCTGAAATTCCTGCCTTATAAAGGTACCTATAATCTCTCTCTTCCTTGGTTACTGATTTCCTGAACTGGCTTATGTCCATAAGAACTGCTTCATGATCACTTATTCCCTCTGTCACCTGATACCACACATAATTTTCATCAGGTTTTTTTTTAAAGAAATCTTCCAGCTTACTGTTTCCCTTTGTATAAACCCTTGTTTCCTCACTAAGATGTTTGCAAATCTCTACTCCCTTGTGTTTCTAATTCCAACCCCTTCCAGTTAATACCTTGAATCTTTAAATCCCCACCGATTAGAACCACTTTATTCCCACCTCTGGATGTGAAATCGTCTACTCCTCCATGGTCTAGTTTCTTTTAGTTAGCACAATGACTCTATCTTTTCCCTTCTATCACCCAAAATTCCACACCTGCTTTTCTGCTTTTAACATCATCTTGCTTCAGCTATCAGCTGAAATTTTACTACCTAAGTAACAGAATTCACTTTACATCCTATTACTTCTGATAATATTTTTATGTTTAACCTGAATTATTTCTCCTACATTTCATGATTTTCGTTTTGCTTTGGTTTATATTTAGTCCACACTCTACCTTCAGTGTTAAGTTTAGGCCATTTCTCAATATCCTTAGTCTGTTCTGCTAACAGGACAAGGTCATCAACAAATCGTAGCATACTGAGTTTTTCGCGTTCAACAGTTATGCTGCCTTCCAATTTTTCTTTTAGTTCCTCTGCGTACTCGTTGAATGTTAAAGGAGATATGCTGCACCCTTGTTTCACACCCTTGTATGTACCTCTCTCGTGATTCTCTACATTTATTATAGCCACTTGGTTCTTATGTAGATTATAAAGTTTTCTTCTATCTCAGTATTTTAGACCCGACTTCTATAAAATTTTGAACTTGTGCCACCTGACATCAAAAGCTTTTTTTAATCAACAAACATCATGCAAGTATCATTGTTGTTCTTGAGCTTCCCTTCAAGTATTAACCTTAGAGGCAGAATTACCTCTCTTGTACCCTGGATTTCCTAAACCTAAACTGATAATTATCTTTTGTCTCTTTTATTATCCTTTCTATTCTTCTGTATATTATCCTAGGCAGTAATTTTGAAGCATGTGATGCTAAACTTATAATATGTTAATATTCACATTTGTCAGTTTGTGCTTTCTTCAGAAGTGTGAAGATGATACTTTTATTAAAATCAGTTGAAATCTGTCCTGTTTCATAACTTTTAATGTCAGTTTGAATAATCCTTGGATTTGTTCTTCTCCTAGGAAGGTCTGCAGAAATCTCATCAATTCAAAATGCATTATTTTATTTAAAATCTTTCATAGCTCTCAGATTCTGTCCTTGAAACAGAATCTTCTATATCATCAATGTTGATATCATCTTCTTTTTTCAATACACTATTTTTCAAATCATCCCCATCATACAGTTGCTCTATGTAACCCCTCCATTGGTTAGGATTCGAATCCCCATCCGGGCATCCAGATTTGGGTTTACCATGGTTTCCTCAAATCACTCCAGGTGAATGCCAGGATGCTTCCTTCAAAAGACCTTGGCCGAATTCCTTCCCGTTCCTTGTCCACAGTCCCATCCTGACTCTAATGACCTCTATGTCAATGAGGCGTAAAGCCATAGTAAAAAAAATTATTTGTTAGCTCTATTTTCTGAACTTGATAGAGGTTTCCCATCAGTTGCATTTCTTTCCTTTATTTCTTCAAAATTTTGTTTGATCTTCCTATAGGTCATGCCTACTTTACCTACGACCATTTTCTTTTTTTTACATTTTCTCAGCTTATTCCATTAGTCATCAGTTGAATCCCTTTCAGAATTATTTCTTAGACCAACACCCACCTTCTCTACAAATTTTTCTCTCGTGTGAGATCAATTTGTTCACTTCCACTCTGTTATGCCTGTATTGCTTCTTTATTCTCTTGAATTTCAGCCTGCACTTCATAACTATGAGATCTTACTCAAAGTCTATGTCAGCTCCTGGGTATACTTTACAGTCTAGAACTTGATTCCTGAATCTCTGCTTGACCAAGATATAATCTTGTTGATATCTACCTGTATCTCCTGGAAGTTTTCAGGTTTATATTCTTAAATATTGCATTCATCATGATAAGTTTACATTTTTTACCAAAAAAAAAAAACACCTGCTTCCTTGCTTATTTTCTTTTCTTATAGAAAACTTTGTACAATGTTCGCCAATTTTTCTACTTCCACTATTACATTCCTGTTCTGATTATTTGATTTACCTCCAGAATATTTTACTCAGAAAAAAGCTATAATTCTGTATGTAATTTGAGAGGATTGCTTGGGATTGAGATGACCTTTGAATTGTTAATGCGGTGGCTTCACATTGCCTTGTGCATCTAATGCTGTTGTACATTTCTGATTCTGCCATTTCCAACCCCAGTGGCAAGAGTGGGCTCAAGGTTACGTCCCATTCTTCTGCCCTCCCTTCAGGAGGTTGTTGGCAAGCATTGGGTGACTCTTCATATCAGTATTTATTCAGTTGATATGCTCCTCTAAACAGTTTACCCCTTGGTAGGAAATGTTGGAAGTGGCTAATATATTCTCTCCCAAACCCTTCACCCACATTTTTTTAGTATAAAGATGCAAATCAGCCATTTTGCTCTGTGCCAGACAGTTATTTTTTCCATAACTGGTGTCTTAAATTAGTTTGTTTGTTTATTTGCTGTGCAGTCTGAGGGTCTTTTAGCTCAGTCCTACAAATGTTTTAGCATGTATATGAGAGATAATTACTGTACCTTCAAAGTAACAAGAGGCACCATTGAATAGATGGGGCAATGATTTATATGAATAGTCATGGAAGGTATGGACATGAAATACATGTACCCAAACAGACAATCAAGCAAGGTATACATGCGAAGTTAAAAGATTACTCAAAAAGCAAAGGAGGGTACATGCACGCTCAAGAAGGATGAAGTATCATAATGACTTAGGAAAGTTGATGAGTTAAGAGGTTGATGTGCGAGGCCTTTAATGACTTCATTGCAGTTCATTTTCTAACAGCCTCACTGAAATCCAAAGTAATTTTGGTCATACATAAATAAAGTCAGTTGTAGCAACAACAATATGCCAGTACTAATACGAGAGAAATGTGAAGTTAATGATAGTTGTGACAAGGCTACCACATTTAATACTGAATTTAAGAATTCATTCACTAATAAAAATATGAAAAACATTCATTTTTCCACATTATGTAAAATTAGAGATGGATTCGTTATTAATAGACTAGCAGAGTTCCAGGCGTTGCCCGATAGAGTTAGCGTTAATTTATCCATAAACTATTTTTAATCATGCAGTGAGAAACATGTACCAAGTTTCACACAATTCGCGCCATCCATTTCCGGAATTAAAGCAAACATAGAGTCACCCGCACCTTACCATGAAAGGAGTGAGTTGAAATAGATATACCCGTACACTATTTATATTAGTGCAAAAAGATTCATGCCTACCAAGCTTCATTGATTTCGTACCGACCATTTCCAGTACGGTACTAAACTAAACGGTGATTTAGCGCCACAGTTCTAAGAATGGGGTGGTTTGGATGCTTTGATACAGAATATCAGTTTTCATTTTAGTCCAGGTTACAGTTCAACCTAATAACAGCTAATGTCGCTCCTCGAAAATCCAAACACGGACCGTACGCACATACCACATACATAAAAATTAGAAATGTATCAGGAATGTGTCTGTTTATTCCGGCATAGTGCAGGAAATACAGATTTTGAATGCATTTTCAGAATCCGAGGGCTTTGAGTCAAAGTTAAAATTTAACATATGTCATAAAACGTTACGACACATTTATTTTACAAGTAATCTAGCATTACCTGAAAACTGGAATTGAACTTGAACGTGTTTTCATACTATCAAACATTAGATATGTCTCATTATGCTTACTCATCTGACGCTGGAGCTAGAAATTTTATCATTATGCTACTTCATCTGGCACTGGAACTCAAAATTAAAATGTATTCCATACCTATAAAAATATTCTTTACTTCTGATTTGTTTCAGGGGTTTATAAACTGCGGTGCCATTTTATTGTGAACAGAATGATTGCCAGAGACATTTTAGTTGTGCTGACAGATCGTGATCAAAGAAAATCAATTGTTTTTTATCGCATTCAATACACCCATCTATGGCATTTAAAAACTGAATATCCCTAATTAAAGTAAAGAATACTTGAAATTTTGTTTAGTGTGCAAAATAGTTTTTATTGTAATCTTATTGCTTTCATTAAAGGCTATTGTCTGAGACATTGTAGTTGGGTGTTTAATGCAAAGTATGCAACATCTAATCCTTCAATCTTTGGGATTTGTCACGATACGTTCAGAATTCCATTTAATGCTCTTGCGTAATATAACATTGAAACATAAGACATGCCAAACAACTGGATTGAGATTCTAAGCTTTAAAATGGCGAAAACCACATCAAAATCTGCTCAGTAGTTTCCGAGTTTTTATATGACAAATTTATACGGTTTTTGTTTTGTAGATATAGATAGTGCAGATATTGTGAAGTAATTAAAGCTCCCGAAGTGGGGGAAAAGTGTCAAGTCCTGATGGCATCCCAGTAAGGGTAGTTTCATAGCATGCGGTGTAAATAGAACCATTATTATGCAATATATACTGTAAATCCATAGAAGAAAAAAATTCCTTTCAACCAGAAAATTGCCCAGATAATTCCCATTTTCAAGAAAGGAGATCAGAGGTATCCTAGGAATTACTGACCCATATATCTAACATCTATTTGCAGTAAAGTTCTGGATTATGTTATGTACATTAACATTATAAAATTTCTGAGAACTAATTTTCTATACTAAACCAGTTGGCCCTATTTTCACATTGTAAGATTTGGCATACAAATGGATTTATCAATCCTGCTGCCCATCAGTAAGCCAGGATATGACCGACTGTTAAAGTTGGCAAAATATGCCAAACTATTATTATATTAACAAACTTAACTTCAATAAAACTCTCTATTTTCATCTCTTCATACTTGATACATTTATCGGCCTCCAATAATAATACAACAGTATTCCATTTTTGCTTATAGCATCCTTCTTCTCTCTGCCCCTAAATCTTACACAACAATATTCTATCTGATCATGTGACCCAACAACTCCAAAGTTACCTGACATACCCCCCACTCAAAATTGTCTCTAAAATATGCTTTCCCCCAAATTTTAATACATACATTTTTATAACTCTAGACCAATTTATTTTTACAGCACTCATTCATTAATTTATTTTTGCTAACAAAGATACAAACAATATTGTTACTGGCAATTAAGACATCAAAGAAAACACAATTGAAAAACAAACAAATCTTAAAATATATGCAATACAGGTGGATTATGCATCTAGACTCCTTACCAAAATTAAATCTGTACGTAGTACGAGGTAGCAAATTCAGTCGCCCCACAAAATTATAGAAAAAAGCTTCTTTTCGCGTTTCCAATCTATCCCCTGCAAACTCATATTAAAAAACCAACCGTCTTTTTGGAAATAAAATGTCTTTGCGAACACTAAATATGGTTACAAACTTATAAACAAATCTTACAATTACCCTGAAAAGGCACAATTTCATTTTGGATCAATGAACATTATTTTCATCATACTGCTTCATTTTATCTTCAGTGCCGATCAGTTGTTTTACTTTGATTACTCTATCAAATTTTTTAAATGACTACCAATAACCTTTCCATCACTATTTAAAACTGTCAGCAATAATACTATCAAACTTTGTATCATTAATAGAAATATGCATTTCTTTGTTAATGCTACTTGGGATAATCACAGTGTCCACAGGGAATTTCAGTAAGGTATGGTTTGCATTAGCCTTATTTCTATTTGTATCTGCTTTCTTTGCTTTCTTATTATCATCTTCTTTACACTGGAATTCAAGTGCCCCCCCCCCCCCCCCCCAGTTTACACTGAAATCATCAATGTCAATTATGTCTGGTTTAATATTTATTGAATAGTTACTACCCTTAGAATCCATAGACCACTTCATATTGTCTAAAATATCCATAATTTTGTCAAAGTTGTTTGTATTCTTATATCCCAATAATTTTTAGTTAACTTATAATTAAATTGGTTAGTCTCTTCTAGTTTTGTACTCTCTATTTCTCTATCAAAATCATTAGGACTAATGGACAAAACATCTGGATATAGTATATTTTCCAGGCAACCGTATGTGACCTTTCTTTGAAATAGTTTACTCTCAAGAACCCGACTTTTTTAATATTATTATTTTGACATTCTTTATCTACATTAAACTCATAGTGTCCCCCTCCATCAGCCGTTTCCTGTGCTTCCACAGATATTTTATCTTCCTTTTCTACAACTATTTCTAAACATGACAATCCCTCTATAGCTAATAAACCAGTCTTCTGTTCTTCTATAGCGTACTCTAGAGCAAAATTACCTCTGCTACATTCTGAATTAAGTAAAGCTAGGTTAACTGGGATGCTACATTCTTCCCTTACTTCAGCCTTACTCTCCATTTGCACAGTTTCCCTACTTATGAACAAAAGATTTGCTTCTACTACCTGAGGTGTCCCTATACTGGCAAGATCTTTAATAGAACAAACCACACTTTCTTAACTGTCAGAAATCGCCTCAAACCCAAAGCACTCTTTGTTATCTGCTGCCTCAATATCAAAGCTACCTTCAGCTATTGGAAATGTCTCAACATTTTTCTTTACCTCTCCACATTCAATATTAAACAAAGTATATACCAGGTCAGTATCCTCACATTCTACCTTAATTCTCAGATAAGTATACAGTAATACCCCACTTTACGCGACCCCGTTATGCACGGTTTCGATTTAGCGCGAATTTCAAATTTCACGTTAAAATGCCTCAAATTATGTGAATTGCTTACTTAAGAATATGTATGTACATAATGTAGTCATTGGCTTCTCTTTGGTTGCGGGAATCCCTGCTTTCTCTGACCATTCTGATTGAAGAATTGGGGATTCCCCATCCTACGACTTTGTTCTATGGTGATTCCCTCGTTTGTTCCATGTTTATCTCGGCTGGCAGTCGTGTTTTAACGTTTGGTGGAGATACATAATTTAACGCTACTTTAAAAATGCCGCCTATGAAGAAAGAAGAGTGTATAAGCGTAACTTTGGAATTGGTAAGAATTGATAAGAAGAATGGAAAATTGAGGCAAAGCAACAATTGTTGGCATAGATTTTGGTCTGTCAGAATCAACTGTGAGAACGATTTTTAAAAATCAGGAAAAAATTAAACTTTCTCGTTCGAGATCTTCTATCGTAGAAAGAATGGAGAAGTTGCTAGCAGTCTGGATTGAAGATTTAAATAAGAACACACCACTGCGTTAAGATCTCGTATGCACAAAAACAAAATCTTTGTATGAGATGGTAAAGACAGAATAAGGTGAAGGGAGTTTCACTCTGACTTTTGCTGCTAGCAGAGGCTGGTTTCATCGGTTCAAGCAGTGTTCCAATCTTCACAATATCCAGATAACAGGTGAGGCCGCCAGCGTGGACACTCAAGTTGCATCTGAGTTTCCAGACAAGTTTAATGATTTCGTAGCATGAGAAAAAAATCCTGCTTGTCTCATCTTCAATGTTGATGAGACCGGGCTTTACTGGAAAAAAAATGGCATCTCGAACACTCATTTCTAAAGAAGAACATCAAGCCAGTGGTTCAAAAGCTGTGAAAGATCAACTAACGCTTCTGCTGGGTGGTAATGCCACTGGCGATTTCAAACTGAAAGCTTCACTGGTTTACCATTCAGAAACACCCCGTGCCAAGCGAGGCACAGACAAGACGAGCCTACCAGTTGTGTGGCGGTCCAACAGAAAGACGTGGGTTACACGGGAAGTTTTTCAAGATTTGTGCTCTAATAGTTTTTGCCCGTCAGTCAAATCCTACTGTGACAGAAATGGGCTTGAACGTAAAGTTATATTGCTCTTAGACAATGCCCCAGGACATCCATCCTCACTTGATACACCGAGAGACTTAAAAGTGTATGTGAAGTTCCTTCCACCAAACACTACATGAATATTACAACCTATGGACCAGGGAGCAATAGCAAGCTTCAATGCTTATTACCATCACCGCACTTTTAGCCAACTAATTCGATGGGGAAGAAAGACAGTCTATGTGAGAGTGGTGGAAGTCATACAACATCATGAAGGCTGTAAGAGTTGTATGAACGGGGTGTGGCGTAATCTTTGGCCAGAGGTAGTGGAAGCACCTAGAAGAATTGTCCAAATGCACAGACTAGTGGTTGAAGACATTGCTGCTATGATTGAGGGGTCTGAACTTGAAGATGTCGCGGTAGAAGATCTTGAAGCACTTGTAGCAACTCACGACGAACCTCTCAGCAATGAAGATCTGATCAAGTTACAGAATAATGCCATAAACGATGAGGAAGAACAGGTAGAAGAGAGAGTTTTATCTTCAAGCGGAATACAAAATGCTCTTTCAAAAATTTATTCATGTTCGGACGTAGCACATAGATAGTGATGATGACCGTGTTTTCGACCGTGTTTTCGACCGTGTGTCAGACAATTAAAAACAGCGTTGGGTGTTATGAACGAATTTTACAAGAACGTAAAAGAGTAAAAGAAACGCTACCCAAAGGACAATAGATGTATTTTTCCGTAAAAAAAAAAATGTAATACTGCATAAAGTGTTCTTAGAATTAAGTGATTGATTCAAATGATTTGTATTTTTTTCCATTAACTCTTGACTATGTTTAATCATAAACCTCGATATACGTGAATTTCACTTAATGCGATTTTTTGCGGAACGTATCCCTCGCGTAAAGCGGGGTATTACTCTACTTAACATTCTCAGGAAGCAAACCTGTCGCTCTCAAAATGTCATCTACAAAATAATCTTCATATGCTGATATATAATCTCCAGTTTCCATGTATTTAACCACCTTGAGCCAAAGTAGATGCATCTCATCTTGAATATTATCCATAGCGAAGTCCACAGAAAACCATGCTTCTTCATCACTTTCCAATTCTTGACGTATCCCTTCAATAATTAGACATTCTTCAACCTTAAGAACTTCTATTTGTTGGACGATGTTAAAGTCACCAGACTTCTCATATTCTTGTAACTGAAACTCACAGTTCGAATAGTAATGTGCAATGCAATTCTTAATGGTAGTTACAGCTACATCACACCTTTCTCTTTTTTCCTGTGGTAAATGTTATCTACAGTGTTCTAACCTTTCTGTATACTTATATGTCCTCTGAAATAGTTCACATCTCTTTAGAAATTCTATTTTTGGAGCGAAATGAACACACAACTTAGGTATAACTTTTCACATCTTCTTTCTTCCTCGAAGATTTCAAGTTCTTTAATTACTGAGCTGTTAGCTAGCTCGACGTCCCCTCCACAGTCGACATATGTAAGATTTGGTATACGAATGGATTTATCAATCCGGCTGCCCATCAATAAACCACGATATGACCGGCTGTTGAAGTTGGCAGAATATACCAAACTATTATTATATTAACAAACTTATCTTCAATAAAACTCTTTATTTTCATATCTTCGTACTTGATACATTTATTGGCCTCCAATAATAATACAACAGCCTTCCCTTTTTGCTTATAGCATCCTTCTTCTCTTCCCCTAAATCTTACACAACAATATTCTCTCTGGTCACGTGACCCAACAACTCCAAAGTACACATACCTTATAAAGACTATTATTACTAAGAGTTTATAAAATAGTCAGATAACTTTGTTACCTGACAACATGACATAATGAAAGTTACTGGTGAAAGTTCACAAGTTGAAACAGTTTTCTTGGATTTTCAGGAAACATTTGACTGTTCCACACTTTTCAGCGAAGAATCAAGTGTACAGTATATTGGATCAGTTTTGTGAATGTATACAAAATTTTCTGACTGATTGATCACAAAATATTGTTGTTGCCAGGGAAACCTCTCTGATCACATGTTACTTCGGATGTTCCCCAAGAAAATGTAATAGGACGACTTCTTTCTTAATTTTTATAAATGATCTTGGAGAAAACATTAATAGCAGTTTGTTATTGTTCATTGATGATGCATTTATCTATAGTGAAGTTGTGAACTTATTGTAAAGTGGTAGTTATATGTGAGCTGTCCTGATATTGGATGACAGCATGAAGTTAAGAGAATATTGCCCTAAATTCTCATCTTTCAACACATGTAAGCTGTTAGCTTGTGTAAACAAATGGAGAAGTATTTTGATATGGTTTAAAAATTATTAACTCGCTTTTCTTGGAGAAATTTTATCGATTTTAATTAATAACATTCAATGACAGTAATTCCAAGACACCTATGTTACATTGAAACGAGTTTCCCATACATTTCACAAGCTATTTTAGGTTGTGTACAGAGTGCATGGACTTGCCCCATACAACCATCCCTGAGTGGCAAGACACACACGTCTTGCTTTGCTGCAATGCAGGTGCCCAAATCAACAATCATGGCCCACAGAGCTATACTGGCCAGCATCAAAGTTTGTTACGTAATTAAGACAACCCTGTGCTGTGCCAGTTAGAAAACAAACCCAACAATAATGCATATCAAGTTACAAAAATCAACAAATTTATTTGGGTTACTTAGAATTAATAAATGCTGCTTAATTTAATATTAATAGTAAATTAATGATAAATGATTGGGGGTTAGTGATAATGTTACAAAGTAAGGTGCTTTGATAATTGCTTAGAAATCAAGTGCAATCTTGATGTTATTTAGGAATTGTGCTATGTACAGCAACTTACACAAAATTGCAAAAACTGCAAGGCAAGGTTTATAACTAATAAAAAGAATCTTATTTGTTTAGGAGTGCAGAGTGAGCAATTCATTTATTGACATGGTTATTCCGTGAGGTATTTGGCCATAATAGTACAAAATAACATGAAATGAGACGTGCACATAACTTCTATCATAGGTAAAACTGATTCTAGATTGTGAATCATAGGTTGTATTTTGAAGAATTGTAATGCTTACAAAACTCTCATGTGCTACATTTGGATTACTATTGTGGAATTTGGAATCCATATTGCAAGGGATTGATTGACATACTAGAGGAAGTACAGAGAAGAGCTGCTCGATTTTTTACTGCTTGCTACAATCCTTATGAAATCAGCAATGAATTGACATAGATTGGGCTGGGATTTTCTGGTAGACAGACAACATAATTTTCATCTGAATTTATTGACAATTATGTGGATATCTTCTTTCATTTATGAGTACTATGTGATACTTTTTACACCAACCTATTTAGGTCATAATGATTAGAGAGGTGTACTATTTATAATTTTTTAAATCATGCTATTTGTTATTGGAGGCCACAAAGTAAAGATTAGTTTTGATGCCAAGCACCATCTGCAATCCACAATATTTGTGAATTAAAGAGTATGGATTTAGATGTTGAATTGCCTCCTTCAGTCAAAATTCTGATAAAATACATCTGCTGTAATTTAATCACAACTGTTGGTTAGAGCAGGCAACATTGGTGTTACATAGGTTTAAATAACATTATGATTGTCGCAGTGTTGCTTAAAGCTACAAGTTGTACCATTACTGAGTTACGATGGATGGAGTGTTTAAGTGTATCTCTAAGAAAAGATTAAACATTCATGCGAATATTTGATTAAATGGGATGAAGCAAAGCCTCTGTGACAATTTGCATACATGCCTACTACCATTACTAAAATCTTTTTCCCCCTTTCCATCACATCTTGATATGGGCTTTTTCCACATTTCTGGATCAGTCCTGGCACTGCCTTTTCCAGAGGCTTGTGCTTATCTTGAAAACATATCTATCAGACAGACTACTTGTTTTATGAGACACAATCACAGGAAGATGTGAAGAAAATAATGGAAAATAGGGAATTAAAGGAAGTACTAGTGTGAAGTGTACCGTAAGAGAAGGCCTTTGGTCATCCTGTATGATCTTCCAAAGGAGATAGAAGCAGGCGAGATCGCGGAAAAGATCTATGAACACAACTTTGATGGAAAAATAGACAGAAAAGAATTTATGAGCAGATTCACTCCTAAATTTAAGTCAGGTCTGAGAGATAAAGCTTCCCCATCAGTGAGGATACTTCTTCTAGAACAAAGTAAAGCTTACATTTAGTTCTTTGCAATTTTGGTAAAAGATTACACTGTTGTTACAAAATGTGTAAAATATCAAGATCTGGGACACCCGAATAAGCATTCTCCAAAAGAAAAAATTACCTGTACGCATTGTGGCAAAGACGAACATGAAAAGGACGAATGTCCCAATTTACCCCTAGAGAAGTTACGCATTCCTTGCCAGAAACGGGGAAAATCTTGTAAAAAGAGATGAAAAGAGTGCCCAAATTACCAATTGTTGCTACAATGGCTTATAAAAAAAATTTACTATGGCCCGTAAATACGTTGTGCTAGGAGTGGAAACAACCATAGAAGAACAATTAACTGATGTCATCAAGAAACTAATCTTGGCAACAATCAGTAAGGCAGGTAAAAGTGTGAAGAAAAAGAAGGGTAATCCACTGTCTAGAAGAAGAAGAAATGCAATAAGAACAGCAAATACAGAGACAGACTGTTGCAGAGAACAAAGAAAGAGTTTATGAATATGGGCACACAGACGGATGACTCACTTATGCAAATAAGAGAAATTTCCTCAACTACTGCGGAATTAATTTGGATACCACAATTGAAACGATGTGGGCTTGGTTATTCTCAGTATCGTGAACACCCATCTAACTCACAGGTAGCATCATATACTGAAAACATTACAGACGAAAAAGCAAAAGTGGAAACTAGGGAACTCAAATCTGTACCAATACATCCTGACTGAATATATGTGAATTTTGAAACCAACTTGTGACTCCCAAGACTAGATGAGGTTCAAACACTAACCCAGGCTCTTCGGCACATTACAAGAGGTTTACATCCAGGTGGTAAGCAAGTCTTTATCCCTCATCCCAAGGCAGTTGACAGGATTACACTGAAAGCACAAAACCTGGCAGCAGATTATGCCAAGAGTCTCACTTTGGTAAAGCAAGTCTTTGAGAGGAGAAACAGAAGCTTCAATCCAGATATCTTGTACAATCAGTTTGTACAGACTCATGGCAGGACCACACTAGATGTGAGACTATTGTCACCTCAGTGCTACATCTACACGAGGAAACCTTGAGTCAGTCTCCAAGTTAAGGATCACGCAACTGAATGCCAAAAGAAGTACTACTGTCTTCCAAAAATCAAGGAAATGGGTGGAGGAGCTGGACTTCAACATTATCTGCCTCCAGGAACCATACTCTCAACAAGGAAAAATTCCATACATGCCGGTGATGTCGCAGGTAATCACAAGTGGACCGAGAACCATGTCAGCCATAACAGTATTCAATAAGCACATTGTAGAGACTAAGCTTGTGTAATTTTGTCACAAGCACACTACATGTGTGGAGATTAGCACATACTGGGGCAACTTCTTTTTATTGAACATGTATTTTCAGTATCGAGATGAAATCAAACTGTATTTGAATATTTTAAGGGAAACACATTTAGTTCTCCGATCAACTGATGATAACGACTGACATAAACGCAAAGTCAGTTCTATGGCACAATCATCGAACGGATGTTAGGGGTGAATTGTTGGTAGATCTGATTAATGAATTGCACCTGGAGGTCAGGAACAAAGAGCGTAATGCTTATACCTACAACACGACTGGTGCCAGCACCAACATTAACATAACAATAACAAATACCACTACAGGGAATATGTTGTGCGACTGGAGAGTGATGGACAACCGGCAACCACAACATCATACAGTTTTATGTTGGCAGAGGAAGGAGAAAAGCCAACCCTGGAAAAATCTACTTAGGACAGGCATCATGGCAGAAGATGAGAAAAGATTTTGTCTCTCCAGTAGTATCAGAAGAAGACTTTTATGTGGACAACATGGCAAAGGAACTAAGATGGGTGATTCAGAACGCAATGAGAGCTGCTGTTCCTCTCAAGAAGATTGGTGGTACAACAGATAGATCCTGGACCACAGAATTGCTGGCGCTGAGAGAAAAAGTAAGGAAAGCTAGAAAAGCCTACCAAAGGAGCTGAGTAGCTGCAGAAAGAGATTTTCTCCTTGCTAGATACAGGCAACTGAGAGTAGAATACAAGCAAAAAATTCTAACAACCAAGCAAAGTAGATGGGAGTTGTTTGTAAAACAGAATCTTAAGGTTAATCCATGGGGAACTCTGTATAAATTAGCCACTGGTAAAATACGATCTCCACCACATTGTCCTCAATCAGAAGAGAAGACGGATCAATTACAACTAACTGGAAGGAATCAGAGGATAAATTGTTGAACAGCTTACTGCCGAACGACAGACCAGAGGAAAACACTGGACAATAAGATGACCTCTACCGTGAAATTTGGCAACCATATGTTAGTGGAAAATTGGACAACAACATCTCTCTGGACAAGGTGATAACAGCAATCAATTCTCTGAGCTTGGGAAAGGCATCAGGACACCAGATGGAATGCCGGCTGAAGTGCTCCAGAAGTTGATCTTGGATGTATCCCCAATTCTGTGCAAAAAGGAGATGAAAAGGATCCACTCATACCGAAATCAAACCACCCAATCTGCATGTTAAAAGTCATGGGGAAGGTGCAGGAAAAAGTCCTGTGTAAAAAGCTTCAAGACTTCAGAACAACCAGAGGAATGAATCCAGATCAGTATGGTGTTAGGGCAAGAACATCAACTGAGGATGCAATAAACCAAGCTATCGAAATAATCGAAGGGACAGAGAAAAAATACGTTGTATGAATAATGGTTGACATATTGGGGGCTTTCGACAACTTGTGGTGGCCAGCATTGTTTGCAAGTCTCCAGCAAATGCACTGTCCCAAGTGGCTATACTATAGTCTGAGGGACTACTGCAAGCTTAAGACTGTTACTATGAGGTGCCCTAACTTCATAATCAAAAGAGACATAAATAAAGGCTGCCCTCAGAGATCTGTCTGTGACCCTATTTTCTGGGCTCTAGCATTGGAACCAGGACTGGAAATTCTTCAACAAACATCTGAATTGCTAGAATTGGTTGCCTTTACAGACAATTCTTTTTCTGATAGTAGAAGGGATGTCAAGAGCTGAGATCAAAATGAAATGTGAAAAAGTGCTAAAAGTTCTTGTGAAGTGGTGTGAGGAAGTTAAACTCGCACCCAATAAAACAAATTACATAGTGTTCATGAAGAAAAAGCAACTGAAACGAAACCCAACTATTAAGATAGATAATACGCAGAAGTCTAGTCAGTAGATACTTGGGCCTGTGGCTGGATTAAGGCTTTAACTTTTGGGCCCACCTGGAGGAGGTCGGCGGAAGAGCTCTACGGACAATGAATAGAATCATTATTATAGGGGTCAGACAGTTCCATATTCCTGCTCTGGCAATGAAGGCGTACCACAATGGTATACTTGCATCAATCATTGGCTACGCAGCTAGCTTCTGGGCCGGAGGCTACAACGAATCATACTACTCAGGCGCATATCATATAACATTAACATCAGCCCTAACAGTAGCAGCAGGTGTACTGCCACTGGTTCTAGAAGTGAGAAGATGCATATTGGCTGAGAAAGAACAGGATAAACAAGGTTGTGGAAATAGTTGAGAAATAATTAAGCACAAAGGAGGAATTGTGGAATGCATTGATTGAGGAATGGCAAAATGAGTGGGACACAAGCGAAACTGGTAGAAGAATTTATGACACGTTCCCATCCGTAGCTGAAAGAATCAGCATGGGATTCTTTCAACCTTCTCCACGGCTAATTCAGTACATAACCTGCCACGGACCATACAGAAGCTTCCTAAATAAATGTGGACTTTCATCAACCAGCAGGTGAGAGTGTGGAGAGGAAAGCACACCTGAGCACATGGTGTGGGAACAACAACTGTGATAAGGTTCACACAGCAACAGCAGCTTCAAGGGCTGAGGATATTTGATATAATGTTATCTGAGAAACTATGGCACTTGTTGAATGAAAGTGCGGAAATAGCCTCTCAAACTGAAAATGAAAAATACTTGGAGTAGCTGAGGGCTGCCATGACCATCCACCTTGACCTGCCAAAATCACCTCAAAGTGTCTCAGAGGAGTCTCCCTATCACACTTTCCTGCAGTGGAGGTTTCCTCAAGATTCTGCGTAAACTGTGACCGGTACTGAAACAGTTTATACTACGTAAATTGGACCTGTGAATTGCTAGGTTTCTTTAAATTGGCCGCCAAGCTAGTAATTTAACCAGTGACAGCTAACAGGTAACAGGTTGTACGGTCAAATAAAAAGTTCAATTCATAAGAATCTAAAAGGTTCAATTTTTGTATTTTTTCAATATCTCTTTAAATACATTTTTAAAGCATACAAAAACCACCTTAAAATGATCATCATTCTCCGCTTCCTTAGTGGAAATGAATGCAACAAAATTCATTATGACTGAAAAACTACCTTATTTGAATTTTATGTCTTTTACGAAAATGGTTTAGAATCAATGTAAAAAGTGCTTTCTTGTTAAGAAAATAGTTATAAAAGTTCTTTACTATACGAGATTTACCCCCCTTCTAAATCGTTTTATCCAGATATTGGACATATAACAAGGTTATGCTCTGAGATGAAAAGTGCTTTACTATTGAAAATGATTATAAAGTTATTTGCTATATGCATTATATGTAACAGGCCTCCTGCTGAACGGTTTAGGTAAGATAATAGATATATGACATCCCTTCTGAGTGACTGCTGGAGTCCATTATGTATTCCAGGAGGGTAACTTCTTGAAGTGCTGTGATCTCCACCGCAGTCGACAGTTACGGCAGGGGCTGCAGTCTGGATATCTGATGAGGTTTAGTAGTATAAATGGGACAGTCAAATTACCCTCTTAATATATGATGAAGATAGCTGTTCATACAGTAGGATAGAAATAATTTTTCAAATATGTATATATCCATGTAGTTTGATATATTAGATTCTGATGTTCATATTGTAACTTGTTTCCTAATTTAGTTGTTAGTTCTAGTCATGGGGTACTATTTGTATTTTTATTATTATGATAATTATTTTTCAATGTAATGTTGTCTTTAGTGAAGAAGATTTATCGACCAGTTTAGCCTCAAGACGCTGGGTTAAAATGTATATGGAAA
>JARYHS010008074.1:374286155-374361136 GCA_031002005.1 Vandiemenella viatica
TCAACCAGCGCATTAGAATCCTTATGTAAGGAACTTAACATTCTAATTATAAAATACAAATAAAAAATATGTATGGGTCTTGTAGCCCACATAAAATGTTACGCGGCAAGGAAGGTGGTTAACAATCAAACGTGACAATTGAATGTGATCTAACACTTTACTGTATAACTCAAGTAATACACTACGTACATGTTACATTGAATATCACAAGGCTGTAGTTATTAAACTGTCCACGAGTGAAGTCAGTTTCTCACATGTCCGGTTCACGTTGCGCTACGAGCTATGCGCCGCGATATAATTGCCGTCGGCCGATGTGCGCCATGACAGCTACTCACTGCCTGCACTGCATTCTCGTGGCTGGTTTGTCACTATTTTAATAGCCGCGCTGCCAACTGCTGGGCTCTGTATTGGTTTCGCCACATATGTATACAAAAAAAAGGGGTAAATGGATGACTGGGGGAGTTGCCACCAAAGTGTTACCTCCATTCCAATTAGAAATTAATAAATATATAACCTGTAATTAACATCAGTGGGGGTGGAATGTAAGGAGGAAAGAAAGGCCCGATCTGTCATGTAAAAAACTGAAATTGTCGTGACCACCGCTAGAGATTTTTGCATTAAGCCGTAAATATGAGAAAATAGTGGATAATAAATACCTATACACGGCTAGGGGAGTCCCTGCCAGCGGTGACACTGATTCCGGTAAATATGTTCGTTATGAAATGCTGATTGACGACCTCCATGAAGGAAGCATTTAGCTTGAGTCCCTGTGATGGCACTATTGAAGGAAAACCGCAGTACCGGATTAACCACGTAGCAGGAGGTAGCAAATGCTACGGGCCTCGCGCCTTCTCAGAGCCGCGTATACACTTGAGCATTTGCCCCGAATGAGCGTGCGTTCGGCCCGTTTTGCTCAGATGTATACGGGGCGAGCAGAATGGGTCTGCATGCCTCAGCCCGATCCGAGGGTTGTCGGTACTTCAAAGTGAGCATGTGCTCGGTTCGTGCTCAGTGGGTACGCGCTTTTGTATGCGGTCGCAGGGAACAATATGAGCCGACTGTCCCCTCCAGTTTCAGTGAATCCTCTGCTGTAGACTGACACACCTGTCTCGTGCCTAATCTGTGTAAACTGTTATTTTGTTTTATAAAAATGGACATATCTCAGGATATTTCTCTTGCCCTTATCGGGTATTACCAAAAGTATCCCGTGCTGTGGAACCCCAAGCATCCAATAACACGAAAGTTTTATCAGATTTGCAAAATCCATCTCCGTCTTCACAAAATTCAGATTCCGAGTCAGCCCAACCTTATTTTCAAAATTTCTCAGACATTAATAATTAATATTATAATTGTGATTTCATGTATTAATTTTTAATCCTTAAATGCAGTTTCATTTTTAATGTTTGTTTTATATAATAAAAATTACTTAATTTAATTGATTACCTTACCTTCACACAATCCTTTAAGCAGGCCACGATGGCTTGACAAGTTTCAGGTATGATTATGCCAGTTACTTGTTTTGAAATTTTAAGGAGGTACTGCAAACTCTAGTACGAGTCTCCTGAAGCCAGAAATCGCAGTGTCACAGCTAGGCGTTCTTCGGCAATTATCGGTTTTCCAAATGTTGTGTCTTGCCTCTCAATTGTAGTCCTCACACTATTCAATATAAACTGAAAATCCTCAGGTGACATTCTTGTAAAATTTTTAAAGTTTTCATTTGTTTCGTGTCCTATTGTTTTTAATAGTAAAGCGTTGCACCTCTCTTGAAACAGTTTTCTTCTCCACCACTGCTTTTTCGATTTCTTGTTCGAAGACTGCAACAAATACATGTAACAATAACTGGCGACGGTCAATTTCTGGTTAACCATTGCAGTGTACTCAGCACTTGCGCAAAACAGACTGGGTTTCCTGTTCGGGCCGCATGGGGTCGGAACACAATGGCCCACTGCTATGCAGGGGGGTGGCCGTGCGCCCTCCCTCTTCTCAACCCGCATGCTCATTCGGGGCAAATGCTCAAGTGTATACGCGGCTTGGAGGCCTCGCGCCTCTTAGGGGGGCCCCGCACCGAGGCTAGATGGGCGACCTTTTTTTTTTTAGCTCTACAATTTTCCCCCGGATGGCAAAAATCAAGGGCCTCTTCTTCACATTTGCTACGGGCCCCGCACTGTCTTAATCCGGCCCTGGAAAACCGAAAACTGTAACACCATTCATACCCATGGCAGCAGTGTTTTTTGAGAGCTCAAACAAATTTGACAGTTACATTTGTTGTGTAAAGTAGTGTATATTACAAATACGCACCTTGCAGGCAGAAGACGCCGAGCATGAGGTAGAAAGAGGTAAGGAGTGAATGTCGCTCGTAGTCAGCTGGCAGTGTTGAATTGGCGAGTGCACCCAATGTTGTGACGCATGCTGCGGCTGCTAAAACGCACATCACCACGGACAGCCACATTGCTGAGCTCAGCGGCTGCAGGAAATTGGTCCATTCCAGTTCCACGTTGCTCGTTTCGCGAATGTACACGCAAAACCTGTCACATACCACACCGTCATCCAAGCCACGATATGACACCACAGCACTTGTATTTGATGTCACCATCTTGGTTCAATATGAGTACCGACCAATGTAAATCTATTAAACCTATTTCAGGAAACTGACAGGTTAGTCCAGTTTACGTTCTTTTTAGTTTTTGTTTAATAAGCCTAAGATTCCAATGAAGAATGTATTAATTTCTTAATACCATCTTTCTGCCACCGTTTTTTATTAAAAATTGTAAGATATTACCTGACTATTTAGTATGTATGCAAGCAAGGAGTGGCAGTGACACGATGGTTTTGTCAATACCGCTGCGCACCCATCTGCTATGTATGTGTTGTGTTTGGAAGACGCCTGTCCATGGCGATTTTCACGCATATTCGGTGGGAAAGCTCACCAGAAATTGAGCGAAAATCGCCGAGCGGCTCCGGAGCGGAGTCACGTGATGGTCACATACGGACGAAGCTGAAATTGGATAAGTTGAGTGGATACTTGTGTTCCAAACGTCGGCCTATTGGTGTCAAAGTTCTTCAACGACACTTGGAACGATTTTTTCGTTCTAATTCCGGGAACAACCACTACTGCATAAATTTCTAATCCGACGTGGAACGTCGGTGTCGTGACAATCGCGCACAGTGACAATCGCGCACAGCGACAATCGCGCACAGTTTAAAGGTCGGGCCACACTCTCCCCTCTCCCGTGTACTTTATTATTTACGGAACGCAGTATTGACAAATCATCATCACACTAAAGCTTTGCCAGAGGTGAATGTCAATTTTAAGGCCTGTAATAATTACATACAACGTAGCCCGGGACTTGGACCAAGGACCTTCAGTACCCAAATCGTGCACCGTAACACTGTCAGTCACCAGACCGAATATACAGGAAATGGAAAATAAACATTCAAACACAATAAACAAACGTACTCTTTTCTCTAAAATTTATTTTTGCTATCGTAAAACACAAATGTAATCTTAGATTTGTCTGCTTACGGGGTGCATTTCATGAAAATCTGATGAACCTGGAAGTGAGGTTGAAGAGAAGAAGGACACTTTTGTAAGTCAATTAGTAACATCAAAATAAAATTTGGTCGTAAAGGACTAGAAATTTCCGCAATCTACCTTGTGATATACTCCTCTGACGGTACAAGTTTCTCTTGACAGTTGACTGGGCTGGTATTTCAGTTACAAATTCGTAGCTTTTATTATGGAGATCTCCTAGTTCCTCAGAGCAAATTTTTGGAATTCAACTATCTTCCGCTCGAGCTCTCTTCTTTGCCTCATGAAGTTTCTGAAGTACTTCAACGCGTGCGTCATCATGGGGCCCACATATATGCTCTGTAACATTCAGCATCCTTACTCTTCAAAATTCTACGACATTGTTTTGATCTTTTTTTGAGACAGCACCAGGTTATCGTTCCATCTTCTTTCTTTCTAAACTCTCGATAGCTGTACCCGTCATAATGCGCACACGGCTCTCCATGTGTAGTTGAAGTAACTTCCATAATTAAAACTGTGATACTCAAGGCAGCAGTGAATGCGAACAGTGGTGTGAGGTCCGGTTAGGAGAGGATGTGGGTTGGAAGTCCCAGAATCCAGCATGCTGTTGTAGCGGTGACTAATTGGTAGCTAAAAGCAGGTAGCAAGAGACGACCCGGCTGTGCGCGATTGTCACTGTGCGCGATTGTCGCTGTGCGCGATTGTCACATATTCGGAACGTCAGATTTATGCATGATTCATAAGTATTGGTTGGTGAAGCAATCTTGAGGCTACCAGCAGATCGCCTTAAAAGAACTCAACGCAAAGGGTCCTACAGCGGAAGCTTCTAGATGGAAAACTGATATCTGACATTGTTTGCTAACCAATACCTACATGAGATTGCAACTAATCAAAGTAAAAGTTAATATTTTCATGTACACTATGATTTTTAAATGTCGGTAACATCTGGAAAAATATATTTTTGTTTTATGACTGAGTTCTTTATAAGTTTATATATTAACTTAACGTTTCCTGTTTATGCTCGTTAAGCGGGTTTTTCGGAAAAAAAATTTCAGTCAGAGAAATCTTATTCATTTTTCTTTCCTTTCTTTCTGTAACTGGAATGTGTGAAAGGGAGCGTGTATAAACCACGTAGCTCAATTTTGGCCTCCTGTGAACCCCCCCCTCCCCCCACGTGGCTTTTGCTTCTACCCCCCCCCCCCTAAGTAGCACGTAGCTTTTTTCCCTTTTGATTCCAGAAGACATTTTGTACTTTTTTCTCCTGTCAGACTATTGTAAATTACATACGGAGATAATTGACTGAGGGAAATAAATATTCACATGCTGTTTTGAGTTCTGTTCCTCATTTTAACTGTGAAAAATGTTATGAAAGGAAAGCTGCGTGGCCTAGCTCGGAACCCTCCCTTCCCCCACGTAGCCCAGCGTAGCCTTCCAGCCCCCCCCCCCCCCCCCCCTGGACCGAGCCACGTAGTTTGTGCACCCTCCCTAACCTTGAGTTTTCACAAAAATCCCATCAGGTAATTTTCAAATCAAAATCTGGTCATTAATTAAATTGTTCACATTCATACTAATTAAAACATCATAATTTATGATCAAGATTTGTTCCTTTGTATAACCGAACACATTTTAATGCTTAGAAATTTCATGCCGTATTCATTTCAGCCTCTGAAGTGAGAGCAGGTTCAGAAGTTTTGGTTTGCTGGATATGAAAACAAACTTAGGTGTATTTTACCTTCCAGGTTACTCATATACTTGAGTTGAGTAGTTCAACGTGAAGTTGGAAGGTGGACCTACGTTATATTAATAGTCTATCTGTTAGCAGATCATAAAACGTTTTGCAGACGATGATATTTCTGGACACTTACAAGGAGAAATTAATAGACATGTAATGCACAAGGCTAATGGAAAGAAAATGTACAAATTAAAGTTATAAAATTTCCTGCCAAAGAATTTGATGAAGGCACAGAAGAAACTGATGAATTAGAAAGAGACTTTATATTGAACAATAAATTCAGCTATTTGATTTCACTAGCAAAGAAGTTATGCTGCTTAGCTGTAGGGCTACACGAAAAAAAAGTGAATCAAAAGCTGAAAAAAATTGATATGTTGAAGTGTTTAACTGCAGAACGAATCAAGTTATGGAAGTAAACTACTAAAGTCAAGAAACTATAGACTTTAACTGGTTGTTATTAATGTCATGACTGTACTGATGATGATAATGAAAGTGTTCCTGTTATGATTTTTTCTAGCGCTCTTGGAAAATGAGAAATTCTAATTGAGTGAGAAAGCTTAAAGGAGAACACTATGTATAGTGACAAACATTTTCCGAAGAAAAGATTTCGCTCTTATTACAATTTCTCCCTTCTATCTAAAAATGCGTTTTGATGGCATACGATTTTCGTCCCTTTTTTTTGTTTTTTTTTTTTTTTGTTTATGTTCGGTGCCCCATAGGAACAGGTATATATTGGTAATAATTACGAGAGTATTTACTTACTGCTCGTTTATAGTTACAACAATCGGTTTCGAAGTCTAGATTTTCACAGTAGTTTTATTCAATTAATTTCGCACTATGAGGACTGATTATGGCTATTATAATTTCACTCTTTCATTTTTCTGTGTTCATTTCTTGACAGCATAAGCGCCATTAATTAACAAAGGATAGAAGCTGTAACAAATCTTTTTAATTATATAATAGACTCTCCGAATACGAGGCGAATTTGCTCTTCTTTAAATGCGTAGGTCCTTTTGCTGCCTGGTAAGGATAGGTACTAGCTTGTAGAATTCTTAACTATTTGGTCTAGGAGTACTGTAAGAGTTGCAACAGTTTAGAAGTGCCTAATAAAACATATGACTGTTTGTTGGTGTATAGAGCTACGAGATATGTCCCAAAAGATTTGGGCATTATTTTTTTCCTGGCAAAGTAAGATGTGGCATCTAGTGTAGCATGAACTCGTAGACTGAGACAAATGAATGTCAACCTTGATCCAGGGTTAGCTGGAAGTGAAGCTCTCTACCGTTATAACATGGTGAATGTTGGGACTGTACCAGCATCGCACCTCAAAAACTCCACATTTTATAAACAGATTAACACACAATTCACAGATCAAATTTCTCATAGTTCATAGACAGAAAGTGACATATGCTGGTCATCTGCACTAATATTATAAATGCGAAAGTAACTCTGTCTTTCTGTTTGTTTGTTACATTTTCATGACTAAACATCTTATCCGAATAATGTACGAGAACACAGTTTCTTAAACTTTAGGTTTTCAGACACAATTTTGTACAAAACCGATCTTGAAACTTGTGGAAATTCCAAAGAAAGAGTGGAAATTGTGAATCTTCTGTCCTCACGAATCTTTGTTTCGACTGCAGCCACCAAATCATCAGTGATCACAGAGGGCCGGCCTGAGCGTTCTTCGTCATGGACGTTTTGACGGCCATTTTTAAACTTTCTAACCCATTGACGCACTTTACCTTCACTCATTGCATTCAAGCCATAAACTTCTGTTAACTGACGATGAATTTCTGCAGCTGATAGGCTTCTCGCGGTCAAAATACGTATCACTGAACGTATCTCACACGCGGCGGGCGATTCAATAATCGCAAACATTATAAAGTAGCACAGCGATGCGTACACGTTAGCTACAGAGCTGCAACTGGCATTTGTGAACGGGAAGGATGCCGGCAAGTGGCGCGGTGGATTGTTGCGGCATCCACGCGAACTACAGGACTATACGCGCGAACGGCCCCTTACTTAAAAAACAACCCTCGTAATTTCACATGGAAATACTGAGTATCATTAGAAAGGACACGAGATACTTTTTTTCATGTAATTTGTAAAGCTAACCAAACAGTAACAGACAGACGGGTACCGTGTGTAAATCTCTGTAATGTTATAACGGCCGCTCCGGTTTCGTTTCTCTCGCAGTCAGTTTGTGTATGATCTGAAATGTCAACTTCAGGGAGGTATGTAAACAAAAGGATTACTAGAGAACCACAGTCATTGGGAGGCCGCTTTGAAAGAGGCTATACAATATAGATCAGCCTCTAAACTGAGAGAGTTTTTTGCTGAATTAATAGCATCTTACGGACTTTCAAACCCTCAACAAATATGGGAAAAGTACAAGAATGATAAATCTCATGATATTTTGCGATTAAAGAGCCGTTGAAGCACTAAATCGGAACATGAAAGATATGAGTAGCAATCAAAGTATGATCTCAGGAATGGTTGTAGTGCTAGCTCGCTATTTTAGACGTCCTACATCCCATATGAAAAGGTACACCAAAAGATCAAATAAATGCATGTTTAAAGGCTGTTATGTTATAGTAGCATGTGAAAAAGTTAGTTCAATCACTAAGATGAACTTCTGACGAAAGTTTAACCTGAACTACAAACTAATATGGGGAGTAAAGAATAGTTGTGTGAAAGAGCAATTTTATCATCGACTAACAAAACTGTTGGACAAATAAATGAAAAAATTATGTCGCAAATTCAAGGCGAACTAGTAAAATATCTATCGGTGGATTCTAAATCCATACAAACGAAGTCGCGGGTAATAGCTAGTGTTGACTACTCAGCTAAACTATTGGCAATTGTGTTCTTGAAGTTTGTAACATGTTTCTCTGAGCATGCATCTACTAATCTGATCCACTGATTTTTTTATTTATTCACATGAGCTAAATCAACAATTTGACTGAATGTGTTATTAAGGAGGCGTCATAATGCGCTGTTTTCTGTACTTTTGTTCGCTAATGTTAGGAAGGGGCATAATGGTTCGAGAAATACTATATTAGTCTCTTCCAACCAAATGTCAACAACTCAAGGGCGTAGCCAGGTACGGGCAGAAGGGGAGGCAGCTGCCCCCCCCCCCCCCCCTAGCTGGACGCGGGTTTGCGCTCGATCAGGGTTCTGTCGAACCAAAGAGTAAACAATGTTAAGTAACTTTCAAAAATTAATTCGGTTCGTTCGATTTAGACCTGCTTTATACTGCTATTAGCGGGAAAACAGACGTTAGCGAGGGCGGGGCAGCACAACGGGCCACGTACGGCGCTGCTGACGACTCTTAGATCGGTTACACACTGGGCGGTTTCGGCCGCGGCGGAAAGTTTTCCGTCGCCGTCGTTCCAGTATTGGCGCGAGGGATCAAATGGGAGCTTACACACTGGGCTTACACCCACGGCAGAGCTGCCGTCGACGGCAGGTATGCAGCCGTGCGCTGCCGCCTGCCACTACATTCGACGGTAATTTCACCGCCCCATCCAGACAGTGGCCCATGTGGTCAAATAGGCGCTTGCACACTCGGCGATTTTTTAACCGCTTGTGTGCTTTCAGTCTGTTAAAGTTAACATTTTTTTAATTTAAAAATCGTAATGTATGTTAAGTAATGATGGATACTGATCTTCTCATTTCGTTAGCAGTTTTAAGAGATAAACTATAGATTCTTTTAAAGATCGGAACGCTACCAGGAATGCTTGGAAAGAAGTGTGCCTTGAAATTAGGAATGATTTGACGAAATGAAAAATGAGGAAAAATGCCTTTGGATAGTAAACTTTTGATCACGTATTAAAATAAATTTTTAGAGCTTCAACTAGAAGTTGAAAAATGTTTAATCACATTTTATAGAAAGATTTTGATGTTTAATACTATATAACTATGTCCTCATATCTTAGACATTTGCCAAGGAAAACTTTCAACATTCGAAATTCTGTGGATCGACATTTTTTCCTCTTTTTTTTTTCTTCTCTTCTTTTCTTCTAACACAGCAGTGACGAATACAGTGAGACAAGGTGTTCAGTAACTTCGGCATCATCTTCGCCATTTACTTTCGATTTTTCTTTGTAAAGTAATAGTTATTAAAACACTTAACAGATTACAATTTAATCACAAAAGTTTAACTAGTCGATTGTGCTTGTAAGTATAAAAGCAATATAAACTCAACACTGAGATTTGATTACACAGTGAAGTATATGTATTAGTTACAAATAAATGTAAGTCTTAGCCATTATATGGCATAGTGTATTTTTCAAACTTTTCTTGTACATCTATACATATTCACCTCAAGAAGTTTTCACCGTAATTAACATAAAATAAATATAGCGGATTGGAATTATATGAAATTAAATGTTTATTTATAGTAGGCCCATGAGAAATCTGCTTACTTCAAGGAGATTGCCATCATTTCCACACGTTAAATACAATTCATCAACTGGGTATTCCTCCTTTGAATGCCGTACTTAAGTTTCGCAAGCAACTGTTGAAATAAACATCCCAAAATAATTGAAAAACTTGGTGTCGTCGTTCCTCAAATATTCTGTTTTCCTTTGGCTTTTTCTTTTCCTATTCTATGGCTATGGAACCTTCAAAATAACAATTTTAAAACTTAACTACGAAGTAATAAACACCAAATTAATTAAATTAACAAAATGAAACTCAGTTCATCAAAAGAAAGGTACTGACGTCCGACCACGTCATCTTTTGCCAGCTTCATAGCAGCGAAAATTTTACCGCTGTAATAGCAGCAACAGTTCTACCGCCGAATATGTAAACACCTCAAATTCTGTAGGCGGCGACGGTTAAGTTTCTACTGCGGTGAAAACCGCACAGTGTGAACCGGCCTTAAGGGGTTGTGCATAAACTACGTGGCTCGGTCTAGAGGGGGAGGGGTTGGCTGGAAAGCTACGCTGGGCTACTTAAAAGGGGGGATTTCCGAGCCAGGCCACGTAGCTTTTCATTCATATCAAGATAGAGAACATACAGAAGCATGTGAATAATTATTTCCGTCATTTTATTATCCCCGCTTGTAATTTATGATAGCCTGACAAGAGAAAACAGTACAAAAATGACTTCAGGAATCATTATGAGAAAAAGCTACTTGGGGGGAGGGGGAGAGACAAAAGCCACGTTGGGCTACGTGGGGGGAGGGGGTTCACAGGAGGCCAAAATGGAGCTACGTGGTTTATGGACGGTCCCTAAGCTGCGTATTGAGTATGAGCGGCTGCTGCGCGACCCATGTTCGAGCGCGCCAAACCGATTATCCAGGCACTGTCTTTTTGTGAAGCCACAGTGGACATTTCACGTGCGCGAATAGCCGCAACTTTCACTGTGATCCGACACACTGTATACTAGAAACCTAAACGAAAAATGATTTGGTGGATATAGAAATTGTATTTTAATTGAATACAGTGTGGCGAGAAACTCATGGAAGACATTAGATATGAAACCATCGAGGATATAATTAACAAATTTTACGAGATTGACAATCATAGAGTTTCTAAAATAAATAATTGAGCCAGTGCACTCAATTTCGGGAGGCATTTCAGTTACTGATAAACGCTGTGACTTCAAGATTTCTAGTAATTGGAGACTCGTGTACTAACCTGCATTACCTTTTTCGAGAGTCAAAACAATCATTTATTTGAACAGATGTTTCTGGCGCACTATGCGAAGCTCTGAAAGAATGGTCAAAGATAAGGTAATAGCAACCGTTTAATACTAATTTTTTTATTGCTATTCAATTTTCTGTTGCCATTCTTAACGAGAACTTACTCCTTACTTAGGTAAAAGGTATTATGTTGATTCTGTCATTTGGCGATTCTATAGATTCGTTGATTGGAGTTTCAAGTGACGGTTGTGGTAGTGATGGAGGTGATACCATCTGAGTCTGATTAGGCTGCACATTTGCTATTACACAAAAAAATTTGTCACCGTACAATTGTATTAAAAGGCGGCCGTTTTTGTTATCCATGGCAACAAACTGTCGCTGTGCCGCGCGAGCCAACTCGAACAAAGACATCCCGTCTTAACTGCGATTAAATATCGATAGATTTCAGGCTGACTCGACCCGCACACAACGCATCCGATCGTTTATACTGTGATATAACCAGAGAGCGCGCTAATAATCTGTTCTTTAAAGTAATTAATTTGTATTTTCCGTAAGGCTAACGATGGCTTTTAATATAGTATTACATACAGTACATACAAAAAGTACGACTTTTATTTAATAACTATAATTATCTGCATTCGTATGTATTTTATTTATGTTTATTACTATCAAGCGATTGTGAAAAAGTCGATATGTAAGAGCTAATTTGTGACAAAATATTTATTACTCTTGACTTTACAGTATATTTGTCCTAGGTGCTCGGATATGAGTTGGGTCGGTACAACGGTCAAGTTGTTTCTCATTCTGTGGTCGTACCTATACTGCTACATACTGTGTACCTTCCTGAAAATAAATTTTCTGTAGATGCCAAAGCCACTAATTTGAAATTAAAATTTAATCATTGTTGCTTGCAGACTTACTTGCCTCTGCTAGTATAGTCTAATTAATTTGTTACTCGAACTTTCTGTCACTTTAAAAATATCCAATTATCACTTTATTTGCAAAGAATTTCATATATAGCCAGCAGCCGAGAAAGCCCTTTCCGCCTCCTCATTCGTTGGTTTGATTGAAATGGTCATAAATAAAAAAAATTGAAAAACTTAGCAACTTTCTGCACTTTTTTGAGATCATCATATCTGGGAACACCTATGTGGAATATCCAGTGCTACGATCACGCTTTTTGCTTCAATTGTGGCGTCCAGGTCTTTGTGGTCTACGTCCGAGTGAAAGTTTTTTCTATGCTCTCAATTTCTTTCAGTGGTTTTTTTTTTGGGGGGAAGGGTATAAAATATCGACAACTGCCAATTGTGTGCTGTGTGAAAAGTACAATTGCAGGTACGAAGGCAGAACGTTTTCCATGACGCTTGTTCCATTAGATCTTTGCCGATAACAGCAATTTCAACAGCAACACCAAAGCCTGTCAATCGTTCCTTGACCAAACTGATGCAAGGCTCCGTGGTGCACGAACCCTGTAGTCTAAGCAAGCTGATATTAAAATGTGTTTCTTTGCGGCGAACATAACCCCATGTCCACACGCTTGGCACTTGCCGAAAACTCCAAACCTTTACAAAGGCTTGGTTAATTTTGGGGAGCCGAACATTGACAGCCACACGCTTGCGAATGAACTGGTATGTTTTGGAGAAGAAAGCGTGAGGGACGTAGATGTTGTGTTAGATATAAATTTTTGTTTAACCTATATTTATCATAAAAATTTAAACGAAAATGAAAATATAACGAGAAAGGCGGCGAAGAAGATGGTGGATGTTAAAAATCCATAGAAAACCGTTCCAGGTATAATTTCATTCATTTACTAAGTTTAGTATGTAGTTTTATGTACGTATTTCATTTAATATAATTAGGGGCCTATATGAAATTATTGTTTTTTTAATTGAAATTGTATAATAATAATTGTTTTTACAGTATTATAATGTCTATATCAATTATTTTTTGACTGCAGAGAATTTATGGAAAATAACTTTAATGGGCTACTTTATGACTTTTTATTTTGCTTATGGCTTTACACCTTGTCAGCAACGAGGTCATTAGAGGCGGGAAAGGACATGGGCAAGGAATGGGAAAGAATTCGGATTTGGCCTTTTTCTGAAGGAAGCATCCCGGCATTCGTCTAGAGTGATTTGTAGAAACAATGGAAACTGCAAACCTCAATGACCGGATGAGGATTCGATCCGGCGTCCTGCCGAATGCGAGGCCAGAGAGTTAATTGCTCACCCACTACGCTCGGTGTCCACGCTTCTTTATGAGCCATCTTGATAACTTCTTCCGGAAGAGATATGCTGATTTTGAATATTAGCATTCAAGGAATGTGAAATATCGTTGTTGAACCAATTACTCATTTTTCCTGCGGCAATTCTATCACAACAAACAGGAACGCATGTCTGTCCGCCGTCAGTGCACAAAGTGTATCAAGTCCGCAGAAACGAGTAGGCACTTTACAAGCACTTGCCGCAAACTTTCTTAGATTTGTGCCAAAAAACAGACACTCGATTGGATCAGCCACAAGTGCCAGCCTACACAAGTCAAGTTAAACGCTCTATCAACACGTTTCAATTTGTGACGGCTTTTTCTTGAAATATTCAAACTGAGCAATTATGTCATTTGAAAACTTTGTCATCATAGATCTTATAGAATTAGCAGAATTAGGAAATAGAAAACAACTTTTTGAAAAGAAATAACTGAAATACAATGAGTTCAGTTTATGAGAAAAACATTTTAACACATAACTTATGCACTAGATTAAGAAATATCTGTCAATAGCTGTAACCTTCTTTTTGTTTGTTTTTACTTACTCCTCAGAAACATCTCTAGTTGTATCTTTTCTGTGTGTACGATCTGGGAGCTAGTTTTGGCCATAGGACGACATAACTCAAATTACAGTACTGCACACAACACAAACACACGACACACATTTGTTGCCGTGAGTCAAATGTCAACTTGAAGGATACAGTTAAACGGGGCGATACAACCGGTAAAGAACGAGTCGGACCGGAAAGTGACGACAGGGAGGCAAGGTGACGAAGACTGAAACATGTTTTCACCACATTTTACGGATTGCGGATCCGCTTAGTTAGGTGCTGGATCCGCCAGACTGCCAAATGATGCCGGATCCCGCATTGCTGGATTGCAGTCCCTAGCTACATCCCAGCTAAAGTTAAAAAAAAAAAAAAAATCACGATTTTTCAGCCAATGCTACAAGTTAAAATTGTTTGATTATGAAGTCGCACTATGGTTAAACTATGGAGACAAGGGTATGACAATGGAAAATCTTAAAGAACTAGACCTTATGAAAGAGTTAAATAAAATGGAAATATTCTAGAGATCCAACTGACCTGCTTGGTGTACACAGAAAACTTTTACAAGAAAATTGTGATAAAATTGCAGATGAAGTAGCTCGAAAATTATTATTGGTATAATTATATATACTAATTAATTAAATTATAATTAATTAAAATATAATAATATTAATTAATTATTCAATTAATACAATATATATGTATTACATTAATAAAAGTTTTTTTTAGCATACATATTATCAGTTTTCTCTTGCCTGCCCCCCCCCCCCCTAAACAAAATCCTGGCTACGCCCTTGCAACAACTCCTACACGTGCTGCACCCTGTCAGCAAGAACGAGGCTCTGGTGACTGAACGATTCCCGGGAGTCATCCACTGAATGTTAACTGTCTGCTGAAAGAAGGGCGGAGGAACGACGAGTGTTCCATTTTCTGGAACAGTCTCACCGTAAGAAGAGACAGAATGGTGAGGGGACAATGGAAGTAAAAATACTGTAGAGGAAGACAAAAATTAGGATGTACGAATCTGATAATTGAGGACGTTGGTTATAGGTGGTATGTTGAGAGGATGAGTTAAGCTCAAGTTAAGAAGAGATGGAGAACTGTATCAAAGCAGTCGAGAGACTGATTGCAGCAAAGGTTCCGAGAAAAAACGGATAAACTCCCTTCCTTCCAGTAGTATACGTCATTAACTTTATATCTATCGATAACGCGTAGATTTGAAACGTGTATATCGGTAAATTATTAGACATGTAATCAACCAGACTATACAGGTCGCATTACTCTGCAACGAGAGATTAAGAGAAACATATCAAACAAGAAGAATCACCTGGTATAGAAAATCGGTAAAGAGAAGTCGACCGCAAGCTGCCGGTCTGACGTCACTATTGCTGTGCTGAGACCCACGTCTACCTCGTTTCGCTGCACACGGCCGATAAGTCCCGTCCACTGGTAACCATCATTCTGTCCCCACGCCCGGGTCTCGTCCTCATTCAAGGCAGTCCTGCGAACATAACAGCCAGCCTGGGCTCTATACCACAGCCTCGTATCGCTGAAAAGCTCACTAAAATATTGATAGGACGTTAGCTCAGGCATTGTAAAAACAATTCGGCAGAAATTAAAAACTATATCTATACAGGAGCACTTTCAATTTGGTTTATTTTCGATATTACGTTAATACTAACGTGAAATTCATTTTTTCTTCTAGAAGCTTCCAAAGGTTTCCAAGTACTGCTTTGCCATTGAACTCCTCTGGCTGAAAAAAGATAAAATAATTCAAAACTAACAGAATTTTTGCTGGACAGTAGAGACACTGATACAAATACTATTTACATTCTCATTCTTGGTAACTATATTTGTTAAACTTGTTTTTATTTTATCCGTGTATGGCAGTAAGATTCGCTTCCGGATCTTGCAAAGTAACTTGATTTTCTGAGGTCAGTTACGTGAATTGTGTTAATGTAACCGTTCTTGTCTAACATCAATGTCAAGGAAACCAATCAATGTTATATCCCGCGGTCAGCCATCTGCTACATCCCTCTGAAATAAACAAGCAAACCCAACTGGCCAGGCTCGAAGGGAATCAGTGCTTTTTTTTTTCACCGGTGGAGAGATCCCACCAAAGCTGCATGTATCATCAAAAATCACCGGCTGGGAACAACCACAAATACAGAGTTGATAACTACTGCATCGGCACTCGAAGGGAAGGATGGTCAGTTAGGGAGCGTCCATAAACCACGTAGCTCCATTTTGGCCTCTTCTAAACACACCTTCTCCCCACGTAGCCCAACGTGGCTTTTGTCTCTAACACCCCCCCCCCCCCCCCGTAGCACGCAGCTTTTAGTCCCATCGATTCCAGAAGATATTTTTTACTGTTTTCTTCTGTCAGACTATCGAAAATTACATATGCAGATAATTAAATGAGGGAAATAAATATTTACATGCTGTTGAGTGTTCTGTATCTCATTTTAACTGTGACAAATAATATGAATGAAAAGTTAATTGGCCTGGCTCGGAACCCCCTCTCCCCCACGTAGCCCAGCGTAGCTTTCTAGCCAACGCCTCCCCCCCCCCCAGGGCGAGCCACGTAGTATATGGACACTCCAGGGCGAGCCTTCTATAGCGACGGTCTGATTGCAAGAGTGCAGCGTGTGCAAAATTTTGCCGCTCCGCAGTGTGTGTGGCCGAGAGTGCCAATAAGTGTTCAACGCATCAGCGTGACCTCACACTAAAGTGAGATCCTGAGTGACGTGTTTGGCTGTAATTACCACCCGATAATTCGTTATCTTTTGTGCAGATCTCTTGTGGTGGTTTCCTTCAATACTTCTTCGTCGCCAAGGACCAGCTCCACTGAAAAATTTTCAACTATCTGCTACCGCAAATCTTCATTTGAAACTGTCGAGACCCCAAAATTGCGTGACCAAGCCCAGTAACGGCCCTAAATCAATAGCTTCATTGAGATAAAGAAACTCTCACTCTCTGAACTGAGCTAATTATATAACATTGTAAATGATCTGACATTCCTCCGCTTCGTGTTCAATTTGTAATTTACCTCTTGGTTTTTGTTTGCATTGGTTCCGATTTCAGTGTCATAACAATTTTCGTGAATAAATTTTCTTTGCATATAATAAATATATAATGTAATTAATGGTAAATTGCCGTTTTCTTTTCTTGAAATCTCCCATTTCCCAATGTTTAATGAATGTAATTAGCTCCTTGCATTGCTATCATTATTTTAATTATTGTAGGGAATACAGTTTATTGATTTCATGTGGAATTAATTCCTGACGTCCAGCTATTGATCATGAATGCAGGTTTTTACCAGACATTCACAGTTCTCACCAATAAATGGTGCAAGGTGTAGTGTAATAATTTATATTAAGGGAACACTACAAGACTTGTCCTTTCGTCAGTGTATGTAATTGTAAAAGAACTAACCAATAGCAGCAACGCTAACATTTTCTTTAATTTCCCTCCATTAAAATCGTCAACCAATGATAAGAGCAGGTAGGTTCGCTAATGCCTAGTAATTTCCTAATCTGAAAGATGAAAAACTTAGATAGTATATAACGTTACAGTGATGCCTTTAAATATTGTTTTTTTTTTTTTTTCATGAGCTGTAAGAAACTAGAACAAATTGGAGGGGCTTTAATAACGGTAGAGGGAATTCAATGATCAATACACTGCTGTCAATCGAAGAGTCTTCTTATTCTGCATTTCACGGATTAGGCGATATATCTGGGGCATTTGATAATCTATGGTGGCCTGCACTTTTTGCACGGCTTAAGGAACTTAATTGTCCAAAGAACTTGTATAACATCTTTAAAGATTACTGTAAGAACAGATATGTTAAACTTAGGTGTCCTGGAGTATCCATTGATAAAAAACTAACAAAGGGTTGCCCACAGGGATCCATTTTTGGTCCGATATTTTGGAACATTGGGCTTGAACCGGGAATGGCAAGGCTGCAAAGAATGCCGGAACTCCTGGGACTTGTTGCATTTGCAGATGACCTATTCTTAATTATAGAGGGTAAAACCAGAGCCGAAATTGAGGCTAAAAGCGCAAAGGTGCAGACAAGTCAAACTAAGATTAGCACCTCAAAAAACCTGTTATATGTTACTGAAAGGCAGATTACAGAGCAATCCAACCATTAAAATAGACGGAGTTACAATAAGAAGAAGTCCCTTCAGTCGATACCTTGGTGTGAAATTAGACGAAAGTTTAAATTTTATGGCCCATTTGGAGGAAGCATGTGGGAGAGCCACCTCAGTCATGAATAAATTAATCAGTATGGGACAAAGGCGTTTCCAACTTTCACCGCTTGTTATTCGAATATACCACAATACAATATTAACTTCAATTGTAGGATATGCAGCCAGCGTCTGGGCGAAACACCTCAGAAAAGTAAAACCCAGCAAACTTTTGAGGAGGACACAGCGAAGTATTCTAATCAGGCTGAGTAGTGCTTACAAAACAACAGCAACTGATCCCCTTACCGTGGCACTGGGGGTGTGGCCTCTGGACTTGGAAGTTCGTAAGCGGGGAGCATTATACTGGCTCAGGAAAGGGAATCCGGAACAGGTAGAGAAAATCACGGGAGCACCAGCAACAACAGCTGCAGAAGTAAACAAATTGTTATTGGAAGAATGGCAGCAAAGGTGGAATGATAGCACAACAGGAAGAAGGACATATGATATGTTTCCAAGTGTCTGTGAAAGGCTCAAAATGTCGCATCTTCTCCCATCGCCTGGGCTGGTACATTACATAACAGGTCATGGCCATTACAACAGTGAATTGCAAAGAAGAGGAGTAGTAGACAATGGTAGCTGTGACTGCGGAAGCGAGGGCACTCCGGAACATGTTGTATGGGAGTGTATTTCAACAGCGGAACAAAGAACCCCATATCAGCAAATATTACAGGGCAGGCGAATTTTTGACATATTGCGTGACCAGGAATTGTGGTACTATCTTGATGAAGCTTGCAATCTGGCCTCACAAGCAGCCAAAGAAAGGTTCTTGGCACTTAGAAACCGTTTCAACCGACAGCGACCAGCGACCGAGCAGTGATGATTCCCAAATAAGGAAACTCCCGATGGGTCGTAGGAGGACGCCTCTACTTCCAGAAGTCATCTCCTGAGGGAGGTAAGTTACTCCGAAGTGGCTGTGCCGGGAGTAAATGTGTAAAAGTGTCGTAAATGTACAAAGTGAGAAACAGTGGGACAACAGTGAAATAAGTGATTTGTGTATGTGAAAGTTTCTTTGTAATCTTGGTTGTCCGGGTTGAACTGCGTCAATTTGTTGAAACCTGACGTTTCGGCCATCATTTTGTGGCCTTCTTCAGAGTACTGTACTTTGAAGAAGGCCACAAAATGATGGCCGAAACGTCAGGTTTCAACAAATTGACGCGGTTCAACCCGGACAACCAAGTTTCTTTGTTTAATTATATATAGTAGTATTGGTGTAAATGTATGTTATTCAAAGTACTAACTTAGAGTATATGTGTATATATCAAAAAACACTAACACATATCATATACATTCTTACACATTGTTAATTTAATTATGTAACAAATTTTTGTGAAATTTGATAAGTTTATGCGTTACTAACTTGTTTTACATCCTGAACAATATTTAGCTATTAGCTGCAAACTATAATTTTATCTTATGTACCTCTTGTAATATATTGGAAATATGGGCCCAGAGTAGAAACTAGGTGCTGGGCTATTATGTACCAGGATATATACATATATATATATATATAAAAAAAAGCTGCCTGTTAATACTTCATTTAGCCTTCTTCGTGGTCGTACCAGCTTTTTCGCTATTTGGTTTGTAAGACGCACCTCGTTTAGTAAGTTTTTCAATGCCCACTCTCTCCAGATGGCCTCTCAACTGTTGTTTATACTGTTGGAGTTTGTCATTTATGGACTACATTTTTAGGTTTAGTTATATTTCTTCGTTTCTTATTGTGTCTAGTTTAGTGCATCGTTTTACTTTGCGCAGAAACTTCATTTCAACTGCTTTTATTCAAGATTTAATTCTGCGCGACGGAATCAAGTTTTTACAGCCAAGTAACAGTATAGGTGTTCAATTCTATCGTAAATGTTTAACATAGCATTTTTTCTAGCTTTATTTTTCAGTGTGCTATGTATGGTGCCACATATATCTTGAGGTCTGTGTAAAGTGTGATGTGAATCATAATTCTGGTCATAACTTACATTGGAACCCAGGTAGTTGAAGCGCGAATCCTTTTCTAGCGGTTGATCGTCAATGATTATTTTTGTCCTACCAGCCTGTATTCCTTTAAATTCCATTACTTTTGTCTTTTACTCTGAGATTTTCATCCTGCTGTTTAAGAGCTAAAGAAACTTGTATAGGCGTGCGTATGCAAACACAGAGATATGTAAACACTCAGAGTACGGCGCTGTGGTCGGCAACTTCTATATAAGGCAACAAGTGTCTGGCACAGGCGTTAGATCGGTTACTGCTTTTACAATGGCAGGTTATCACGATTTAAGTGAGTTTGAATGTGGTGTTATAGTCTGCGCACGAGAGATGGGACAGAGCATCTCCGAGGTAGCGATGAGGTGGGGATTTTCCGGTACGACCATTTCACGAGTGCATTGTGAATATCGGGAATCCGGTAAAACATCAAATCTCCGACATCGCTGCGGCCGGAAAAAGATCCTGCAAGAACGCGACCAAAGACGACTGAAGAGAATCGTTCAACGTGACAGAAGAGCAACCCTTCCTTAAATTGCTGCGGATTTCAGTGCTGGGCCATCAACAAGTGTCAGCGTGCGAACCATTCAACGAAACATCATCGATAAGGGCGTTCGGAGCCGAAGGCCTACTCGTGTACCCTTGCTGAGTGCACAACACAAAGCTTTACGCCTCGCATTGGCCCGTCAACAACGACATTGGACTGTTGATAATTGGAAACATGTTGCCTTGTCTGACGAGTCTCGTTTCCAATTGTATCGAGCGGATGGACGTGTACGGATATGGAGACAACCTCTTGAATTCATGGACCCTCCATATCAGCAGGGGACTCTTCAAACTGGTGGAAGATCTGTAATGGTGTGGGGCGTGTGCAGTTGGAGTGACATGGGACCCCTGATACGTCTAGATACGACTCTGACAGGTGACACGTACGTACGCATCCTGGCTGATCACCTGCATCCATTCATGTTCATTGTGCATTCCGACGGACTAGGTCAATTCCGGCAGGACAATGCGACACCCCACACGTCCAGAATTGCTACAGAGTGGCTCCAGGAAAACTCTTCTGAGTTTAAACACCTCCGCTGGCCACCAAACTCCCCAGACATGAACATTATTGAGTATATTTAGGATGCCTTGCAACGTACCGTTCAGAAGAAATCTCCACCACCTCGTACTCTTACGGATTTATGGACAGCTCTGCAGGATGCATGGTGTCAATTCCCTGAAGCACTACTTCAGACATTAGTCGAGTCCATGCCACGTCGTGTTGCAGAACTACTTTTTTTTTTTTTTTTTTACTGCTTAACGTCTCCTATAAAAACTAGGTCCTTAGTGTGGACGTCGTGTGTCGGGTCCCTTTCCTGCAGTTACTTGTATCTATGTGGTAACTTATGAAATTGTGGTATATGTGTTTGTACGTTTTCCTGTGTGTTTATGTGTGTAATTATGGTGGTAGGAGTCTACTTGACATTTTTCCATCAGTGGCCTCCTATGTAGATGTAATCATTTGGGTATGATGAGCACCGAGGTTTGTGGCAAAGAAATGAAATATTTCGCACATCCTGTAGCTATTCAGTCTGGACCTAGGGTGTTCAGTCCTTTTCCTCCAGTTACGTGTATGTGTGTGGTGATGTATGGTAACTGTGTGTATGCATGGACATGTGAGTGTGTGTCTTTCTATGTGGTTGTATGTCTATCCCGATAGGATTGTACTCGACTTTGAGATTTCACAATGACTGGCTACCTATGTGTTGGTGTAATTAATTGATAATGTGATAAGTACTGAGGTGTATGGCAAAAACATGTCATCCATTGCACACACTCTAACATCTGTCTGATGGTTTTTTGGTCAGTTATGTTTGTGTGTGAGACCTAGTATAAGTATGGGAGTTATGATATTTGTCTGATGACCGTGTGCCTACTGATACTCGTGGTACGTCGGACAAATATTACTGAACAGCGGAAAAGGCTTGTGGCGTGGGATAGAGGTGGTGCTGATCATGTGAACAGCTTTGTACATATTACCAACGATACTGAATGGCAGAGAGGTCTGTAGTGTGAGTTAAATGCTATGATTTTGATGTGAGGAGTTTGTTACTTGGTACACATGTTAATGATGATTTTTTTTTGTCAGTCTTGAACCATGGGAGTTCTGTCCCACTTTTTCTTTGCCATGATTGGGCTGGTTGTTGTGTTGAGCTCGCTGTAGGCATGGATATATGTGTCTGTGTGCGTCTTTCTCTGTGTCTGTATGCGTAAGCATGGTGATACCTTCCTTAAACTCATTTATCTGGATGTATGAATTGCTGTTCCTCCCATATGTTTGTGCTTGTGTGGAGACGTATGGATTTGTGGGCGAGACCTAGTATGAATATGGAGGTTATGATATCCGTCTGATAGACAAGTGTCTATTGTAACTCATGGTACCTGGGTCACATGTTACTAAATGACAGAAAGGTTTGCGTTGTGGGAGAGATGTGGCTGTGATTTCAAACTTCACACATCCCGTAACTCTTCAGTTTGGATCTAGCATGATCAGTCTCTTTCCTCCAGTTATGTGTGGTGATGAATGGAACTGTGTGAATGCATTGAGATGTGAGTGTGTGTGTGTGTGTGTGTCTTTCTATGATTTTTGGCCAGTCATGGGTGTTCTGTTCCACTTTTTCGTTGCCATGATTGGGCTAGTTGTTGAGTCGAGATCGCTGTAGGCATGGAAATGTACGCGTGTATGCGTCTCTACCTCTGTGGGTTTTTTTTTTTTTTTTTTTTTTGCGTAAATGTGGTGATACCTTCCTTTATCTCGTTTGTCTGGATGTATGATGTGCTGTTCCTGCACTTATGCTTGAGTGAGGTGTCATATGGATTTGTGGGTGAGACCTAGTATGAATATGGGAGTTATGATATCTGTCTGATGACCAAGTGTCTACTGCTACTCGTGGTACATGGGGGCACATGTTACTGAATGGCAGAAAAAGCTTAGGTGTGGGATAGACGTGTTGGTGTTGATGTGAACAGTTTTGTACCTAGCACACATGATACTGGATGGTAGTGAGGTCTGTAGTGTGAAATAAATGAGATGATGTTGATGTGAAGAGTATGGTGCCTGGAACATATGTTACTGATGATTTTTGGTCAGTTATGAGTTATGGGGGTTCTACCCCACTTTTTCGTCGTCATGATTGGGCTGGTTGTTGTGTCTAGCTCGCTGAAGGCATGGAAATGTGAGTGTTTGTGCGTCTCTCTCTGTGTCTGTATGTGTAAATATGGTGATACCTTCTATAAACACGTCTGTCTGGACGAATGATTTTGCTGTCCCTCCACTTATGTTTGTTTGTGCTAGTGTATTGAGATGTATGGATTTGTGGGTGAGATCTGATAGTCAGGTGTCTATTGTAACTCATGGTACCTGCGTCACTTTTTTACTGAATGGTAGAAAGGGTTGCGGTGTGGGAGAGACGTGTTGATGGTAAATGTAATCAACTGGGGCGTGATGAACACTATTTATGGTATAAACACTTAGGTTTATGGTGAAAACATGCCATCTTTTGCACACCTTCTATCTCGCCAGGCTAATGATATGTAGGGAGACTTCTGTTTTTCAGCCAGTCATGAGGCAAGAGAGTACTACACCACTTTTTTGTTTCCATGATTGGTACCGGTAGGTGTGCTGAACTCTCTGTAGTCTTGGACATGTGTGTCTGCGTCTCTCTTTGTGCATGTAAGCGTAAGTAACTCGTCTGTCTGATGATTTTTGTAACGATAGTTCTGTCCAGTTAATCAGTTGTAACGACAATTCTGCCCCACTTCATCGTTTTCATGATGCTTGCTGTTAGTTCTGTTGACCTCGCTGTATGCATGTACAAGTGTGTGCGTGTGTCATTCCTATGTGGATTTGAGTCTAAAATATATGGCTATAGAATTATGCTCACCATCAACGTGTGCTTCTAACCATTGTTTCAGGACTTAGGCAATCTCCCATTTCGATGTGCTCTTTACAGTTTACTGCCGTTTGTGTTGGCATACGAATTGTGATTCTCACTACATAAAAATCATTTAACAGAGAGGGGTGATGTTCCAGAGAAGCGAAGGACTTGGGTACAAACCCACAGTCAGACCATTGCTTGTGTGGTGTAGTATGGAGTCCACATTTTTTGTACATCAAATGCAAGGTGCAAAGGAGGGCAGCTAGATTTATCTGTGTAAAATATTCAGTAAGTGACATAATAAAGGAGCTGGGGCTGGGATGTCATTGAAAGATAGGAAGAGTGTTGAGGGGCTATAGGTGGCGTATAATGCTGTTAGAATGGATGTTGGTGGAATAATTCTGAGTGGTATATGGAGCCTAAGTTGACCATGACCACAATCTCGCACTAGACTTTAGGTGATGAGGCCTGAGTGGATAAAATATCTAAACACCCACTTTGACCTAACAATTTACGACAGATCAAGTGTGAGCACTATCTTAGGCGTAATATAACCTATGGTGACGTTTTGGATACTTGTCGATGTGTGGGGATCTTCTATGAAAATGTGGGTTATGATGTCTGTTTGATGACCAAGAAACTATCAGTTAGCTAAGAGCATTATGGTAACTTTATCGTGGTTACTTGAACAAAGCATGCAATTACAAACAAATGTCAGACTTGGTCCTGAATCCGAAGGTTGGCGTTAGATGGGAACATTTTAAGCCGAATGGAGAACTCCCCTGGGTCCTGATTTATTGAAAAATAATTTCCTGGAAAACTGCAGTAGAACCACCTTAAGTGAACATTTTGGTACCTGGTTACTGATTAGGAGAAGACTTTGCGAATTTTGAATTTTTGGTTTACTTTAACGCACGAACAGAAGGTAACCCTGTCTGTAACTGATCAGGGGTTTGAATGGGAATCATTGGAAAACAAAAGGAGGTTTGAGGAAGTGCTGTGGGTATGTTGGCGATGAGGCTAGGGGTGGATCTTGGTGAAAGAATTAGGAATAGAATATCAGTAGGAGCTGGCACTGGATTTCTTCCATAAGGGAGTGGGCAAATTTTCTATATCTCCACCTTGGTCACAGGCGATGGTCTCAGGCATGTTCTGTGCTTAGCGTGACTCGATTTTTATCACATAGGACTGACGTACTTCGATTCCACAGGGGTGAATATTAGTAAGATTAGCAGACGGTGTCTCGTTCCTGGAACATACGTGCTGTGCTGTAAAATACAGTTAAAGGTGGGTAAGTACGTGCCACAGCGTATATCTCTCTGTTTCTAGTCAATCACTGATGTGTCACAAGGGATTGATTGGAATTTTAGACAAAGTACGGCTAAGGGCACTCAATTTGTGATTGTTTACGAAAGCATAGCAGAATAGATACACAGATTGGTCTGGATAGACAGATGATATACGTTTGAGCTTGATGGCAAAAATTATGAGTGTGATTAAATATTTTATACCAATGGCAGCAGAGATAAGTTAGAGAAATAAGGCGTTGTACTGATGCTAATATGAATTCTTTCTTCCCTCGTTCCATTCCATGGTCAAATTAGAAACTTTGATTTTTATAGCCTTGGTGTGGGAAAGGCTTTGTCACAAGTATTTTCATGTGGGGCTCGTGTCCAAATACTGAGTCTGGAGGGTTGAGAAACAGGCTTGAAAAAATTACATGCTGATTGGTTTGATATAAGTGGAAAGATTAACGTGTATTCACTTCTGGAATGTCTATAGGGAAAGAAACTGGTTTTCAAATCGACAACTTTGATTTAGTTTAGGAGCTCTTAATTCATCGAGGTTATACTTACGTACATCAGTAAACCCATTCAATGCCTCTTTGAGTTTTAAATGTGTCTGTGTTCTCGGTCTGTTTCATTACCCCTAATTTAATACATCCTTTAAAATACACGGAATATAGGTGACACTCGTGAGCTATATTGTATTGTTCATAACGAATCCATCATGATGCGAAAAAGTGAGTTTGTTTCCCGTCTCTTCGTCGGTGAATTAATTTTTAATGTCTGCCTGCTTCGATGAACGGAATTTATGGTTTTCCCTACCTTCGTCGGTGAATATCTGTCGGTTTCAATGAAAAGATTTCACCCATTGATGGGTTTTTGAGGCTACGAATTTTGAAAGGAATAACGTATGTGTGGTATTGCTATACTTTATCACAATAATTTCATTTTTTTAAACTTTTTAACGTCTCTCTAACAACGTGGTCTTTAGAGACGGGGAAAGGATGGGGGGCAAGGAATTCGGCCCTTTTGAAGGAAGCATCCCGGCATTCACCTGGAGTGATTTGGGGGAAACCATGGATGCCCGGACGGGGGATTCGAACCGCCGTCCTCCCGAATTCAAGGCCAGAACACTAAATAATTTCATGAAAACAGGTACACATACTCTCTAGGCGTGGATATATTAGAGAAATAAGGTGTCATACTGATGCTTATATGAATTCTTTCTTCCCTCGTTGCATTCCATGAGTTTTGCCATGGTCAAATTGGAAACTTTGATTTTTTCTAGCCTTGGTGTGGGAAAGGCTTTGTTAACCATGTCACAAGTATTTTCATGTGGGGCTCTTGTCCAAAGACAGGGTTGAGAAATAAGCTTGAAAAAATTACAGGCTGATTGGTTTGACATCAGTGGATAGATTAATATGTAATCACTTCAGAAATGTCTGTAGGGAAAGAAACTGGATTTCACATCTGCAACTTTGCATTAGGCAATGATATTCATGTGAATCTAATTTAGTGGGCATTTTTCAGATAAAATGGGCAGGGAAGTTAATGACATAGCAATAGGATAGAAATACACAAAGTTCATCGAGGTTGCAGACACATCCATGAAGAAATCACTTCTTTGAGTTTAAAACATTAGCTGGATTCTCGGTTTGTTTCATTGCACATAATTTAATATATTAAAATAATGGGGGTGACAGAAATTCGCGAGTTATCATTAACGATTAATTATATTGGAATCCCACCGTACAGACCCTTATTTCCTCTTGTTATTCACACAGAGTTATTTTTTGTGCAAAGCACCCTCTGCCAATTTCGAATATCAGAACTGCATTTGAGCTATGCCCATTATCACGGTTTAAACGTAAAAGTTACGCTTTCACATGGTCTATTTTTTAATTAAATACAAATACTCAAGCAGTTTTTCTGGTCAACCAGAATGAAAACAAAATTTTCGTTTTGAAAACACGAGTGATTGGGCTACCATAAATGTGTCTTAGATTTGTACTACGAAAACTGACATATAATAATTATTCTCATCTCGTAATAATTTCTTCTTGAACCGAAGTGAATGCTGAAATATTTCTATGTATCCTGCTGGGGCGGTTTTGCAGTGCAATGAGCATATGGCGCAACCTGAATTCCTTATCGATAGCAGGACACCTGAACAAATGCATACGAATTTCGCTGCAAGCCTGAGACTCTGTACAAAATTCTGCAATCATACGAACGCTGTGTTGGACGCCCTACTTTCTTTGTCCGCCAGCCATGCTTTCATAATGGTGGATGGCAAACACACACCAGCCAAGCTGTATCGCTCTGTAATGGAGCCATTTCGTAACCTGTCGTACCCCCGAGCAAACAATAGCCGCTCACGCAAACGTCGAAATATTTCACGCATATTGGTACACCCGCGCAATCTAGTGACAAATGTCTACTGCCGTGTGCTGAACTCTAGCGTCTGTTATGCAAGTTATCGCGCTTGTCACAACAGGGTCTCGTCGGCCGAGCAACTAGGTACATATCGACACCTGTGCAAATACGCCTTAGGGTAGGGTTTTCCCCCGCAAGACAAGGATAGAAGATCTCGTGGCGAAGTGGAATATCTCTGGCCGGCGCATGCGCAGATGAAGTTTCTCGTTGCATCGCCTGTTCGGTGGAGACACCTGGTGGCAGGATGTGTGTGTATGCTACATTGCAACATTTGTGCAGCTGGAATATCTACATCATATAGTACACAATCGAAAATAATATCGCTGATTTCAGAGTAACATTGTTGGAGATAAGTGAAATAACAGCTTGAATAAAGACTAAATAACAGTTATATATGTTTAATTTGAAATCTGCGGTCGTCATGCCGTCAATGTGGCAACACTGCACTAGATTTGAATTTCCCGCCAACCGAAAGTGACGTCATGGAGGGGAGGGAGAAAAGGGGAAGGGAAGCCGCCATTTTGTGTCACGTGACCGGAAGTTGGGATTATAGAGAAAACAGGTCCTCCTCCTACTTACACGATATTAGGTAGGTGTACCAGATTCCTTGGCTCTTCAGTGTAATAGGTGAACTGCTCTCTGATGGTCAACTTCATTTCGATAAACAATTATTTGATCACCAGCAAATAGCAAAGCTATTTATATATGTGTTACGTTTAGGTCTAATATCTTGTTTTACTTTAGTGGTGCAGTCCTTAGAATGTCGTATACTAAATATTGTCAGAGAAAGAGTACAATCTTGTTTCAAACCTTTATTTGTTTTTACTACTTGAGAGTTATTCTCGTCCAGTTTTATAGGGACATTTAATTACTATTATTTTATTTTATTTCATTTATTTTAATTGTAATGGATTACCGTACGCGCCAGAAGCCAGAGTTGCAATTTCCCTTCACACCTGCTTTCAAATTTCACTTTCTTTCCTTTTAGTGCGATATCACCATCTTACTCCAATTATTCTTTACGAATTTTACATTCGTTCAGTGTTTCACGTAAATTTTTCAGCTTCTTTATCAAGCGATTCCACATTTATTTTTCTATCCATGTACCTAATAAGGGAGCGTGCACAAACTACGTGGATCAGTCCAGCGGGGGAGGGGTTGGCTGGAAGGCTACGCTGGGCTACGTGGGGGGAGTGGGGGTCCGAGCCAGGCCACGTAGCTTTCCTTTCATAACATTTTTCACAGTTAAAATGAGGAACAGAACTCACAAGAGCATGTGAATATTTATTTCCCTCAGTTAATTATGTCCGTATGTAATTTACAATAGTCTGACAAGAGAAAACGGTACAAAATGTCTTCTGGAATCAAAAGGGAAAAAAGCTACATGCTATGTGGGGGGGGGGGGGTACAGGCAAAAGCCACGTAGGGCTACGTGGAGGGGAGGGGGGGGGGGTTCATAGGAGACCAAAATGGAGCTACGCTTTTTATGCACGCACCCCAAGCTGAGTGTTTTTGGCATTTATCTTTATTCCATGTTGACCTATTCGGCTAGATATCCTGTCCATATTTCCCCGTAACTGTTCACATTTCTGTTCCATTTTAATCCTATTATATAAATACTATGCCACTAGTAAACAACCTAACTTCTAACTGTAAACCATCAAGAAATCATTCATTACAATAACGAACAGCAATGGTCCTAATACACCATGCCACTCCAGTTTTCGCTTCTGCCATCTCTGAAACAGATTTCCTACCTTTTTTTTCTACCTTGTAAGAATTCCTCTGGCCAGCAAGTAGCTTTTTTTTTTTTTATCCATACCAATAGTTTTTGCTTTGTTTAACATGATTTCATGACTCACTTTGTTAAAATCTTAGAGAGATCTGGTGCTACATTATCAGTTTGTCCTACGCTGTCCATCTGTTCCAAAATATCCTATACATAGCCGAGTAACTAAGACTTACACGAATATCGTAACCTAAACCAACATGAATCATAACATTATCCTGACTGTCGGGGTGAATCCATGTCAGTTTTTGACACCTGACGTTTCAGCCATCATTCTGTGGTTTTCATCAGAGGACTCGGACAGCCAAGATAACAAATACCACGACCACGGAAGTATACGCAATCATGATTCACGTCTTTTGAGGTCATAACAGTTTTAGAACCCCGAATCGAAGAGCAACGGCTCAATTGTAAATTTTGAAATGAATGTGTATTCATATTCTCAGCATTTTTGTCACACGTCATCAGTTTTCAGTGATGCCTACCATTACACTCGGCGCCGATAAAGTTCTCGAAAACAAAAAAACTTAAGTTACTCACCATCGAAAAGAATGGCAGAATAACTCGATCCTAACTGTGAATACCATCAGTGGGTTTTTACCACCTCTACATACTTTTCCATATTATAGCTTAATCGGATATTCTGCATAAGAACGAATTCTTTCCCGGCGTTGAGTACTAATTTAATGATCTAGGTGGCCAGAAAAGGAGACGGAGAATTGGATTGCTGAAATATCGTGTGGAAACACAGATTAATACCAGAGAACATTATATTAACTAAACAGATATGTTCGGAGCCTGATTGATATTGCTTGTCCCACAAATCTAGACAACAGGCAGAAGGGAAAAAAAGCTCCTTATTGTCATTTTAGTAAAGAAGACAGTTGCCCATTAACAATTAGCCATCCTCTTTAAAGCCGGATATTAACCTAATGCCTGTTTAAAGGATGCATAATGTCAAATTTCAAGTTTTTCTTCGTGTAAATATTACAGTATCAATTTTATTTATTTTCTTTAGTAAATGAGTTTTAAGTTTAATTTCCTTGATTTTCACACTAGCCGTTATAGTGAGCGCTTTGACAGTGGCGCCGTAGAGCTGGTTGCGGCGACTGAAGGCAGCCTGTAGGGACCCAGCTGGCACCTGAAGACCTCGAGGCGTCAGCGAGGCAACTGGACGGCGTACCAGTGGTCCTCCAGGCCATGGCCGGAGAACCTCCAGTAGACTGCTTCCAGCAACCTCCAGGAGCCGTTTGTCTAGGCTCGCCTCCAGCCCGTAACCTGGATGTGTCAACCACCAACCATCCCTGGTCACCTACAACAATAGTAATAGAATCGATAGACAAACTTAGCTTTCTTTCATTTCATTCAAAATATCAAATCAAACTTTTAAAGAAATTTTCACCATCTGGTACTTGGCAGTAGGATAGAAGAGTTGGTGGCGCACAACTCCTTTGAATTGTGCACTAGAAGCCTCGCTTAAACCCAAAAGTTTCATAAAACGTGTGTAGATAGGACATCAGACACTACAGATAGTAATTCCTCCGGCGGATGGGGACGATAAACTTGGCAGTCCTCTTGGTGTCTTTCGGAAAAGAAACAGGTTTTCAGTTACTTTATCCCCATGCACAACTATTTATCCTTGCAGGCATCTACAGGGTCACAGCAACACCATTAGCAATACTGCGGAAGGCTGTGAGGAACCAGCCGAGTGAAATTTTTACTGGCAGTTTATTTGGTGAACATGGTAACGGCCGACGTCCTAGAAACAGAATATGATGTTCGTTTTACCTTTTAAATGCGTACCAGTATTTTGAAAAATACAGATGTTAATAAAATCGATGTACCTTTTCGAGGTTCTACTGCACCAAATCTATTACAAAGGACTCTCTAAGTCAATCTGCCTCCGCAAACATGATCAAAAAAAACTAAAAAGTGGCATCATAACCACGTCCGCGCATGAACCCTGATTGGCTGTTTCGAGCCCTGTTGTTGGAAGGAAGTTTATCGTTGGGTCTTTGCGGGCATAGTAGGATAGGTGATGATGCACGAATCCTAGTCATCATATTGTATACCAAATTCTGCGTTAAATTCCAAGACGTACTTAAAATTTATTTTCCGCTTTAAATTTAATTTCCTGTTCAGAAAGAACAATTCTGATCTTGGACTAACAAAATTACCTTTTTTTTTTTTTTTTTTTTTTTTTTTAGAAAAGTGTGCAGCTTATAAATTTAATTGAATGGTCGTAGTGAATTTTACCTGAGGCACTGAGCTGTTTCCTGGCAGCAGCACGACCAGTTGTTTGTTAGCACAAGGCAAGTTCTCCCGGTAGCTGCCAGTAGCAATACCTTCAAGAGCCAACAACTTCTGTAGCTGTAGTTGAGTCTCCGCATCTCCCACTGAAACACAAAGTGTATAACCGTTGGAGAGGTTTACTGTTACAAATGTACGATGTTAATCAGCTGTTGCTGTTTTATATGGGCTGGAGTACTTTTCAACCTCAACGTGCTAACATTTGAAACTTTCATGGGTCTTACATCACACACTACGGCAAATGGAGGCGTACGTTTTTTATCTCAGACCTACAAATTCCGCAATCATGGAACAATTCACTTCATCCTTCATGACACCAACAACCTATTCGTTATACCAGAATGTTTATTCCACAAATTAGTCACATAATAATACACAAATAATTAGAACTACGGAACTGTAACTGCACTTTAAACGTGAGAATTTAGTACGGTGTGAAGCCGCCTCGTGGTTGAATCAGAGCCTATAGACGTCGTGGTATGGAATCAAAGAGAGCCTGCATATACCACCGGGGAAACGGTTTGTAGACGCGTCCACGAAGCTTCGACAGTGGTTTCAGAAAGACCAGAACGAACAAGTTTCCGACCGACCATACACCATACATACCATTAGAAGGGCGAAATCTCAGGAAAACGAACAGGCCAGGAAAGTAGTGGTACCAGTCGTTCTGCGAAGAAGGCTTGCTCATTACTCGCCACATGTGGCCGGGCATGGTGCTGCTGAAATATGGCTTGTGCAGCTACCTGCAGGAAGAGCAGTGTCTCGGGTTCTAAAACCTCCCCAATGGAGTGATTGCTGTTCAGATTGCCCTCAATACATAGAATGCGAGATCGCATGTTAGAGCCAATGGTGCTCCAAACAATCACACTTGCCATTTGTCCACTAAGCCGCTCAGCAATGCAGTCTGATCGATTGTATACCCCACGGCAGTGACTAATAAGTACGCGGCCATCAATGTAGGACAAGTTGAAGATGGAATCGTCTGTAAACACTACACTACTCAGCACGCCAGTGACGGCGTTCACGTGCTCATTGCATTCTGAGACGTTGGTAGGTACTGGTCAATGGAGGCCGACGCAATGGCATGCGTGTCAACAGTACAGCCCTCAGCAGACAGCGTCTAGCCATCGACGCGGACGTGTCCACACCCGTTGTATTGCTTCTACATCGGGTCAACATTGTGGACGAAGCTGTTCTGTCGGTTACAGCCATGCGGACAGGATGGCGGTCATCCCACACTGTGGTAACATTGTGTGATCCAGTACCCACTCGTCGCTGTGTAAGAACCTATTCTATCCATTGGTCCCACACACGCATCACTGTCGTAGTAGCATGACCTGAACGAGACACAAAGTCACGGTGTGACAAACCCGTTTCCCGGGGACCAATCATTCGGCCATGTTCGAAATCGCGCACATGCTGATATTGTCCCCTTTGACGTTGATGAGGCATTGTAGGAGGACGCTACTGGGCCTACGTGCGGACCATCTCTCTGCAATCTTAATCGCTTATTATGGTGCCAGTGGTCTACATGTCTTCTGATTTCGGAGTGATTCAGACCATTCTTTGTGAGTGTTGCAATTTTCACAAACATTAGTGTACTATGTTTAAGAAGCTAGAATATAATACTTCCAGTACAAAAAATCTTGTTATTCATCATTCCTCTCAAGTCAGTGCTGTTTATACCTCCAAAACGTTCATACTTTTGTTACCACTAAGCAGAAATTTCCATTGTATTATTTGACTTTTGAATTCATTAGCTTGTTATCGTAGAACATTCTCGATCCATGTTTTACATTCTCCCACTATAAGAAGATGGAAGTCACGATTTTCTCGCTTCTTCTGTTTCAGTTAAGATAACAGATTCCAGGTTTTTTTGGTTCTACTCCCACCTATCCACGTTTACGCCACTTTACATTTATTAAGCTACATTCTATCCTTTGCTTTTCCCATTTCTCTCTTGACTGCTTGCACAGTGCCGGATCTAGGGAGAGTAAAACCGGAGCGCTTGCCCCGGACGACAATTTCAGGAGGGTGGCAAAATCATGTTTGAAGGAGCGGTAAATGGCAAATTCGAGTGGAGGTGACCTTTTCTTTTTAGCTCCATCAGGGGGCGGCAAAATCAAAGAACAGCTCTGTACTGCCCGGGCGGCAAATTCATGTTTGAAGGGGTGGCAATCTCAAGTTTTTCCCCGACTCGGAAAATTTGTAGATCCGCCACTGTGCTTGCCTAATAATTACATAAATATAATCTTCTAGCTGACTGTGGAATCCAGTGATTACTTGTATCTAAAAAAAAGAATTATATCAATATCTTAGGATGTAAAGTGACCGAAACTAAGAAATCAAAGGACCAACATTCGTGGGATCCAAGAAACGGATTCAAACTTTTCTGAGATCCAAGAAACGGATTCAAACTTTTCTGAGATCCAAGAAACGGATTCAAACATTTTTCTGAATTTTTGTTATTGTTTTGTTTCACTTTGCATCCATATTAAACCATCACGGAATGCCAGATGTGAATTTGTCACTTCCACATTTAGGATGAAGGGACTATTCAGCATAAGGTTTATGATCATAATGAACGTGTTACTTAGCTGTATACTCCACAGAACTTACGCAACTAAGTCATTTGTGCTTTCAGTCGACGTTCTTCCGTAAAATAACGGTGGTTTCATGAAATTTTTATTGTATGGATAAATTATTAGAGAAAATTTTTGAGACTGATCGCCCGTATTAGATATTTATTGGTGTATTCGGTTTCAAATACGAGGGTTGGAACTTAAATAGTGGCAACACTGCTGTGAAGATACTATGCAATGTAATCTACTATTGTCGCTGATAGCACACGTTGTTGACATACCTATCTTGCCTCTGAGCAAATGGACTCACCCGTCCCACGTCCCCGGTGTGCGCACAATCGAGGGAAACGTTTTTTTTTTTTTTTTTTTTTAACTGCTTAACATCTCCTATAACAACTAGGTCTTTAGAGACGGGAAAGGATGGGGGGCAAGGAATGGGAAGGAATTCGACCATGGCCTTTTTTAAGGAAGCATCCCTGCATTCACCTGGAGTGATTTGGGGAAACCATGGAAAACCCAAATCTGGATGCCCGGACGGGGATTCAAACCGCCGTCCTCCCGAATTTGAGGCCAGAACGCTAGGTGAGGGAAACGCATTCACTTGTGAGCGAGCGGTCTAACATAACGGTGTCACTATATTTTCGAAACAGGAACAACGGAGTTGGATCAAGATTGAATGTGCCAGAGGTCGTACAGCACGACAGTGTCATCAAGGTCTTCAAAAGGCGTGCGGGGAATCGGCATTGCCGTACAGAACAGTTGAACGTTGGGTAAAAGCATTCAATGAAGGTCGGCAAACTGTGGCAGACATGCATCGGGCAGGTCGTCCTAGCGTGTCTGAAGAAGAAGTGCATACTGTTGCCGCGTTAGTGGACAGTGATCGACGCCAGACGATTCGTGAGTTCGCCTATGAAACTGGATTGGCGCATACGACTGTGCTTCGCATTCTGAAGGAACGCCTGGGCATGCGAAAAATTGCATCACGATGGGTTCCGCATGAACTAACGGAAATGCAGAAATTGATGCGTTACGACGCTGCTCAGACGCACTTGGAGCGCTATGAGCTCGAAGGAGAGGTTTTCTTACGCCGTATCGTAACACTGGATGAGACATGGGCCACATCTTATGAGCCAAAATTGAAACGCCAATCCAAGGATTTGCGTCATTATGGGTCGCCGCGAAAGTCGAAAGTGCGTCAGAGCACCAGTATGGTGAAAGCTATGGTGATTCTCGTGTACGAATGTGATGGTGTTATCCTAACGCATTACGTTCCTCCACGGCAGACCGTCAATGCACAGTTGGAGAATCAACTGCGACCAGGTTTGCGAAAGAAGCGGCAACACTTTCTGCGCAACCCACCCATCATTTTACATGACAATGCGCGGGCGTATACAGCGCAAGCTGTGGCTGATCCGTTCGGTCGATGGGACTGGGAAGTACTGTACCATCCACCATACTCCCCGGACTTAAGTCCTTGTGACTTTGATTTGGTTCCGATGATGAAGGAACCACTTCGTGGCATTCGCTTCAGAACTGTTCCAGAGATTCGACAGGCAGTAGACCGCTCCATCAACAGAACAGACTCTGCTAACGGTATAACACGACTTCCACATCGCTGGCAACGGGTTCTACACAACGCTGGTGACTACTTTGAAGGACAGTAACAGGTGCAAACATGTAACGCTTTTGTATCAGTTGTGAATAAATAGTAGCCACTATTTAAGTTCCAACCCTCGTACCTTTAACAATTATAGATTCGATTTCTGGCCTTAAAAATAGAAGAGGTTAGTTATGCTTAACCTCCTCATATTATATCACCCTAAAGGCGCGTTTCCACGATCCCTTGTAACGAAGGCGAGACGGGTTGGGACGAATACTCAGCCACACGCCATGGGAACAGGGCCGCCTCTGCTAGCGGAGACGAGACGCAGCTACCCACTCTTAGTCGGTAAACATCACAGGCGTGTGTAGCGGTGCGCTGTTGCCATCGGTTTCCAGTAGCGGTGCGTACCTCTTCTGTTGCTGTAAAGTGCTCTGTGCCAAACGACACTAGGCAACGTGATGCGGAGGTGGTGGCGAGGTAATCTAGGACTAACCTGCGGCCCGCGGTCGTCCCTACACTTCGGCTAATGAGGTCCCGTCCCATCTCGCCTTCGTTACAAGGGATCGTGGGAACGCACCTTAAGACGCATCATTGCAACCAGGAGAATATGGGCAAAGCAGTCACCTAAATTTATTAACTACAGACTTGTTTCTTTTTTCTCCCAACCCTCTGATCGAGTTCGCCACACGTTTTATCCACTGCTGATGACTTCCGGAATTTTTAAAAAGAAAATACAAGAAGAGGGAGAGTTCATCGTAGACGGACTGCTAATACCACAATCCTCTAATTTTCTGAAAAGTGAGCATTACTATCAAGCGTAAAGTGTAGCATTCATTCCGATCTTCACGAGCGAGCTGGCTGGGGAATTTCGTATGACTCGAGAGATGAAAATTTAACAGTTATAAAATGAATTCAATAGGTAACTACTTTCCTCTGTAGATACTATTTTAAATTATTAGATAGTTATAGAAGAACACTAAGTTACGAACAACATAAACAAGTTCTCCCAGTGTTTAGTCTATTTTTGTTGCAATCTAGTAACAAGGGATCTATTCTTTAGCAACTGATAAGTTTATGTGAACGTAATAATTGCTTGTCATCTATTCTTACCAGGAAGAGAAACAAAGGATTCTACCAGCATATTTTTTCATTTTTTAGGGATTTGCCGAAGATATTAGAGGTGGGAGTCAACTGGGGGCAAGGATCAATAAGGAATTCGGCCATGCCTTTTGAATGAACCATCTCCGTATTCGCCTGGAGTAATTTCGGAAAACCATGGAAAATCGAAAGCTGGATGTTGGACAGGTATTCGAACCAGTATCCTGCAGACCACTAGGCACAAGCATTACTGCTCATCTACCGGACTCGGTTTCTAGCAGCAGTCTTTCCTCCCGTCATGTACGCTTAATCTGTTTAATTATAACGACTGATAGAAATATCTCAATGTTAATTAGGTTCATTCACGGGTGTAAGTCTTTTCCAAGCATATATCTCACACGCACAGTATCTTCGTAACCTATAGCAAAGACGAACTGTGGAAGGATGAGCGTTAAATAGTGATGTTCTCACGTACGTATAAAGTGGCACCAGTTACCTATGAGGACGCATCTGGGTCTCAGGTGCCTGGCTACCTCTAACACGACGTTAGGCCACGTAGACGCCGACGCCACGCCCGGCGCGGCTAGCAGAAGCGCTGTGACCGCTAGCGACGCCATCCGCAGACTGGTCCCCGCGACACTCTCGGCGACGTAATGGCTAACGCGCTCGCATCATACGGAAAATCGATCCTGATGTCTAACCTTGGTAATCGGAAAGCCAGGTGTGCGATGCCCCTTCCAGCCGCCCAGATTTCGATCTTCTATGATTTCCCGAAATAAGCGAATGCCGGTATAGTTAGTACAAAATTCCTTGGAGGCATTCATTCTCGTTGCTTGCCCCAATTCTTTTCCGTCTCTGAGGGACTTCTTAGCCCTTGACATTTTCACAAATAATTAAGACAAACTTTTACAAATTTGACTTCACTGTACCCAGTCATGCAGCTATTAGTCTAGTTCACAATGTTTAATACTCACAAGCTGCTATGCATACCGGTCATTGAGGTGAACGGGGCTCAATCTGACGCATGGCGCCAACTGAATAGCCCTTAACATGACGTCACCGGAAATGGGAGAGGTGTGGGGAGCGGTTAATAGGAATAATGCCAGCACTTGTTGTCTATACCACAGTATCCCAACCCCTCCTTTCAGGTAAGCAGTTCTGGAGCTGTAGCAAGTGTTTAGGAACACTTTTTCGCTACACAACTTTTCTTGACAGCACACCGCGCATAGCGAGTATAGAGACGTACATCGTATTCGTATCCCAGATGTCACTTTGCGTTCCCAGATGTCATATTAGTTTTTTTCTTATCCCCTCTGATCCTCTTTTGAGACAAAAGCATTCGCTATATCTCCCACGTTCAGTCTCAACCGGGTGGGAGTTTTTTAATACTCTAAACGGAAGAGGGGTTGCGTACATGCAGCTTCGTGATATCTTCTGTGCGTTAAGTATTAATTCGTTATGCACTGTGAAATTTTCTAAGTGAAAGTTGAGAAACATACACGACAGGACGAGGTTTGACTGTGGATCCATTGGGCCTCTACGTGTTTACTACGGCGCACAGTGGTTCAGAATTGGAATATAGTGGACATTCGAACTTTTATTTTTTATTTTTTTTTATTTTAATGGCATTTGGTTTCCTTAGACCATACAGCCAGCTCAAGTATGTGTTTATTTTATCCAGTGTTTTTCAGTATATCTTTCAAGTAATTCTAGACACACCACAGGACGGACACGACATGCACACTAACACACAACACTTAAACACCCATGCCCTCGGCCGGACTCGAACCGGCGACCTTCGGTACGTGGGGACATTCGAACTTAACGTCATAGTATCAAAACAAAAAAAAATTGCTTTAGATAGCATTTGCTGTGCTGATCAAATATTGTTATGTTCAATTTCTGATAAAAATGAGTGTATGGGTGGAAATCTATTTTTTTTTCACGGCCCTATATCAAAGTGTCAAAGTCAAACCTTATGCAATCATAAGTACCTATCCTACTAAATATTACAACATAAAAATTTCTTGCGTATCCTTGCCGCTTTGACTACAGGCGGCAAGTGAATTTCATGGTTAAAATATAGTGGAAATTTGAACAAAAGTCGTAATATGGATCCAAAAAAATATGAACATAGTAATTTTTGATCAGCACAGCAAATGCTACCTAAAGCAATTATTTTGGATCGATATTATGACTTTAGTTCGAATGTTCGCTATACTTTATCCCAGAAATTCACTTGTGCCCTGTTGTCAAAGCGGCAAGGATACGCAAGAACTTTTTTGTTGTAATATTAAGTAGGATAGGTATTTATGATTGCATAAGCTTTGACTTTGACACTTTGATATAGGGCAGTGAAAAAAAAATAGATTTCCACCCATACCTTTTTCTAATCTTAAGTGTGAAGGACTCATTTTTATCAAAAATTGAACATAACAATTTTTGATCAGCGTAGCAAATGCTATCTAAAGCAATTTTTCTGGATCGATATTATGACGTAAGGTCAAATGTCCACTATATTGCAATCCTGAGCCACTGTGTGGCGGCGCTTACACGTGCTCAGCTGAACTTGCGGCTGGGTCAAATCAATGCCAATTAATACTTTGCTGCGTCTATTAAGTCCTCTGCTCACATTTTTTCTAAGGTTTCGATTCTTGTCTTGGATCTTCCTATTGACTCCTACCTCCTACTGAACTTGCATGATACTTATACTGCATCAAATGTTTCCAATTTACAGCTGAGAAAAAGTTGACAACCTTTCATAATGTGATAGTTTGCAGCACTCAAAGAAGACAACATGCAGCGTCATCTATGTATCTTCCAGTGGCAGTTTAATGTTATGTTGCATTCACGTTTTGTCCCTGCAAACATATCTAAATGAAACTTCGTGTTGGTTTAAAATAATGGGGATACAGGTTTCATCTGAAAATTAGAATTTATCTGTCCTTGTAAGCTTAACTGAAATAAGTTCTTTAATTATATATTCTGAGATTATTTTTGTGGCTGTTTCGGACCCATTTGGTAAAAGATCTATTGAGTATTTGGGAGGAACGACTCCCTAGAATCCAAATATCTAAACGAATCGTTTTGAGTGTTGAGAATGAGATTGTATAGAACACCGTACAAAATAAGTTGGTAGTAAAACTGGAGGCTAAAAAATCGCTTGAAAAAAAAGTTTTCCAAATTTTGAACATAATAATTCCTCCAGATAACTTATTAAAATAACGCTGCGTTAAAACAATCAAATGATTACGACTGTTCTGTGGAGGTATTTCTTTTCCTCGTCAACAGCCTTTTAACTGCAATCCTCCTTCTCTTTCTATCTTCTGTTATTTCATCTCAACATACCGATTACAATCTATAGCACGAGTTATCTGAAGCATTCTAATTCTTATCTTCCTCCACAGTTTTTAACCATCGACTGTTACATCCGCTAACAAATTAAGCATTCTTTCATGTTTTAACTTATAATCCACTTTTCTATCTTTTTCTTTCTCTCTCTACTAGTATCTTCTACAGTACAAATCCTCCTTACCTTTGAAGAAATTTCCACAAAATATTAACTTTTGGTGAGTGTTTTGTCTATTCCGGCGCTCTATATTTTTCTGTTATGTGACTTCTTTCTCTGTTCTTCACTTACTACATATTCATGTAAAAAACTCCGATATTAATTAAATGAATTGGGCCCCATGCAGGATAGATAGGGGATACTGGATAATGGTAGGATATCCATGATCTTTGTGTGATTCACAGTGTAATTATGTAACTAATTGCAAAGCAAGAAGTAAACATACTTTCTCACTTACTTTGGTGAGCGGTCGACATCCCTTTTCTGATAAGCATTACCCTTCATGACCGGTCTCATGAACTCGTCAAATGTACTGGCATAAGCATATTTAATCCTGTTTAAGATACACAATGGTAGGCCTACGAAATAAATGAATTTTCTCAAAACTCAAACTAAAGCATGTTTTCAGTCTGTTGGAGACAAAGGTATACCGCATGTTATTTTCTGTTTTCTATGGTTTCGAAGAGAATACCGGAGTAGTTCCTTCAAAACTTTGTGAAACCGGACAAATTTTCAGAAAGTGTTTTAAATTCACCATTGTGGATATATTTAGCCAAGAAAAAAAAGTAATTTACTTAAATAAAGCTTTATAAGTACATAAAACCATGTGTAAATGTTAAACTGTTTATATTCCGGCGCAAACAGCATATCACTTGATATCGTCGCTCGTAACGTCATACGTTTGTAAGGCAACTTTACCTCCGTATTGTTATTTCAACAGTAGCCTATTAAGCGTTTCGTGAAGTTATAGTCGTAATGGAACGAAAGACGCATCGTACCTAAATGTACCAATAATTCTATATCTTTTACAAGCAAATTATTTATTGATGTACCACGAAAAGCAGAAATATGAATCAAGTGATTGCAACTAACAAGACTTCAATACGACGGAGTTTCAATCCATAAGATTTCGAAGGAATTTTTTTAAGTCTCATAGGTATGTAGTAATACACAAAAAAAAAAAAAAAATGCACACAACATTCATAATAAAGATTTGCACTCGGTAGAGGTTATGTTTTCTTTTATTTTAAAATTCAATTTATTAGGCAAATAGTTGAAATAGATGGTGTTCGCCGGGAAATGCTCCCAGCTGCTAGTACTACAACGAAGAAACGGTTCCCGTCCAGCGAGCGACCAGCTTCCAACATAGTTCACCCGTCAACCGCGGAACTACTTAGAAATAATTACGTATCGCATACAGGTAAAAGTATGTAAAAGCATATAAATATTGCGTATTCTATTAACTTACCTTACAACAGACGCTGAAAGTGTCACCCCTCTTGCGTTATGCACATTTGACATCTTTTAAACATGTTTCGAGGCACACGCTGGATTTCACCTCTCTTCATGGACATTATTACTTAATAGATTTTGTTTCCAAGTTCTTCCAACGTGTGAGGATTTCCTTCATACACCTTTCCATTAAGCTTTCCCAAAAGACAGAAGTCACAAGGGTTTAAATCGGGGTGATCTAGCGCCACAGGCCACGGCTGATTTCACGTTTCTCTTTCTTTTTTTAACTAAACGCAGAATCGTTGTTTTAGCTGGCAGTAAAGCGCCAGGATATTTGCGACGTTATTTGCTGCGAGAAATTTTTCTTCATATACGTATCATACAAGAATATTATTTTTTCCAAACTATAACGTGCCATAATTCAACTCACGCTCACACACGATACTGATTATTAAGAGCCTAAAGTCACAAAATAGTTAAAACACTAAGAAACGTTTACACACGATACTGGTCAGAAACAGACTGAAGTCACAAACCAGCCAAACCGCAAAGAAGTCGGTCTTAACAACGGAGAAGTTCGCATTATACTGCGTCATTTGACCGTTGGTTTTAATCTTGCCAGTCATTCAGGCCGCCTGGTCTTTCGCTGTGAGATGCCGTCGGCAAGACAGCAGTTGTGTAGCATTTCCAGGGGAACACCCCGTACTTACACATATATTTTCACACTTCGAAACTCAGCAGCACTACAATCCAAATTAGAGACAAAGAAATCCATTATTATATTCACTCTCGGGAGATTTCGACTGTCGGATTCATGAAAACAATGGTTTAAAGAATCTGCAAAAACGTCTAGTTGGAAGAACGTTACCACGTCCCTTATCATTCAGTATTAAAACAGTTCTGTGAAAAAAAACTCACATAAACGAAGAAGCAGTTAAAAAAACACAAGTTAACGTGGCGCCGTATCGCTTGTTTCCTTACTTATGACGTCAGGCGCTATGAATGGTGTTTCGTTTGACGTGAGCAATAGGCTAAAAATCAGATTTTATTTTTTGATTTAAAAATATAAATCATTATTATTTCATGAAAAAAATTGTATGATGTTTCTAAATTTATAAATATTATTTCCAAATATATTTCAGATTTTTTTGTTACCTGTCCGGTTCCCTAATCCTTCCTTGCCCGAAAAATCAAAGCAACAGAATATGTTAACACCACTGACGCAATTTTGTGAAGGTACAAACAAATTTGTGACATAGCCTGGTGTGGAAATCGATGTTTCTTGGAGGAAAAAAAAAAAAAAAAGTCCAGAGAGGAATATAACGCAAATGTTCCTTTTTCTCCGTTTTACATTTTCTAGCATTCATGGTTAATGAATAATCCATTCTGTGTACTCAAGCATAACAACTGAACTTAAAAAAATGACAATCGATAAACAAATCCATAGCAGCCAGAGTATCAACACCCGAAATGAAAACGAACTTATGCACCAACCTAATATTTTGTGGGATGCCGCACTAATATTATTATCCATAACATTTTGTAAAACGTACAACTAATTAGCCTTAAGAATTAACATAACACTCAATTATCATACAACAACATTCAATTAAAATATCCCGATGAATTTCGTAATTACAACTACCTCGTCCTTAATTATGGCCATTGTTAGAGTTTGATGATTGTTTGCGCAGGTGAACACAACAGTGGCTTATCAGAGCTGTTCTGATCGACACCTTCTAACACAAAGTACATCAATTCAAGGAAAATACGTTTTTGTGTTACGAGATGAATGTTATCTCCAAAATTCGTAAAATAACGCAAGTACGACAGCACTAAAATTCGCATATAAAGGATTATTACTAGACATTGAACCCTGTAAGAGGGAAGGCAAATAAGCTGTTCATAAGCATGAATGAAAAAGCTGTGAGAACAATAGAACTAGCTTTAACCGTTTTCCCCTCAAGACGTGTAGTGTCGCGAAGTAAAGAAAGAGAGATATCTTGACGACGGCATTAGATAATACGTCGGACATTCAGTGTAACCATAAAGATTTATCGAGCTGCAATTAAATACGTTATTGGTAAAAGTCTGTTGTGTGAAGCAGCCTTGGTGGTTCACACAGAAGCTGATATACCTCAGGTAATTCAGAATAAAACAAAGACTCCAATTGCTTCCAGTCACTACCCTACCAGACACAACAAAATTATACCACACTAATTTTCATTTTCAACTGAGCGTGGTGGGTGAGCGGAAACACTGATATCGCATCGGATGAGAGGAGGGGGAGGAGAAACGAATTCGAATCCCGGTCTGGCCATCCAGATTTGTGTTTTCCATGGTTTCCCCGAATCACTGAAGGTGAATGCTGGGAAGGTTCTTTCAAAAGGCCGTAACCGAATTACATCCTGTTCCTTGCCCCCAGTTCTTTCCCGCCCCTAGTGACAATGTCGATGAGTCATAAAACCAAAATAAATTAACTGATTTTAATATATAAAATCAAATAATTAAAATGAAAATCAGAACAAAAACTGAATTAACTGAGTTAAGATCAGGGCCTGTTTAAAGCTACCGCAAGAACCGCAGTCGCGGGGAGCCCCAAGCTAGAGGGGGCCCAGCCACTATCCCCTTCAAAATTTGTCTTTACTTACCGAACAAATTTCCTACTAAAATAAATAATCTACAAATTTAGAATGTTAACAAGCTGCGTTCACAATAGACGTTTCCGAGGCGTGGAGTTCCACGAGAAGTCCTTCATCAGATTCATTTTAAGAAAGTCGTATCTGATGTAATTACAATAGGCCTATATATTTAAAGGCGTGTATTGCTCTGAACATGTTTCAGGAATTTATGTAATTTCGTTCGAATAAACTTATTCATCTTCTGACGTTTAATATAAAAAGTTATTGAATTAAAATGTGTATGCCTGCTTACGTGACTCCAGCCCCAAAAACCTATATGTACTAATAAAGAAACACAAGAAAAGAAATGTCGTATACAAAAAGTGTGTTATAAATATAATGGCTATAAAACTGAATACAAAAACAATTTCATTTGACGCAATGGGCAGCAGGGCTTAGCCAGAAATGAAAGTGACAGTATGGAGATCCATATGAGATGCATTGATAAAACATCAAAGACTCGGCAAAGTTGGTCCCGTTCAGCTAATATTCAATAAACTGCTGGCCCGTTTGTACAGATTTAGAGAAACAGATATATATGTGTGTGTGTGTGTGTGTAAAATTGTCTAAAGTTTAGGCAAAGGTACATCTAGAAAAAGAAGTAGGGGGCCCCAAAATCAAATTTCGCAGGGGGCCCCGAAATTCCTTAATCCGGCCCTGGTTAAGAGTCAATTAATTTTACCATCTATGTAGTTAGACTACATTTATGAGACTAGATCTAAATGAGAACACGTTTTTGCTATGCCTCGCGCTTAGACTCAAGAAGCACCAACAATAAAAGAAACATGTTTGTTGTCCCCTAACAAGCCAGTAGAACGTGGATGTAGAGTCCGTGTTCCAAACGAGGGTTACAGTACTACGGAGAAAGAGACGTGGTTGTCGTCAATCTTTGAAACACTATCAATAATCATCAGAAATGTGTAAAATACCAGGAACTACAATGCAGTGCTGTGTTGAGGCTTTTCTTGTATTTCACTATAATCTATACCCCTTGTGGATGTGCACTAACTTTAATTATTAATTGTATTAATTACGATGGAGTATCTGCTTTGATGAAAAAATTTTCTACACTCTTCATTTCACAAATTTAGAATTTTAACTTTTTCAGTGTTTGAGGTATTTCACCACATCCCTTGTTAATTTATTTCAGTCGATGACTCCCTTAAAATTTTCCCAATCTGCTCATAACAGAAATCAAAAGCAAATTTATGTTCATGATCTTACTTATAAACTAATTTTGCTACCAGTAGGTCCTATCTATTAATGAACTGTCACCAGCATATGATCTATCCAATCCCAGCACTCTATTAACCTATTTTCTAGTGTCTCCCAATTGAGCCTCTTTGTAATATCCATTATTCACTGTGTTCTACATCATTCAAATGTAACTGAAATCATTAGCACACTCTCGAGTTCCTATAATAATGGCCCTGTATTACCTCATCATACTGAAACAATAGTCTGTAGAGATGCTATGGTGCCACGTAGGCTGCCAGCTATGGTTGTTCTTCAGAGAAAATTGGCTGTTGTTATTTTGAAGAAACCATCTCAACACTCACCTGATTTCTTGTCAGGTTGGCTGCACTGGGACTCACAACTGGATCATTTAGAAAACCAGATAAGTTTCTGATACATTACAGTACTGACATTAGGGAAGATTTGGTTTCAAATTCCCTGCACAGTCATCCTAACCTCGACTTTTCTCTGGCTTCCTAAAATCCGGAGAATAGTGTGATGAATCATTCATAACAGGGCACAGCAGAATTCCTCCATGTCCCTGCCCTGGCTCTAGTGAACCCACTGCCAAAGTGCTGCAAAGCTCTTTTTAAAAATCTTATATCGACACTCATTTTCTACATGTTCATAGTCTGTTAAAAACTGGTGGACAGTTAATTTGTTTTGCTAAATGCAATAAAAATTAATACCATATGTTCTTCTTTGCTAAATAATAAATTCAAAAATGAGTGTGTCTTTATAAATTTTCTTAGGTCCATATTGACCTGGAATAAACATATTCGGGCAGTTGTTAAGAACATTGCAATCTTACAATGTGATAACATTGGTATACTTCACTTGGGTACCATACCATAGGGTCACCCATTATCAGCTAAAAGATCATAAAATTTGAAGAAAAAAAAGTATTCAGATAAATATCTATTCTCCTATGCTATAGTCCTTATAGAACTAGCTTTGAAAGTCTGGAGTTTCTGGATATCTGTTTTTTTTGTGTTTTTTTTTCCATTGTCTATTATACAAGAAGGAACAGCACTAGGAATAGGGATAATATAGCTTTTTTTAGATGCAACTACAATAAAACTTAAAAGATGTGTATCTAGAAAATATTTCAATGCATTGCCTCCCATTGTAAGATAACTGTCTTACATTTGAGAGAAGGGTTTAGGCGACAGCAGTGAGGGTTCTGACTGATTTTTTTTTTTTAACTTGGAATTGTAGCTTTAATGCAAAATTAGTATTTCAAATTTTAATTATTTGAAATCTCAAGGGATTAAGACAAAAATGATTTTAGTTTGTAAAAAATATTTTTTTAACTTGAAAATTGTCAGTAATCTCCCACTATGTGGGAGACAACAGACAGGTTGGGAAAGATTCTGGACATATTAATACAAAATTAATAAAGTTGCAATTATTAATAAAAATAAAAAATAAGCATCACAAACTTACAAATACTTAGTAATAACTTTATTTTAAGAAGAAAAAGATTTTACTTGTAGAAAGAAAAAACTGTTAGGTCCATATTAAAATAAATAATATTTTTAAATCTTTCACGAGTGTCTGTTTGAGCTGAGGGAAGTTTGAACATCACATCTTTGTAAGGCGCAAAGAATGTCATTCCATCAGACAAATTAAATCTGTATGATTAGCGCTTTCTTTTTAGAAACCTTATTATGTAACCACCTTCTTCAATTCTTGTTACATATCATAGTCCACATGATGTCATCACATAAACGTTAGCAACTGTGTAGGCACCAACAGGAACACTACTATTATCTTGATAAGAAGAAATAGCTTCCTCCAATTCCTCTCCTGACGAGTCTCCAATACTTGAAAGAATGCTGTCTGTTTCATTTTCAGATGAAGAGTTTCATGTTTTCTTTTCATCTTTGTAACAATGATTGCTGGCTGCTGAAAAATAAGCTGCAGATTCTTTTCTGGATGAAGTTTCAAACTGTTTTTTAATAGGCCTAGCATCTGTTCTTGAAATCTTTTTCAACTTTTCTTTTGTGGCAGCAATTTATTTGCTTATGTGGTGTCTGTGGCAATCATGCAACGTCCTATCTTATGACCTCGGTTTGTGGCTTTTCTTTCTGTACCCTTTGGAAAAGGTGGAATATTTTCTGATGATATAATGCTAGTTGAGGGAGACACAATGCTGGTTAAGCAGGGGGACCTGTGTAAGAATCTGGAAGTGCAAATTCCTTCAACAACCCATCAGATGGATTTTTTTTTTTTGATTTTTTTTTTCAATTGGCATTGGTCTGTCAGTAGCATAAGACCCCAGAAAGTATTCCTCAGTGAAGATTCCCCAATTGAATGGCACAATGCTGGTCGATTCAAATCTCTTCTTGATGTTTGATGGAGTAGCAGACTTGTCCCAGGCTAAATAGCTTATGGATGGCAAATCATAAATGCTGTGGTGTTGCCCAGGGTGATTTTTCATCTGTCAGTCACATCATTCACCCACAAATGCGTGGAAGGATATAAATGCAAGTTTCCAGAGATTGCAACTTATTTGCGCAATGAGGATGAAAAGTAAGGACTACAATGCCATTACTTTTAAAGTAATTAAGAGCTTCAATAGAAATGTGAGTTTCATGACTGTCCATCAATAACAATAGCTTCTTGTCAAGAGAACATTTACTATATTTTACCAAATGCTCTAACACTTTTATAAAGTTTAGACTGGTCATCCATCCATACAAATAAGCCAAACCTAATGGACCATATTGGGCACACCTTGCATCATATGCTGTTGATCAAACCACTTGCATGAAAAAATTAATACTAAAGGGAGGGGCATTTCCTGCAGCACTAAGTATTCCAACATGAATTATGAATTCTCCACATTCTGGTGATACTTTTTGGCCGACCTGGTATAGGCTTCTCTATGAAATAACTTTAAGCACACAAGGAACAGTCATAACTCCAGACTTATCCAGATTACAAATTTCATGAGGTTCAAATGCATAACATTTCAAGAGCTCTTCCAACCTGTCCTGAATAAGTTTTAAGTTATTAACATTAAAGGTAGTCGTTCTTGCTATAATTGTTGGTATGAGTGTCCTGGTGGTAAGTGAAGGAGGCTGATACATAAAACACACAAATCAATCCCGAGATGCGGATCGACTCGCATTCCAATTTTCGGGTACAGACAGGTTATTTTTTACCACAAAATTCACATGCCAGGTGTTTTGCACAGGCTGGTACCAGTCCATGAAATATCTTTCTGTTTTTAACATGATAATCTGACAATTCTTCCTCCATGCAAGATGTCAAAATTTGACTTTTTTTTTAAAGTCTAGGGCTTAGTTAACATTTTCTGGATTCATCTTTGTTCTTTTTACATAGTCAAGAAGGGTGTGATTTCTTAAGCTGGTATTTATCAGTAGCTTTTCTAATCAATGCTCCACCTTCTAGGACTTCTCTAGCTGCATTTCCCACTGTGGCAGCACAAAAGGGCCTATCCGTCCTCTTTTTGTAATACATTTTACAACCTAAAACAAACACATTCTCTAAAACTAAAATTATTTTATAGAAATGGGAAGAGATTAGATAGAAGGAAAAAACTTCAGAAATAATGGGGAGACTTCAGACAAACTGTCCAATGTCTCCCATACAGTCATCTTAAGAAAAACATACATTTTAACATGATTGATATTGACAGTAGTGCAATCAGTTCTAGTTTATTATGTTCATTACTTACCTTAGTTTCCACACAGACACACACAAAAAATATTTTCTTAGTACCATCAGAATCTGTCCAAGTCCACACCTTCGCAATGGAGCATCAATACTTACATCAGAATATACAAATTAAAAAAATGGGTCGGGACAACAATGTGGATTATTATAGCCTGACTATTGGCACCGGCCATTCAAAAGCAACTGAGGACTCACCAAAACAAGCAGCAGCGCTGCCAACTATTCTTCTCCTTGTATGAAATCTAGCAATGTCTGGAGTCTCCCTCTGTTCAAACCCTCTCCGCACTCCCCTACTCAGTTCCTAATAACTTTGTGTACAAATTAAATGATTTTTTTTTAAATGTTCAAATTAAAGTTTAATAGTTTATTACATCACTTGTGTGGCCTATGTTTATACTTGTTTTATTACAAGCTTTGTTATTCTATGTACAGTGTTGTGTAATTTTTAGGTAGCACTTAGTTGACATTTGCTATATACTTGATGGTCTCTGTATTTCTGCAATGAAAGCTATTTCATTTCATTACACATGAATAAAGATGAATGAATAAAGATGGGATAGAAGCTGAGAAGATGATTCTTATTGGCTGAGCTAATAACAGAATTATCCTACTTGCTATGCATTTATGTGCTGGGTCCAGCCTGAATTTAATTGCAACCTATTGTCCAGCAAGACAGGTGAGAGAAGGAATTTTGATAGTCTGAGCAATCAGTCTTATATTCAGTTCTGTCATTGTTGGCTAAAAACAAGGAAACAGCCAAGCACAGCACTGGAACTTGGAAGTCCACTTTTTATGGGTAGATTGCGAATGTGGGAAAAGTGTGGGGAGGAGATGGTGTGTGATGTGCAGGAGTGGAGTATTGACAGGGGAGGGAGAGACATGGAGCAAGTTAGCTGTTACTGAGAGCTAAAAGCTTGAACAGATGTTTTTATGTAGGTTGCACTTGTATCTGACAGGGCCTATTGAGTATAACGGATAAGGTGAGGGGATGAAAGGCAGAGGATTTTGTAGAAGAGGGAAAGTTGGGTGGAATGCAGGTTGGCTTTATACACATATTTTTGGAGGACCAGCTAAACAGAGTGAAATGCATAGAGGGACAGATGGAATTATGGGTGACAATTAGAAACTGGAAGTCTTATGGTTAATTGATTCCGTGGAATGTTTAGGGATAGGCAAGACTGAAAGAACAGTGTGTGATAATGTAGTTTGGCAAAACAGGAGGAATTGAAATAGTACTGGGACAAGTAAGTTTCTACATGTGATATAATCAGTATGTGTGAGAGAGAAAAAGAAATAGTTTCAATACAAACGGGATGCCATAACGCAAAACAGAAACTGGTATAAAATATTTCATAGGACACTGAAGAGGATAACTACCCATCAACAGGGATCACCAGTATGGATAGGTACCAGTGATGTGTAGGTATAAAATAATGATTGGAAACTAAAAACTGGAAATAAAGCTTACAACACAGGATAAACATTAGAAAGAGGAAACCAAAGCAGTGAGGTATTACAAAAGGCAAATGACGTAACTAGACAAAAATAAGAAGAAAATGGAGATAATATACATAAATGACTGTGGGACACAGTTGGATAATTTTCCAAATGAAATGAAAGGACTATGTAGGCATTGGAGACATTGTTTACAGAAAAAAATTCAATGGAAGAAGAGGCTAAAGAGATAGAAATCCTGTGAAAAAATACTGACCTCAACCATATTACAAAAGACAAACATTTATAATGTATGATGAAACAAGACAAAAATGAAGAAAAGTGGAAAGAAGTTACACCAACGAGAGTGGGACATAGGAGATGGGTTGTAGTGCATGTAAAATGACGAATAATGCAAATGGTTTCCTCAGTGGCAGGATTGGAGTAGATGGTTGTGGCTGGATATGTTGTCAAAGACTTTCAGTCTACTATAAGGGAAGGATCCATGCAATAGTCATGTCAGTATTTATGGACCGATATTTTAAGATTGGAAGGTCTACTGATACACATTACAAGGAAAGGGGAAGGGGGTTGACAAGTGTATTAGAAAGGATTTGATGCAAAATAATGCATATTTCAGGAAAGTCACGTATGAAGTCTAATACAAATTAAAAGATTTGCTGGGTGTCTAATATAGAGCTTCAGTTAATTTTTGATTGCTGCAGAAAAGGCATGTCATGCATGGCACAAGAGATTTACTTTTGCAATATTTTGGTTGTAACTGCGTGAAATAAAGGTTTGTGACTATGTGTGAGCTCTTGGAGATGGATTCTTAATCAGAAGTGATGAGTATAACTCGTACTGCAGGGAATTGAACATTTGGTTTGGAAGGAATTGCAACTGTCAAATTGAAGATACAATTGTAAACTTGTGGACTTGATGTGAGATTTTGGTTTGGGATAGGCTTGAGCTGACTTTCGTTTGGGGGGGGGGGCTTGGCTTGAGTGGACTTTGGTTGTGGGGGCTTGCCTTCAGTGGATTTTAGCTTGAGTCGGCCATGTGGTAGTCTTTTTAGCCTCCTCGGGCCTCAAATCCATAGAGCTAAGAAAAAAAAATTACAATGTTGGGGGTGGACCTAGATGCTTTTGGGGGCTTGAGCCCCCCTAGCTCCCCCCCCCCCTGGATCTGCCCCTGCAGAGATGTGATAGCAACCTTTCTGTTGGGGAGGTGCATACATTTTTTTAAAAAATTATTTATAATTTTTCTTTTTCCACTATCATTTCTACTCTATTACTATATATACACTGCTATTGTCAACAATACTATATTATTTTCTCAAAAATAAATCTTTTTAAAATAATATTATATTTCCACAACTATTTCCTCTTCGTCTCTCCACACACTTCGTTTCCACTGATTATAGTCTGTCGCCATGTGTGGTTCACCACTCGCCTACACAATTTAGCCCTACTTATAATTAAAAATATTGTTAATAGTATTAGTCTTGTTCTTGACTATCCCAACCCTTGTGACTTCACTCAAGTAAATGAGAGCTTTACTTTCCCTATGCTTGTAAATGTTCAAATTAACTTGTTTTTAGAAACTGGGATGGCTTGTTTTATAGTCACCCATACATTATTTCAACTTCATTTGCTACTAAATCTTTCTGTTCTTTTAATTCTATAGGTTTTTTTGTTAAAGCATCAATTTTCTTCTTAACATGCACAAAAATATGAAATATAAAGAGGGAAGTTGTTAGAATGTCATTTGTCAAACTTTACTTGTAAAACTATTTGACTCCTGGACAAATTTTTCAGTTTGTTAAATTCGTATTTTGGTGGTTTGGAGAATTGTGTTATCATTCATCTTGATAATTTACAGAAAATGTCCTTAAAATGGTACTCCAGTTATCTTGTACACTGGCTGATGGATTTAAACCTACACCAGTTGGGCTACTAAACTCCTGCAATGTGATTCACAGTGATTACTGGCTTCTTAAATGGTATAACATTTCAGCAACAAGTTGTAATGTTTAGTTCATTTTTCAGCATTTAAGCTTGTTATCAGTACCAGGCGCTGTTCTGCCACCTACGATTTTAATTATCAATTACCCAAACTTCATTTCAGTACCTCCAGTATATCTTAAATATTTAACAAATTATTTTGCCTCAGCCATCAGCTTCCAGCAACAAATGAAATAGATAAAAATTATTTACAAGTCATGTTGCCGAACAAACTGGAACTATTTTAGAAAATTAATTTGTTGAATACAGCATAGGATTTACAAGCAGAGAAAAAAGAAAATATTGTTAAATATATATTTTTATTTTGTAAGGTAACATGTTTAATGTCTAAATAAAAAATATACAAAAAAATTGGTCTGCTTTACAAACAATTGTGACAGCTTAAGATCAATGGGAGGTAATTATTTATCACTGCTATTTAAAGCCTAACTGACAGTTTAATAGCCAAGCCCAGAGACTTGAATATGCATTAAAAACATCAACATTTGTAGTTTTAGGAAATCTGATTTCATAGTTATAATTATTATCTGTTGTCTCATAAACATTTTAAGCAATTCTCATCCAAATTATGACTCACTTTGAGGCTGTCAGTCAGAGTAGCTAATACTAAAACTGAGACTACTATAGTTAACAATTACATGTTATTCATGTTACCTCTAACCAAAGTTAAATGAACCCACATTAAGGCACTTCTAGTGGACGGTATAATGTCACACATTGTGTATATTAATACAAAAAACATCAAGGGATACTTTTCAATCTTATATACATAAATAACTGAAAATTATAAATGTAACATAAAACCAGTAGTCACATGATTCATTTTTATATTTCGTTGGGCAAAGAAAACCAATTGTTACCAGACTTAAACAAAAAAGAACTGTTAACTTATTCAAAACTTGTACTAGTCACATTATCAGTTATATTACATACTTGAATACAAATTGGATGTCATATACAGTATTTTTAATTTTTTTAAGAAGATTCATTTACGCACACAATGAATTTCTTGTACAGAATTATGGTAATGGAGAAATATAAATCATAAAATCATTTTCTTGTTATTCCTACTCTGCACTTTGCAATTTATAACTGCCGGAATATTAAAAACAACAACCATCTAAGAATAAAGAAAAGTTTCATTTTAAAAGAAAAACACTGCTCATCATACTTGAAACAGAAAAATATTGAATGGATGGAAAAAATGGAAGCAGCTAGCATTATCTAACAATTTAAAATATAATACACACAACTGAGTTTTATTTTTAGTCAAATTGTGGACAGTTATATACTTCAGTGACTGAACACATATAAAATTGTGAAGAAGTGCATGTAGCAATCTAAAAAAATTGGTAAAAAAAATATTAATAACATGTCTCCAAGAAAAGAGGCAACACTACCCGCAAAGTCAATACCTGACCATTAGAATCCAAGATGTGATGCTACATTTTCAAACTTTAGAATATCAAATTTAGTCAAGATTTCGCTCCTCTCAACAACTAAATCAGCAGACCAAAAAAAAAAAAAAAAACAATGCAGAGGGTAACAGTAGAACAAAAACAAGGGAGTGAAATTTAATCTCCTGCAACAAGGTGTAATATAAAATTGTATTAAATCTGAAATTATATTAACAGGTACCAAAACTTCCTAGAAGCTGTTCGTATATAAACTGGATTAATCCTAACTGGCACTGAAGAAATGTCAATAATTATAATTTCTCACAATTTGAGTACTAATTAAGCAAAGAAAAAAAAGGAAATACAACTCTAGTAGGGTTATCACATAACCATTAAATTTTATCAGAACTGTCAGTCACAAGCTGAGCAGCTTCGCTATTACATAAGAATGAAGTCACACTTCAGAGGAAAATTTCCTCTCTTCACCAGATGACATTTCTTCCATTCCTACCTCAGATGAAGAACTAGATTCCTCTTCCTCCTCACTTCCAGTACTAGTGTTAACAAAAGACACATATGAATCTGAAATTGACTCAGAGCTCGAGCGTCTGAAGATACCTGACTTTTCTGAAGCCTCTGCAAGTGTGTTTGACTCTGTCATATCAGTATCTTTATGTGCTGTTGAGCTGGCAGCATTGTCTTCAGCTGCAATGTCTTTGGCAAGTGAATCTCCTGGCAGAGTTGTCTGATCATTCTCTTCATCATTAACATCTTTGTTGCCACTTGTAACACACCTGCATGATTCCTGTGTGTCAATATGAAGTTGATCGGAAACCTGGCTGTGACTGCTGCAACTGTCAGATTCAGCAGCTAATGGACTTGGCATTGACCTCTTGCATGCAGCCACTGTTTCTTTCCCTATGTCCAGTTTCATCTTCTTCATATCATCAGTAGCTACTAGTGACATTGAAACTACACGCTTAACAGCCCTTGATACAGTTCTACTGTCTCTCCTTTTTGGTATTTCATCTTCTTTGGAAGTTGTTGCACCATAAGGATCCAGGCAACTTTCATCATTTAGTGAAGAGCCATTCTGTCCTTTCTCTGGCTCACATTGCTTCTTTGTAATTGTTGCCACTGGTAATACAGAAACTTTTTTATCTAACTTTGGTGATTGTTTTGTCAGAGCTGTAGCAGGAACGAGTTTTGAGTTGGTGACTGCCTTTCAGTGTCCACTGCTGATGGTATCTCATGATTGTTGATCTGGTGAAAGCTAGCAGCATCAATAACATAATCATTATCACAGTCAACATCCAATGTAAATGAAGAAGACTTTGATTTCCTTTGGTTGTGATGCCTTCTATGGCCATCAGACACTGCTACATTTCCAGAAAGTACTGGAAGCAAGGCAGCCGGATGATGCATGCCATTAGGATGTGACAGCTCTACAACTGCACCAGACCTGTCCTTCAAAGCTGTAAGAGCAGTGTTGTTAGAAGAAGCACGTTGGCAAGTAGGATAGTGGGCACCAAGCAAACCACAAAATTCACAAGCAGAATAACCTGTTGATATCTGCTGTTTCTTCTCCTCACTATGTTGTTCTGTTTGTTGTTCCAGAATATGTTCCTGCTGAGTGTTTTGACATTTTTCATTGCACTTATGTCCATAGAAGTCTTCCGAGTGATCAAACATGGAATCACATTCACAACAAACAAGAAAGCTCGAATCTTCAGCAAGATCCTTATACAAGCGTTCTATTGCTTTAGAGACATCCCCATTGTCATCCTCATAGAGCCTTTCTACCACTTTATGCAACTTTAAGAGATGAACAGCAAGTGTCCCTGTGTCCCCAAACATTTTTAGGCAATAAAGGCAGATGAATCGATGGTGAACAATTCTAATATGCAAGAAAAGGTTCCTGTAATCATAATATTGTTTGGATTGCGAACAAAAATACAATTTACGCGTAATTCTGAAACTTGTATCACAAGGATCATTTCCAAAACAAAAATCACTACTAGCACTAAGACTTGATGTCATCCCTGTGCCACCACTTTCATGTGATGCATCTGTTGCTGCAGTCACTGCAGCTGTCTCACAATACTGTTGCACTGGTTGTAGTTGTTGATGCTGCTGCACAGTCTGTTGCTTTGATGTAGAAGCTGGTACTTCATGTAAGGACTGTGCATCATTACCATCCATGCTAGCTTAAATGACTGGTGCAGTACCTGTACACATAAAACAATTAATTGAAATTATGCACCAAATTAAGGAAGCAGAGAGAACAACTACAATATTAATCAACACACAGAATAAACAGATATTATCATACACTTTTAAAGTGATACAGCAATATATAGAAAACAAATTCAATCAATAAAAGTCAGAAATATAATACATATTATTATAGATATGTTGACACTATCAGCCGATTAAAGAAATAAACTGATATTGTATAAAATTGATAAATTAACAACATATATATATCAACTTATAAACAACAACAGTTTAACACTCACACTGGGTTGTAATCTATTGTTCTCCCACAAATCGCAGGAAGAAGGTGTAGGGTATGGGTTGTAAATGGTGTAAGAGGTAGTTTCATTGGGAAATAAATGAGGCTCTGCCATGTTATTGTCTTAGGGATAAAAGGATGAGGGAGATGGGTGAAATGATCAGGGAATTGCATGAAAGGGTCAGGGCACTTGAGGCTTGGCCTGTAAAGGCTCACCCTATGGGGGCATGGCCTGTGGTTACTCAACTTGTAGAGGTTCAACCTGTGGAGGCTCAGTCTGTGGAGGCTCATCCTGTGGAGTTGTAAGGTATCCTTCGTTCTATTTTTAAGATTCTGTTAAAATCCGGACAAGTTTGAGGTTAATTTCAATACACGATACCACAGCTAAAATCGAGTTAACAACACTCCTAGTACAGTAAAGTGAATAAACAGCACATAGCAAACATAAATAAACTATAAACCCATGATATTCCAGCAGGAAATAGGTTATCCCATATAAAAGTAAACTTTCAATACCAGATCCTAACATTGGTTAGGGAGATATTCTGAACGGATTTAAAAGAAGTAAATGTCAAATAATAGTAAATATAGTGCCTAAATAAACTTCTTATCATGATTACTAAACATTATTCCAGAGATAAATAAATAATTTCAGTATAAATCAAATCTAACCCTAAAATTTTGTCATATACCAGGTTTTGGTATTTCTGAGGAGATTTTCATACAGTAAAGATTGTATATAGTTAATAAAAGCCAGGCCTAGACCTACATTAACAATAACTCCACAGTAATATGTAGTTTCAGTGAGATTTGAAGCAGTTTGTAAAGTTTGGAAACACATTTGCATAGCTATTAACATAAACGATTTTAGGTCTTTTTTAAATAGTTTCAAGAATTATAAAGTAGATAAAAACACAGTAAATAATCTTATCTTTCGGTTTTAATAGGTTTCAGGTAGTTTCAGTCCGTAAAATATGAAATATCAGTGAAGAACAGGAAGCCGTTAATAGTCGAAATTATCCAACCTTTAAGCATTAATTCTAACACTTATAAACCATTTCAAAAGCGCTAAGAACAGTTAAAAACCAGTAAACACATGTAATTAATTTTCTATAAACATTTAAAGACATTTTACTAACCTGTAGTTTGTTAATCCAATTTCGGAGTAACTTGTTATAGGCACCGTACACATAATATGCCTTTTCACTGATTTTAAACACTGTCACCCGATATAAAGTAACTAATAAATTAAAACAGTCATAAAGAGAATTAAATTCATCTAAATCTTGTAGTTTCCAGCCGTTTAAGTATTTTTAAATGTTATCTGAACACATAAAATAGATCACTCCACTTTAACATTTTCTTATTCAAAAGCCTACTTAGATTCCGGTTTAAAAAGTAGTTTTTCTTAAAGATCCATTCTTCTAGCTTCATACACATTAATTTCATGTCATTTAAAGCAGTAGAACCGATGTTAGAGAATTTTCTAAACCACTCTGTAATAGCACATGTGTAAATAATAGAACAATTTATTGTGTCTAAGATATCGCACCTACAGAGATGGAATAACTTTTAAAATACGCAGTTTAATACAGGCTACACATTAGTAATTTTCCCGGCTTAATAATCAACACACCTTCAGAGTTATACATAAAATACATGAATAATAAATATGGCTGATTTGAGAAATCTCTATTCTTGTAATAACTCAATCAATTTCTGACCGATTTAAGTAAAGTTTACATTTTTGAGAGGCTAAAATCGGGGCCTACACTTTGGTAATAGTTTCATGTTTATAACTCAAGCCGATTAGAATTTTCGAAAATTCCGGGCGGTGGTGTAATAACGGAAGAATTCCAAATTTGGTCATGTCGTCAGACATAAAAATTAAAGTTAAAGATAAGTTAAAATTTTGCCACCCTATAATACACCCATAAACTCCCATAACTTATTCCGTTTCACATTTTAAATTAAACACTTGGTAGAGAAGTTATGAAATTAAACACGAGGGAATGTTTGAGAGCGCGCAGGAGCTCAGCCGGAGTGCGGCATCACGTGAGGTAAGCCTATATAGGCGAGACAGCGCGCGCAAGCAGGGCCGGTGATTTCAGTCTTTCATCAAACGTGCTGGAATATGCACGTCGGTTGCGCTGGGAAGCAGCTTAGGTGGGGGAAGTATGGCAGCCAAGGACCACGCTTGACCGCCGCCATGTTCGAAGTTCGGCACCATTAATATTCAAACTAACAGTTTTCGACTAATGACTTTCTAAATTACATTTTCATTCTTGGGGTAGTGCGTGTTTTTCTCTGTTTCATAATCTGTGATTTTCGGCGAACGATTTATATCCGATTGCCTTTGCTAACTGTGAACTTTTATAATTAATGTGAAATTTTCAAGAATATAAATTCAGTTATTCAACTTTTGACTTTCATTTCTACAATAACACCTTTCTTACAGGAGGTTAAAGCTGTAAGTGGCGACTGTGGTCATTTTAACAGTTAGCATCCTATATGGTTTAACACGGTAACAGAACTTTTCAGTACTTGGATGACTTTTGGAAGACTTCGAGTTCAGGTGATGAAGCCGATACCAACCCCAATATCCCCCTCAGACCCTGACAGAGTCTCAGCCTATAGTGGAACAGGTTGTAGGTGAAATACGGTTAATGGATGAGGAAGCCAGAAAATGAGGGGGAAATAGGTTTGACCTGATTCTTAAGACTTCCATGGCTGTTTTTGTACATGAATTATAGCTTTATGGACCCTTAAAGCTATAATTCATAGGTTTGACCTGTTACCACTGTCAGAGGGGAAGAGCCTCATATAGATGAAGTAGTAGGTAAGACGCAGCAGAACATTAGGAATTGGGTCATTGAAGGAAAGGACAAGAAGAAAAGTATTCTGCTGCTAGGTAGTAGCCATGGGAGAGGTATAGACCCTCTTCTGCATGATCAGTTAGGCACCTATTGGCAGGTTGCTAGTTTTTTCAAACCTAATGCAACATTAGGTCAGGTAATAGGGGATATAGATTCACTTTGTAGGAGTTCACTAAGGAAAATAATGACAGTGGGGGTGCAGGGAATAGTATTATTAGAAATGCAAGTTTTAGTATAGAGAGGGGCCTCGGGAATGTGTTGAACAAAGCGCAGCACACCAGGGTGGAGCTCATGCAGGTTCTATGTAAGTCACCATGACCGGCCACAATTGAATCACACTGTGAGGTGGGTGAATGTGGAAACAGAGGTGCTACTTGGGAAAGCCATTAGCTCCATTTTGTGGATTGTACCTATGAATACCATTGGTTGGTGAGGTTTTACTAGTAATGCCTATACCTAAATAGAAGGGGCAAGGGTGTAATTTCTGAGTTGCTAGCTAAAGCTTTAAGGGAGCACATTTTCAGTGATGATGGGATCAGCACTGTGCCTTTTTTAGATTAGGGGCTGCTGGTGAAGGGATCAAAATAGATGATCAAAGTAATACTGACTGTATATCCATGGTGGGATCAATCACAAATGTTAATGAAATAGTGAAGCTGCTGAAACAATAACTGACTCGGGCAAACTGGGAAGGCCTGAAAATGTGAAAATGGTGAATGGTAGAAGTATAATGAACAAAGTGATAGAATTTTCAAACTTAATACATACACACGAAACACAGGTAACTATCAGGGTAGAGTCTTGGTTAAAAAAAGAAGTACTAGACCAGTGATGGCCAACCTTCTTCAGTAGCTGGACCAAATTTTAGAAATAGAATTTTCCAGCACACTACTTTCTTTGAAAAAACACTTAAACAATTTTTATGAGCAAAAAATCACTAAAAAATGAAACATAGATACTAAATGAAGTATTAGTAGTGTAATTATTTTAATTCAACTTTTGACTTTGTTTGACAGAACTACATGCATCAATATTAATATTGAAAGAAATGTTAGCTATTCACAAAAAATGCTGTGAATGGGGATCGGTGATTTGTTTTCTAACTAAATATTCTTTATCCAACTGACACGCTGTTCATACACAAGTGTTTCCAAATAGCTGATTCTTCTCATAAACCTTGAAAAATGAAGGCTATTTCTCCTTGTACAGGATTTTTTTTTTTTTTAAAAAAAAGCCAACATGGTGAAATTCAAAATAATTTTATGTTGTAGTGTTGGAAATCTTGAAATTGGTTTTCAGACTTGAGGTTCAAGTTTGGAACTACACTTATTCACAGACAACTGTGTCATGTCTACTTTTAATGACATTGTAATAAGTGAGAGAAGTTTCATTTGAAATGTGACAAGATCAGACATATTATTAGCCAATTGGTCTTTGCCTTGCAGGCAAATGTTCAGGTTATTTAAGTGGCTAGTTATGTCTGCTAGAAATACTAATTTACAGACCCACTCCATGTCTTCAAACTGTAGGATTTTTTTGACTTGCTTGCTTACAATTATTGTATTTCTTGATTCAAATGAAACACTTCTTTTAAAAGTTTTGCATGGAAGAACCATCTTACTTCAGCATAAAACGTAGGCCATCAAACTCTGACTCCAAATACTTGGGGAATTCTTGGAATTTACCTTAGTTAAATGACTTTGATCTTATAGAGTTCACTGTCTTGATAACCATGCTCATAACATGATCCATGGTTAGGGACTTGGAACATAAATTATCTTGACGGATAATGGAATGTATATCCATAAGTCATGATGAGGCTCGGTTGTACACCAGCACTACCGAATGTCCACTGTCTCTAGATCAAGTGAGTGATGATATAGATTTAAAATCAACTTAGTTATGTAGTGTTTGAGACCACAGTTGAAAGTTATATAATTATCCTGTTCCATGGGCCTCATACTAACACACAGCAGGCCGCAAGCAGCCTGCGGGCCACGGGTTGCCCATCCCTGTACTAGACAATGAGGTTTTTCCCAGTGGTTACAGAGTGCACCACAGAGATAGAGGAGCAATTGGTGGAGAGGTTTTCATACTGGGTAGTAAAAAACTAATACAGTTCACTGGTGTTCTTAGATCATGACCATGAGTTACTTGGAGTAAATTTCTGGGGTAGTAAAAAATAAAAAATGAGGGTGTTGGCTGCTTACTGCAGTGGAAGAATGACTGGTAAAGATGCTGCTCTTGGGGAGAAATTAAATTCATGGTAAGAATTCAGAAATGAGAATAGAATGGTCATTATTAATGGGGATTAAAATTTACCAGGTATAAACTGGATAGGAAATAAGAATAATAATACAAGGGAACAGAGATTTGCAAACACCTTAGTACATTTTGAACTTTATTATGATTTTTGAGGAGATTTGGAGACTTCGTAAATTTTCTTAAGAAGAAAGAATGTGCAAAATGTGGAATGTTTGCTGCAATGACTTGCAGTCACCTAATAAGGATTTCAGAGTCCGATTAAATGTGTAATATGTAATCTGATACCCATTTTGAGTATGAAACTTTTGATGAATATACCAAGTGACTTTCAGCATTGTCTTTTTATATATATATGGCACCTCTGACCAGTATCTGTTGTGGTGAAAATGGCAAACCAGACTGGTGACCGTCTGATGAACCTTGCATAAACTTCCAGAGGTATCAGAGTCTAAAGATTACATCCATGGCTACAGTTAACAGTCAGTGTGTTGCCATACCCCAAGCAACATTTAAGTGTTACAAAGTTACAAAGAAGAAATTGGCAGAAAACAAAAACAAAAATAAAGTTTAAAAAAGCAAAAACAGCGAATGTTGCATAACTATTACGTTAAGTATAGTAAAGCATATTATAATGTGATGCTAAACTTCAGTTTAAACTGATGGAGAGAGCACAGTATCGAAGTAGTGAAACAGAAAATAAAGATGATTTCCTCACAACTTACTAACTATTTGGCAGGCTCTCAGTAGCAGCAAGTTGCACAGATTGAATTAGAAGTGACTAAGTTCTTATGGACAGTAATTTGAAAAAGACTTTTATTACAGATAACTATGTATGTTCTCGAGACAGCAATGCTTTATAAAAACTTCGCAGGTTTCAAGCCGCGTCAAAATTGAGCCATCTGGTGACGTTTCGAAAGCTTGCACTGCTTCCATTGTCAAGCCCCGCTTAACATCACTGAAGTCTGCCACACGGTAGTTTATTATATAGCGGCAGCAGCCGGGAACAGAGCGGAAAGTGCGTGGAGGGGCGGTATGATCGGGCCCTGCTCGCTTGGTGATGACATGATTGGGTCACTTCTATGCCCTAATATGGCTCGATTCCGTCTCGTTTGTAATAATCCAATTAATGGCTTCCGAGCTTGGCTTAAATTGAGGCCTTGATCATGATTAATAACATTATTAATAAGCCTAATCTAATAGCCTCCTTCACAACACTGTCCCAAAAGTTATTTGCGTAACAAAGGCGTGTCGTTTTGTAGAAGCATGGTTCGTGTCTGTTGTCAATGGTATGTTTGTCTAAGGCAGATTTTTCTTTTTGTCCAAGTTTAAAATGTCTGATGTGTTCTTTGCATCTTTCTTCAATCAACGATTGATGAAAGACTTCCTATTAATACAATACCAGGTAGCCACCAACCAATACTGGAATTAAAACTGTGAAGTGGAAAGTATATTACTGTGTATAATATGTTGATTTTTTTTTTTAACTATATGATACACAACTTTTTCAAAAATCTTTGAGAATCCTCAAAGTAAAAAAAATAGATTGGTAGTGATCTACATATGTCATGTCTTTATATTTAAAATCTGATTTTATAACTTCGTATTATAGTCTATTTGAAAATAAATTCTGCTTTAAGGATTAATTACAAATATGGTCAAGTGTGAGATTATATTATCTGATCATCTTTTCAGTTATTTACTTGAAATATCACAGCCTTAAGAATTTTTAGGTTTCAGTTGTTTTGTGAGTTTATTTATATCTAAGACTGTTATGGGAGACAAGTGCCATTTGCAAAAGCAGCTTAAAGATTATTTTTTTGCTAATGGCTCATCAACCTCAAGTTCATTAGAGGTGGGAAAGGACTGGTAGCAAGGAACAAAAAGGAATTTTACCATGGTTTATTTTAAAGGAAACATCCCAACATTTGGCTGGAGTGATTTGGGAAAACCATGTAAAACATAAATTCAGATGGGAATTCAAACCTGCTTCCTTCAAAATGCCGCCTGAAGAATCCTTAGAGTGCTATCTGATGATTCATTCTCTACACCTCTAAAACACCTTTTCTAAAACTGAAGTAAAATGTAAGTTAAATATATTAAAAGTTCTCCTTCTTCATCATGCAGAAATCCACTTGTTTTATTTTTATGTATTTTTAGTGATTCACAGATTTTCCTGTTTATTATTTTATTACATTCCAAACAGCATTAACATTTCTACTGGAATTCTTCTTTTTCTCTAATACAAACATTTCCTTGGCCATCCTGACCACATTCCTTAGAACATTATCTGACAAAAAACGTTAAGAACTCATAAGGGAAGCAGGAAACAAAATGAAAATTCACAGGTTGATAGGGTATGTGATGTTATTTCAGTGATTACAAAATCAAATCAAATTTGCAAAGAACTTGGCAGTATGTGTGCATTGATCAGTAAGACATTGCACCTCCCTCTTACCTGGGTGTATACACTGATTCGGTTGGGCAGAGTGTCATTAAGCCATTGTATCCTCTCCTATGGCAATCTGGCCCACAAATGTTGTAACTGCTCCTTGATATCCTGGATACTGGCAACAGGATGGAGTTAATGTCCTAGCTGGTCCCACACATATTCTATTGGGGGAAGATCTAGGAATCTTGTTAGCCATGGGATCACCTCGACATTGGGTAGATAGTTTATAGAGACACATGCTGTTTAAAGTCAAGAATTGTCCTGTTGAAACATACCACCATCATACTGTGGCATGAGAGGTAACACATGAGGACACAGGATGCCCGTGACATAACTTGCTAACATCAATGTTCCCTCAATTACTACTAGCCATGACCTGAAGTCATACCCGATGGCTCTCTGTATCATGATGCCAGGAGCAACACCGCTGCAACTGTCCAAATCATTGGAAGAATGGGATCTCTCCCCATATCACCACCATTCTCGCCAATGATAGTCATCCAACTGATACCAAGTGTGGTATGTGAACGGTTAATGTTCTGGCCTCGCATTTGGGAAGACGCCAGTTCGAATCCCTGTCAGGGCAGCCAGATTTGGGTTTTCTATGGTTTCCCCAAATCACTCCAGGTAAATGCCGGGATGCTTTCTCCAAAAGGCCATGGCTGAATTCCTTCCCATTTCTTGTCCCCAATCCCATCCTGCCTCTAAAGACCTCAATGTTGATGAGGCATAATGCGATAAGTAAAAAAAAAAAAAAAATGTGGTGCAGAACCATATTCATTGCTGCCATTCATCAGCAGTCCATGCTTCCCAGATGTGGCACTACTCCAAATGTAGCCATTTGTGTTGTTATTTATGGCATTCTGGGGATGGTAATTCCTTAGCCCAAGTGCTGCTAGTCTCGAACCAATGATTCGGGATGACACAGAATGTTGCAGGGAGTCCATTACTTGTTCTCGAATCACAGGCACAGATGTGAAAGCGTTATGATGTGACTGGTGCACAATAAGGCAATCCTCCATCCATGGTCAGATGTGATTGATCAGAACCTTGACAATGAGTATGCCTGTCCTCACGTTCCCGTACATTCCAACTTCAGGCCAATAACACATCAGAATGCCCCACAAATATGCGTACTACAGAATTCAGTCAGCCTTGCCAAATGGAGACCCACAATTAGGCACCTCTCAAACTCTCTCAGGTGCTGATAGCAGCGTCACAAATGAGTTTACAGCGACCCCATGTCCTTCACAGTGATCACTCAACATTTGACAATGTTTATGCCCTACATATACCACACTAGGCCTGGCAACAACACTAAACACTGGTGGCAATTCTACCTGCCACAGATAATTGCGTTTACATAGCCGCTAATTGGTGTGTATGTGTACGAACTACATTGACTGTTTTACGCCTCATCATTGAGGAGTTCTTAAAAAAATTGTAGATGGAAAAAGCAGTTTGATGACTTTATTGAAATAGATGAATTTAAGATAAACAAAAGATATAATGAGAAAGACGTTGTGTAGAGAATTAGGCACCAGGGTATGTACTCCACTACAGTTAAATTATATTGGCATTTGGTAATACATGTGAGCAAACGGGGTAAAGCCAAACTCTAAAATGCTAGTATAAGCGGTAAAGTGGTAACAGACAGCAACCGATTAGTATAGCATTTTATTGCTTTCTAGGCTCAAAAGGAAGAAAGCTGGATGGATCAAAAACTATGAAGAAAAATAGTGAAAATAAATTTAAGCATTGAAAACAGAGAAAGCAGCATAGGATATTTAAAAGAAACTTTGGATTAGCATGTAAGAAAGTGGTATGTGAGTCACCATTGTTTGAAATGTGTCAATATCTGACTTTTCTCATATTTGAATTATTGTAGTTTGTTGATCTTACAAAGTTAACTGGGTCTGGCAAAAGCGCTTTGACATATTTCTATTCTGAATGAGATTAATCTGTCCTCTCAGAGTTGTCTTCTAATAAAAGGTTTTTCTTTTTAAGTGTCAAATAAAACAATCAAAGTGACATTTCCTCCTCAAACATCAGCTTACATTCTCCACTGAAAAGTAATGGCCATTCTGCATCCTTGACAACAGCCAGGGGTGTAGCTACTATGGGGCTAGGCAGTGGAGTGCACCGGGGCCCTCACGCTCAGGGGGCCCCAAGCATACCTCAAGGGCCCCTAAGTGCACCTCTAGGGGCCCTCAAGCGCAGTTTAGAGGGCCCACGAGCCTTCACGGCGACTTTTTATTTTTTTTTAGCTCTACCGTCACAGGAGCCCCTCACTAAGGGCCCTCGCTGCTAAGGGGGGGCTGCTCAGGGGCCCCTAGAGAACAATTCAAGGGCCCCATCCTCAGTTCAGGGGGCCTTTACCAGCACACAAAGCAAAAAAAAAGGTCGCCCATCTGGCCTAAGGGCCCAAAATATTTTTTTTTGCACTGGGGCCCTTGTTGGCCTAGCTACGCCACTCACAACAGCATACTAATTCAAAATTACTTGCCATCAAAAACCAGAGCCTGAAGAACAAACATTGTATATTCAAAATACTACCAAATGAATGGAGTGAAATAAAATAAAGAATATGAATAAAACACATCTCAAAAGATTTTAAACAAGTCCTGGTAATCTTTGTCTTGTCTTCCGTCTTCCTGGTGCAACCAGGGCCGGCGCTAGGAATTTCGGGCCCTGGGTAAAAAATGGGCGACCTTTTTTTTTTAGCTGTACAAAAATAGCCAGGCGGATTGTTGGCTTCGAGACCTGGGGCCCCCCATCAGCCGGCGGGCCCGGGTACATTTGACCCGCTTACCCCCCCCCCCCTAATGCTGGCCCTGGGTGCAACTAATAACTTATTAAAAAAAAAAAAGAAGGTAAACCAAACCCCAGAAACTGTAAAAGCAGAAACGGAAATTGTATGTTCAACTAAGTAACATTAAGTATTTACTGTAATGAAATCAGGAAGGCTGGATCTGGAACCTATCTCACATTCTCCCGGATGCCAGGCCAGAGTGTTAACCTTACCCCTACTAAGCTCCATGCGTTTAATAAAGCTCTTGTAGGAAAGTATATACTAATTTTTCTATTTTATTTTATTGACTTAAAATGACCAATTTTACGAGTGTTACAATTGGTGCACGCAGTTGTCTGTGTATTTCAGTAAGTAATTCGCGATCGAGATAGTCACTGAATGGTGACATATAGGGCACTGATAAAGCAATACCAGTTTACCAGCAAGCTGTGATTTACTACTGATTCTTTCTTGTTCAGAGACCGACCAGCAGAGAGACCACAAGCATTGGACTTGACCAATAGTTAGACTAGCACCAACTCAGCCAGCTCTGGTAGATACTTTCAACAGGACTAGTTAAACACTCATCTAAGTAAATCACTAGTTGGTTGTGGAATGCCTACTGGCTGCACATTGATCATCTGTATCATTTTGCTAAGTTAATGAAGACATTCGTTCAACAAGATCGCCAACAAAACTTCATTTTTCCATTTGCAAACAACTCAAAGCTATTCATTCCTTTCCTAACAAGTGCCCACACGTTCACAAGCAACAGGTGTCAGGTATTTACGCAAGAAAGAAGAACCATAAAGTAAGAAGAGGATGGCACAGGTTTGTAGAAAATTTGGGAATAGCAAATTAAAACCTCGGCCCTTTACAAATCTGACATCAGAAGAGGATAGGAGAAGGAAGCAGCTGGCACAGTTTGTTATAGGTTGGTGACCGAGTTAGCAGCGAAAATTGACATTGGTCTCTCCAGACTTTGTGTGTTCGAGTTTCGAGGAAGAAGAGCGGGATATTTTGCTGTCCTGCACGGCACAAAGCAGCTGATGAGCGGGCTTCATTCATCATCAGCACACGAGTAGCGATGCGGGCAGCCAGGCAGCATCGAGCAGCGTTATTGAATTCCAATGGAAAGAGATATCGTGGCAGTTGGCGCGGGCGCCTGGGCTCATCGAGCGTGGCAAATCAGGTCTCCAAAAAGTAAAGTAGGTCTGCAACCACCTGGTTTTGGCTGTAAATTTAGAAGGTAGAGCACTGGGTGTTCAAGGGACAGAAAATGTTTTAAGGTAGGGATGGTCCAAATCGACATTTAAATTTGCCACCAGTATTAATGCTTCAAATTACGCCAATGTGGCAGTCCAGAATCCATTAATGAGTAGTCAAATTACTTTTGAGGGAACGAAGAAGGAATTGGTAAGAGAATTTTTCATTATGTTTGAAGATATTTCGCTGATCTGACGAGTGAATAAGTAATCAAATTGGTAAGAATTAGATTAAGAGACAATGCATTACAATACATAGACTATGACTAGAGCTATAGAAACTGTGAATCGTGCTAGAGCTTAAAGGCAGAACTGATGCAGAGATTCTAAATAAAAACTGTGCAATTTGTGGAGGTATCCTGGCAAAGACGTGGAAAAATTCGCAGATAGAATGAAGGCCATTAATAGTAGTATGCTAACTCTAAATGACAACACAGACCACAATCTTAGAATTCAATGTGATGTAAGGGAATCAAATAAATCCCCGTAATATTGTGTGAAAGCTAAGTGAATGTAGCCGTCTTCTTAGCTGCATAGCCGTGTGGTCTTTCAGCACATAAATGGACTGCACTAGGCACGAATCTCACTTAAGCGAACAAACAAATGTAAATAAACCAATGTAAATAACAAATGTAAATTAATACCTGATAATGAATCCACAGTATTCAAAATGCATTGTAATGTAATAAATTTGCATTCATCAAAGTGACTGAAGGCTGATTTTCATTATATGTTATATATTTTGTAACTTCTGTTTCCTTCCTTAAAACCTTTCTAATCCGTATCAGGCTAACATCACTCAAGCCAAAGAACTCTACACAGCCTTCAATTTAAAATATTTAATATCTTTATTAGACAGTTGTTGTTTTGGCAGCTATCGTCCTCGCAGTTGTCGATACTGCGTCATCAATAATCGGCTGGTGTCAGCTAGAAGGCCTTCATCCTGACAAGAAGAAGAACATCAAGAAGACGATACCATCGGGCAGGTTAGTAATCACACGTCCGATAGTCAATCAGTCAATCAAATCAATATCCACTCGGCCATCCAAAACAGAACTTTGGCGTCATCTGCGGGACTCAAACCTTGCACCACACGCGTAATAACAGAGTTCTACTACAGTGAGAACGATCAAAAGGCGTTTGATTCGTTGTTAGGGGTTTGGGGGCGGGGTGAGATTGAAGATTACATGTTTTCAAAAATAAATTAGGTCTACTCTTGCGCAACCTGTGGAACATGTAGTAACTTTTAAGCAAGTAAAAAACAAGTCGTCGAGTGAACATAAAGTATTCAAACATGTTTACAATGGCAAAAAAAGATGAGTTACAGTTAATATGGGCATTTCCGAAGAAACTGCTTCTATAAGCCAAGTGGCACGGTCATAATTTAGGGGGAAGATAACAAAGGTGTAATTGGAGAAACTGTATTATATTTTACGTCTAAAATCCCAACAGAGGACTTCACGGAGGAAATATTGGTCATACTAACTATGGAAAGGGTATGTATAAGATTTTATGGGGAAAATAATTACCAGTACAAGGAAATAATAGCAATTGAACCATTAATTGCAGAATTGGTTAGGGAGATTTAATAGTGCATTTTAATGGTAATGTGGTATAAAAGCTTGAGGGGCTTGGTAATGCTATTGCTAGAAAATGAACTACCTAGGAAAATTTTCTGGAGGAAATATTGGTGAAAATGGAAAGGCACAGTGTAGCTTAAATAGACAAGGGTTGATCAAAGGCCCAATTTCTCACTACTTTCTTAAAAGGAAGTGCCTTTCATAGCTTTAAGAGGGAATTCTAATGTGGCAGACTTGTGTATAAATGCTATCATTGAAGGGAAAATGTGGAAAATGCTTTTAGATACGGGTGCGCAGCTTTGTTTATTGGAACATGCTATTTGTTGAAAAAGAAGTTATACCCAACAGAGTGCAAAATTACGGGATTAGGTGGAAACGAAGAGAGAGAGAAAAAACATACTTGTGGGCAATGAGGAGTGCTGCACAAAGGTTTATGTGGTATCAAGCTTAAACTCTTTCTAATACAGGATTTTGGAAATGGATTTTTTGTCCAAATATATTATTGGTGGAACAGAGCTTACATTTATTATAAGGAAATAAAACGTGTAGACCCGCACTTCTCGATACCAAACTCACACACAGATTCATTGTAAAAAGTTGAACTAGCAACCCAGAATTTGCCGGTAAGTTAAATCTAAAGTCTTTTGTCATTTTGAAGTTGCAGAATAAGTAATACAAAGAGATCTGGGAATATTATATTCACACCTGTTGAAGATGATCTTCCACATGATGAAAATTATACCAGTATTAATTGAAAATTTAGGCGAAGATGATGTTATAATTCCAAAAGCTCGCCGAATAGCACGGATTGGAGCCCAAAGAGATAAAGAAATAATTAACAAAAATTTTGATATTAAAAATGAGTTTAATTGTGGAACAGAGAATAACTAATTTCATGTTGCTCATGAAGAGCCATATATATGTTTTAAAAATAGTTACTTATCATGCACAGAGAGTGATGCAATTGAAGGTTTATTACAAGAATTTAAGAGTTTATTTGACCCAAAGTAGTTGTTACCAGCTATAGATCTGGTAGAACAACGAATTTTAACGGGAGACGAGAAACCTATATATAAAAAGTCCTACAGAGAGTCATGCCATCAAAAACCAATGATTAGCCAATTTACTAACTAGCAATTAAAAGCTGTAATTATTAGGGTACCTACCTTGTACAAGTCTGTGGATAGTCCCCGTCGTAATCGTGCCGAAAAAGTACTAACAGGGAAACCAAATACCGATTTTGTGTGAACTTTAGGACCTCAAATTCTATTACAACTTCCAACATCTATCCCTGCCTTCCATTGCTAAAACTGTTGTTTGTCTAGACAATGTTAATTTCTTCACCATTCTGGATTTAAAAAGTGGGCACTGTAAGATTAAAAATTTGGAGGAAGATATCCCAAAAACAGCCTTTTCAACACTTTAAAGACATCTCAGATATCTCAACCATTTTCCGTTCTTGTTTATTTCGATGACCAAATATTTTTTTACACCATTGACAACAATGTAATGAGGCTAAGTAACGTATTTGAGCGTTTAAAACAAACTAACTTCACTCTGTCACTTGAAAAATGTAATTTTGCTGCTTCTGAGATCGAATATCTAGGTCATAGTGGAATAAAACAACACCGAAGAGTCCGTCAGCAGTTAAGGTTTTTCCAGCTCACACCAATGTCAAAGAGCTATATTTCTTTTGTTTAGCTTATTACTACCGAAATCATGCCCAGAAAGCTAAACTTCTTACTAACTTGCTGAGGGAGGAAGCTAAATTTGTGTGGACATTAGGTTGTAATGATGTAACGAATACGTTGAAGGAAGCGTTTACTGGCAATCATTTTCAACTTTTCCTATTTTTTCGGAATCTTTTGTCCTATATTCTGAAGAATGAAATGTGGTTGTCAGTTCAGTTTTATCTCAAATTTAAGATGATCTAGAAAAACTTGTTGCTTATGCCTCAAGACAACTTAATAAGACAGAGACCATTTATAACGTTACAGGGTGAGACCTACTGGCAGTTGTGTAGGGGAATCATTATTTCATATGTTATCTACATAGAAACCCATTTAAAATGCGATTAATTGGTTGGCAAATACAATGGGGTCCCGACTGTGGCAGTTGCAACCAGACCAGTGTGATCTTACTGAGATAATATGACCCCAAGTTAAATAGGAGATAACGAGGAAAAACAGAACCCACAATATCTAGAAATAGAGATATCCATGAATAGTTTGTGAAATTTATGACGCTTGACAACTCTACAAGAAAATGATTAAACCAATATGAGTGTGAGACACAACAATGAAACCCATCATCTGTCTGGTTGAGAGCAGTGAAGAGTGACTGACAATTTTTACAGCTTTATAAATTATTTACAGATGTTATTTGGATGTTGAAAATACATCTTGTATGAGGCGTGTCTGGAAAGTAAGTTTAGAGCCTATATAAGGCAGACAGTTAATAAACTAGTACGTGCTCTTGTAAGATAACTCTCGGGTTTGTGGCAAGTGTACTCCATACAAAAGAAGTAGTTTTTTTTCATAGCAGCCCCTAATTCCCACCAAACTATTATCTAATTATTCAATATCGCCCATATAACGAGGAAGGAAGCTTTTCATAAGGTTGGCACCTTTCTTCCCTTTAATATACATTAGCTAACTCATTCTCGACATTTCTAAGACAACATTTCATGAAGCAGTGATAGTAACATTAGGGTACACAAAATTGTGTGCGTAGTGGGTACCCAAAATACTTGAGCTAACGTAGTGTGAGAAACCTAACAGCTTTTCCAATCTGAGAAGTTTTAGTCTATCCACCATACATCTCCAACCTTAGCGACTTTCTTTACCTGAAGAAACAACTTGAAAGACACTTCCACATCAATGACGATATCAAGAGTGAAGTTGAAATGATCAAGAGTGAAGTTGAAATGTATTTCTGGCAGCGTGTCTCTGTGACAGCGGGATACACAAATTAACACCCAGAGTTCACAAACGTTTGGATAATGGTGGTAATTATGTTGAAAAATAAAGTAAGTACCAGTGCATAATGTGTGTTGTAAGTTTTGTGAAACAATCATGCTTTGAATCAATACAGGGTGATTCAAAATGATTGTCGGGGTTTCATGACTGTTTTATTGGCTGTGTACTAAACATTCAAGTATTATCTTTTCATGGATGAATAGACAAAGTCTCAAAGTTTTGTTTTGTAGCAGCCGCTAATCTTATAGTTACATTTTGTTCCGCCAAATGTCAGTGTTTTTTGCAATATGGCAGCTAACGCTATAGAGAAGGCTTTTTACACTCTAGATTTTCACGCGTGTCAGTCAGTTATTGTTGTCCAACGGCACTTTCGAAAAAAATTTATGAAGGATACACCTTCAGACAATTCCATTCGGAGGTGGTATGCGCAGTTCGTGGAGAAGGGCTGCTTATGCAAAGGGAAAAGCAGTGGGCGTCCTTCTGTGTCGGAAGTTGACGTGAACCGCCCCAGAGAAGCTTATCAACGTAGCCCGCAGAAATCAACAAGAAGAGGCAGCAGAGAACTGAACATTCCGCAAACCACAGTTTGGCGCGTGCTACGAAAACGCCTAAAAATGAACGCCTGTCACCTAGGGCTGCTTCAGGCTTTAACACCTGACGATCATCGCAAAATTCTCACGTTTTGCAACATTATGCAAGAAAAAATGGAAGAAGATGGGTTTTGTAAAAAACTCATTTTTAGTGATGAAGCGAACTTTCACTTATGCGGGAAAGTGTGTGGCTTTGGGGGACAGAAAATCCCAGGGCTTTTATTGAACAGCAGCGTGATTCTCACTGCTGTTTCCAAGGCGAAAGTGTACGGCCCGTTCTTCTTCAATGAACAGACAGTAACAGCACTAACGTACCTCGATGTGGTCTCTGAGTGGTTGCTGCCTCAGCTGAAAGAGGTGGATGATTTCATATTCCAACAAGATAGTGCTCCACCTCATTTCAATCGGGAGGTTAGATGGATAGGACGCGGAACCGACAGTGACCAAATGCTCATGGCTTGGCCACCTCGTTCACCAGATTTAACCTCATTTGATTTTTTTCTGTGGGGTTACGTCAAGGATCAAGTTTATCTTCCTCCTCTACCTGCGACTATGCCGCAACTGAGAGAACGGATCAGGGTCGCCTTTCTAAACATTTCTGACTACATGCTGCGTCGCGTGTGGGATGAAATGGACTGTCTCATAGATGTGTGCAGAGTGACACAGGGAGCACATATCGAACATTTGTAATGGATGTAAAAAAACTTGATGAGCTTCTTTACACATCAAAATAAGATTCAAATTTTTATCACAATTGTGCTAAGTGTAGGAATTTTTTGAAACCTTGACAATCATTTTGAATCACCCTGTACAAGCCATTGTATACTTACTTTCAGGGCATACCTGATTTATAGCTATTGTAATCTACTTAAATTTCTGTTTTTGAGCTGACCATAAAGGCACTTATTATATGCTACTTCAAGCATTGCATATAATATTTTATGACCTATTAATCCAAAGCGGTATAGAAAATTCTCGCAGCTTAAAAATTATGGCTAGCTAATGATACGAGAATTAAAATGTATTTGAAGTTATTTCTAGAGAATAAACAAGTGACAAAAGCTGTGACTTTTAGCAAGGTCAAAGAGCTTCATACATAATTTTGAAGAAGAATGAAAACTGTTTACAATAATTTCTTCTCTCGCTCATAGACTATTAAGAAACTCAAGTACCTGTTAAATTGTCATATTGCCCATTTATTTCAAACACATTATTTTAATTTCTAAACTGTGGGTTTTAAAATTTACACAATGGTAAAGAATGTAACAGCTCTCTCTGAAGTCATTCCTTTTCACTTTCTCAACAAATGACTGTAGTTTCATCCGATAATTTACACCCTTCGCCAATTTTGGGTAGGAAAATGATTGTGTGTTGATCTTCCACAAGTTTTTTCTGTATGACAACAGTGTAAGACTACTG
>JARYHS010008074.1:374362136-374381853 GCA_031002005.1 Vandiemenella viatica
ACATTGGCGTAATTTGAAGCATTAATACTGGTGGCAAATTTAAATGTCGATTTGGGCCATCCCTACCTTAAAACATTTTCTGTCCCTGAACACCCAGTGCTCTACCTTCTAAATTTACAGCCAAAACCAGGTGGTTGCAGACCTACTTTACTTTTTGGAGACCTGATTTGCCACGCTCGATGAGCCCAGGCGCCCGCGCCAACTGCCACGATATCTCTTTCCATTGGAATTCAATAACGCTGCTCGATGCTGCCTGGCTGCCCGCATCGCTACTCGTGTGCTGATGATGAATGAAGCCCGCTCATCAGCTGCTTTGTGCCGTGCAGGACAGCAAAATATCCCGCTCTTCTTCCTCGAAACTCGAACTCACAAAGTCTGGAGAGACCAATGTCAATTTTCGCTGCTAACTCGGTCACCAACCTATAACAAACTGTGCCAGCTGCTTCCTTCTCCTATCCTCTTCTGATGTCAGATTTGTAAAGGGCCGAGGTTTTAATTTGCTATTCCCAAATTTCTACAAACCTGTTCCATCCTCTTCTTACTTTATGGTTCTTCTTTCTTGCGTAAATACCTGACACCTGTTGCTTGTGAACGTGTGGGCACTTGTTAGGAAAGGAATGAACAGCTCTGAGTTGTTTGCAAATGGAAAAATGAAGTTTTGTTGGCGATCTTGTTGAACGAATGTCTTCAATAACTTAGCAAAATGATACAGATGATCAATGTGCAGCCAGTAGGCATTCCACAGCCAACTAGTGATTTACTTAGATGAGTGTTTAACTAGTCCTGTTGAAAGTATCTACCAGAGCGGGCTGAGTTGGTGCTAGTCTAACTATTGGTCAAGTCCAATGCTTGTGGTCTCTCTGCTGGTCGGTCTCTGAACAAGAAAGAATCAGTAGTAAATCACAGCTTGCTGGTAAACTGGTATTGCTTTATCAGTGCCCTATATGTCACCATTCAGTGACTATCTCGATCGCGAATTACTTACTGAAATACACAGACAACTGCGTGCACCAATTGTAACACTCGCAAAATTGGTCATTTTAAGTCAATAAAATAAAATAGAAAAATTAGTATATACTTTCCTACAAGAGCTTTATTAAACACATGGAGCTTAGTAGGGGTAAGGTTAACACTCTGGCCTGGCATCCGGGAGAATGTGAGATAGGTTCCAGATCCAGCCTTCCTGATTTCATTACAGTAAATACTTAATGTTACTTAGTTGAACATACAATTTCCGTTTCTGCTTTTACAGTTTCTGGGGTTTGGTTTACCTTCTTTTTTTTTTAATAAGTTATTAGTTGCACCCAGGGCCAGCATTAGGGGGGGGGGGGTAAGCGGGTCAAATGTACCCGGGCCCGCCGGCTGATGGGGGGCCCCAGGTCTCGAAGCCAACAATCCGCCTGGCTATTTTTGTACAGCTAAAAAAAAAAAGGTCGCCCATTTTTTACCCAGGGCCCGAAATTCCTAGCGCCGGCCCTGGTTGCACCAGGAAGACGGAAGACAAGACAAAGATTACCAGGACTTGTTTAAAATCTTTTGAGATGTGTTTTATTCATATTCTTTATTTTATTTCACTCCATTCATTTGGTAGTATTTTGAATATACAATGTTTGTTCTTCAGGCTCTGGTTTTTGATGGCAAGTAATTTTGAATTAGTATGCTGTTGTGAGTGGCGTAGCTAGGCCAACAAGGGCCCCAGTGCAAAAAAAATATTTTGGGCCCTTAGGCCAGATGGGCGACCTTTTTTTTTGCTTTGTGTGCTGGTAAAGGCCCCCTGAACTGAGGATGGGGCCCTTGAATTGTTCTCTAGGGGCCCCTGAGCAGCCCCCCCTTAGCAGCGAGGGCCCTTAGTGAGGGGCTCCTGTGACGGTAGAGCTAAAAAAAAAAAAAAAAGTCGCCGTGAAGGCTCGTGGGCCCTCTAAACTGCGCTTGAGGGCCCCTAGAGGTGCACTTAGGGGCCCTTGAGGTATGCTTGGGGCCCCCTGAGCGTGAGGGCCCCGGTGCACTCCACCGCCTAGCCCCATAGTAGCTACACCCCTGGCTGTTGTCAAGGATGCAGAATGGCCATTACTTTTCAGTGGAGAATGTAAGCTGATGTTTGAGGAGGAAATGTCACTTTGATTGTTTTATTTGACACTTAAAAAGAAAAACCTTTTATTAGAAGACAACTCTGAGAGGACAGATTAATCTCATTCAGAATAGAAATATGTCAAAGCGCTTTTGCCAGACCCAGTTAACTTTGTAAGATCAACAAACTACAATAATTCAAATATGAGAAAAGTCAGATATTGACACATTTCAAACAATGGTGACTCACATACCACTTTCTTACATGCTAATCCAAAGTTTCTTTTAAATATCCTATGCTGCTTTCTCTGTTTTCAATGCTTAAATTTATTTTCACTATTTTTCTTCATAGTTTTTGATCCATCCAGCTTTCTTCCCTTTGAGCCTAGAAAGCAATAAAATGCTATACTAATCGGTTGCTGTCTGTTACCACTTTACCGCTTATACTAGCATTTTAGAGTTTGGCTTTTCCCCGTTTGCTCACATGTATTACCAAATGCCAATATAATTTAACTGTAGTGGAGTACATACCCTGGTGCCTAATTCTCTACACAACGTCTTTCTCATTATATCTTTTGTTTATCTTAAATTCATCTATTTCAATAAAGTCATCAAACTGCTTTTTCCATCTACAATTTTTTAAGAACTCCTCAATGATGAGGCGTAAAACAGTCAATGTAGTTCGTACACATACACACCAATTAGCGGCTATGTAAACGTAATTATCTGTGGCAGGTAGAATTGCCACCAGTGTTTAGTGTTGTTGCCAGGCCTAGTGTGGTATATGTAGGGCATAAACATTGTCAAATGTTGAGTGATCACTGTGAAGGACATGGGGTCGCTGTAAACTCATTTGTGACGCTGCTATCAGCACCTGAGAGAGTTTGAGAGGTGCCTAATTGTGGGTCTCCATTTGGCAAGGCTGACTGAATTCTGTAGTACGCATATTTGTGGGGCATTCTGATGTGTTATTGGCCTGAAGTTGGAATGTACGGGAACGTGAGGACAGGCATACTCATTGTCAAGGTTCTGATCAATCACATCTGACCATGGATGGAGGATTGCCTTATTGTGCACCAGTCACATCATAACGCTTTCACATCTGTGCCTGTGATTCGAGAACAAGTAATGGACTCTCTGCAACATTCTGTGTCATCCCGAATCATTGGTTCGAGACTAGCAGCACTTGGGCTAAGGAATTACCATCCCCAGAATGCCATAAATAACAACACAAATGGCTACATTTGGAGTAGTGCCACATCTGGGAAGCATGGACTGCTGATGAATGGCAGCAATGAATATGGTTCTGCACCACATTTTTTTTTTTTTTTTTACTTATCGCATTATGCCTCATCAACATTGAGGTCTTTAGAGGCAGGATGGGATTGGGGACAAGAAATGGAAGGAATTCAGCCATGGCCTTTTGGAGAAAGCATCCCGGCATTTACCTGGAGTGATTTGGGGAAACCATAGAAAACCCAAATCTGGCTGCCCTGACAGGGATTCGAACTGGCGTCTTCCCAAATGCGAGGCCAGAACATTAACCGTTCACATACCACACTTGGTATCAGTTGGATGACTATCATTGGTGAGAATGGTGGTGATATGGGGAGAGATCCATTCTTCCAATGATTTGGACAGTTGCAGCGGTGTTGCTCCTGGCATCATGATACAGAGAGCCATCGGGTATGACTTCAGGTCATGGCTAGTAGTAATTGAGGGAACATTGATGTGCAAGTTATGTCACGGGCATCCTGTGTCCTCATGTGTTACCTCTCATGCCACAGTATGATGGTGGTATGTTTCAACAGGACAATTCTTGACTTTAAACAGCATGTGTCTCTATAAACTATCTACCCAATGTCGAGGTGATCCCATGGCTAACAAGATTCCTAGATCTTCCCCCAATAGAATATGTGTGGGACCAGCTAGGACATTAACTCCATCCTGTTGCCAGTATCCAGGATATCAAGGAGCAGTTACAACATTTGTGGGCCAGATTGCCATAGGAGAGGATACAATGGCTTAATGACACTCTGCCCAACCGAATCAGTGTATACACCCAGGTAAGAGGGAGGTGCAATGTCTTACTGATCAATGCACACATACTGCCAAGTTCTTTGCAAATTTGATTTGATTTTGTAATCACTGAAATAACATCACATACCCTATCAACCTGTGAATTTTCATTTTGTTTCCTGCTTCCCTTATGAGTTCTTAACGTTTTTTGTCAGATAATGTTCTAAGGAATGTGGTCAGGATGGCCAAGGAAATGTTTGTATTAGAGAAAAAGAAGAATTCCAGTAGAAATGTTAATGCTGTTTGGAATGTAATAAAATAATAAACAGGAAAATCTGTGAATCACTAAAAATACATAAAAATAAAACAAGTGGATTTCTGCATGATGAAGAAGGAGAACTTTTAATATATTTAACTTACATTTTACTTCAGTTTTAGAAAAGGTGTTTTAGAGGTGTAGAGAATGAATCATCAGATAGCACTCTAAGGATTCTTCAGGCGGCATTTTGAAGGAAGCAGGTTTGAATTCCCATCTGAATTTATGTTTTACATGGTTTTCCCAAATCACTCCAGCCAAATGTTGGGATGTTTCCTTAAAAAAACCATGGTAAAATTCCTTTTTGTTCCTTGCTACCAGTCCTTTCCCACCTCTAATGAACTTGAGGTTGATGAGCCATTAGCAAAAAAATAATCTTTAAGCTGCTTTTGCAAATGGCACTTGTCTCCCATAACAGTCTTAGATATAAATAAACTCACAAAACAACTGAAACCTAAAAATTCTTAAGGCTGTGATATTTCAAGTAAATAACTGAAAAGATGATCAGATAATATAATCTCACACTTGACCATATTTGTAATTAATCCTTAAAGCAGAATTTATTTTCAAATAGACTATAATACGAAGTTATAAAATCAGATTTTAAATATAAAGACATGACATATGTAGATCACTACCAATCTATTTTTTTTACTTTGAGGATTCTCAAAGATTTTTGAAAAAGTTGTGTATCATATAGTTAAAAAAAAAATCAACATATTATACACAGTAATATACTTTCCACTTCACAGTTTTAATTCCAGTATTGGTTGGTGGCTACCTGGTATTGTATTAATAGGAAGTCTTTCATCAATCGTTGATTGAAGAAAGATGCAAAGAACACATCAGACATTTTAAACTTGGACAAAAAGAAAAATCTGCCTTAGACAAACATACCATTGACAACAGACACGAACCATGCTTCTACAAAACGACACGCCTTTGTTACGCAAATAACTTTTGGGACAGTGTTGTGAAGGAGGCTATTAGATTAGGCTTATTAATAATGTTATTAATCATGATCAAGGCCTCAATTTAAGCCAAGCTCGGAAGCCATTAATTGGATTATTACAAACGAGACGGAATCGAGCCATATTAGGGCATAGAAGTGACCCAATCATGACATCACCAAGCGAGCAGGGCCCGATCATACCGCCCCTCCACGCACTTTCCGCTCTGTTCCCGGCTGCTGGCGCTATATAATAAACTACCGTGTGGCAGACTTCAGTGATGTTAAGCGGGGCTTGACAATGGAAGCAGTGCAAGCTTTCGAAACGTCACCAGATGGCTCAATTTTGACGCGGCTTGAAACCTGCGAAGTTTTTATAAAGCATTGCTGTCTCGAGAACATACATAGTTATCTGTAATAAAAGTCTTTTTCAAATTACTGTCCATAAGAACTTAGTCACTTCTAATTCAATCTGTGCAACTTGCTGCTACTGAGAGCCTGCCAAATAGTTAGTAAGTTGTGAGGAAATCATCTTTATTTTCTGTTTCACTACTTCGATACTGTGCTCTCTCCATCAGTTTAAACTGAAGTTTAGCATCACATTATAATATGCTTTACTATACTTAACGTAATAGTTATGCAACATTCGCTGTTTTTGCTTTTTTTAAATTTATTTTTGTTTTTGTTTTCTGCCAATTTCTTCTTTGTAACTTTGTAACACTTAAATGTTTCTTGGGGTATGGCAACACACTGAATGTTAACTTTAGCCATGGATGTAATCTTTAGACTCTGATACCTCTGGAAGTTTATGCAAGGTTCATCAGACGGTCACCAGTCTGGTTTGCCATTTTCACCACAACAGATACTGGTCAGAGGTGCCATATATATATATAAAGACAATGCTGAAAGTCACTTGGTATATTCATCAAAAGTTTCATACTCAAAATGGGTATCAGATTACATATTACACATTTAATCGGACTCCGAAATCCTTATTAGGTGACTGCAAATCATTGCAGCAAACATTCCACATTTTTCACATTCTTTCTTCTTAAGAAAATTTACAAAGTCTCCAAATCTCCTCAAAAATCATAATAAAGTTCAAAATGTACTAAGGTGTTTGCAAATCTCTGTTCCCTTGTATTATTATTATTATTTCCTATCCAGTTTATACCTGGTAAATTTTAATCCCCGTTAATAATGACCATTCTATTCTCATTTCTGAATTCTGAGCATGAATTTCATTTCTCCCCAAGAGCAGCATCTTTACCAGTCATTCTTCCACTGCAGTAAGCAGCCAACACCCTGATTTTTTCCTACCCCAGAAATTTACTCCAAGTAACTCATGGTCATGATCTAAGAACACCAGTGAACTGTATTAATTTTTTACTACCCAGTATGAAAACCTCTCCACCAATTGCTCCTCTATCTCTGTGGTGCACTCTGTAACCACTGGGAAAAACCTCATTGTCTAGTACAGGGATGGGCAACCCGTGGCCCACAGGATGCTTGCGGCCCGCTGTGTGTTAGTATGAGGCCCATGGAACAGGATAATTATATAACTTTCAACTGTGGTCTCAAGCACTACATAACTAAGTTGATTTTAAATCTATATCATCACTCACTTGATCTAGAGACAGTGGACATTCGGTAGTGCTGGTGTACAACCGAGCCTCATCATGACTTATGGATATACATTCCATTATCCGTCAAGGTAATTTATGTTACAAGTCCCTAACCATGGATCATGTTATGAGCATGGTTATCAAGACAGTGAACTCTATAAGATCAAAGTCATTTAACTAAGTCAATTCCAAGAATTCCCCAAGCATTTGGAGTCAGAGTTTGATGGCCTACGTTTTATGCTGAAGTAAGATGGTTCTTCCATGCAAAACTTTTAAAAGAAGTGTTTCATTTGAATCAAGAAATACAATAATTGTAAGAAGCAAGTCAAAAAAATCCTACAGTTTGAAGACATGGAGTGGGTCTGCAAATTAGTATTTCTAGCAGACATAACTAGCCACTTAAATAACCTGAACATTTGCCTGCAAGGCAAAGACCAATTGGCTAATAATATGTCTGATCTTGTCACATTTCAAATGAAACTTCTCTCACTTATTACAATGTCATTAAAAGTAGAAATGACACAGTTGTCTGTGAATAAGTGTAGTTCCAAACTTGAACCTCAAGTCTGAAAACCAATTTCAAGATTTCCAACACTACAACATAAAATTATTTTGAATTTCACCATGTTGGCTTTTTTAAAAAAAAAAAAAAAATCCTGTACAAGGAGAAATAGCCTTCATTTTTCAAGGTTTATGAGAAGAATCAGCTATTTGGAAACACTTGTGTATGAACAGCGTGTCAGTTGGATAAAGAATATTTAGTTAGAAAACAAATCACCGATCCCCATTCACAGCATTTTTTGTGAATAGCTAACATTTCTTTCAATATTAATATTGATGCATGTAGTTCTGTCAAACAAAGTCAAAAGTTGAATTAAAATAATTACACTACTAATACTTCATTTAGTATCTATGTTTCATTTTTTAGTGATTTTTTGCTCCTAAAAATTGTTTAAGTGTTTTTTCAAAGAAAGTAGTGTGCTGGAAAATTCTATTTCTAAAATTTGGTCCAGCTACTGAAGAAGGTTGGCCATCACTGGTCTAGTACTTCTTTTTTTAACCAAGACTCTACCCTGATAGTTACCTGTGTTTCGTGTGTATGTATTAAGTTTGAAAATTCTATCACTTTGTTCATTATACTTCTACCATTCACCAGTAACACCTTATTACTGACTTTTTGACATTTTCAGGCCTTCCCAGTTTGCCCGAGTCAGTTATTGTTTCAGCAGCTTCACTATTTCATTAACATTTGTGATTGATCCCACCATGGATATACAGTCAGTATTACTTTGATCATCTATTTTGATCCCTTCACCAGCAGCCCCTAATCTAAAAAAGGCACAGTGCTGATCCCATCATCACTGAAAATGTGCTCCCTTAAAGCTTTAGCTAGCAACTCAGAAATTACACCCTTGCCCCTTCTATTTAGGTATAGGCATTACTAGTAAAACCTCACCAACCAATGGTACTCATAGGTACAATCCACAAAATGGAGCTAATGGCTTTCCCAAGTAGCACCTCTGTTTCCACATTCACCCACCTCACAGTGTGATTCAATTGTGGCCGGTCATGGTGACTTACATAGAACCTGCATGAGCTCCACCCTGGTGTGCTGCGCTTTGTTCAACACATTCCCGAGGCCCCTCTCTATACTAAAACTTGCATTTCTAATAATACTATTCCCTGCACCTCCCACTGTCATTATTTTCCTTAGTGAACTCCTACAAAGTGAATCTATATCCCCTATTACCTGACCTAATGTTGCATTAGGTTTGAAAAAACTATCAACCTGCCAATAGGTGCCTAACTGATCATGCAGAAGAGGGTCTATACCTCTCCCATGGCTACTACCTAGCAGCAGAATACTTTTCTTCTTGTCCTTTCCTTCAATGACCCAATTCCTAATGTTCTGCTGCGTCTTACCTACTACTTCATCTATATGAGGCTCTTCCCCTCTGACAGTGGTAACAGGTCAAACCTATGAATTATAGCTTTAAGGGTCCATAAAGCTATAATTCATGTACAAAAACAGCCATGGAAGTCTTAAGAATCAGGTCAAACCTATTTCCCCCTCATTTTCTGGCTTCCTCATCCATTAACCGTATTTCACCTACAACCTGTTCCACTATAGGCTGAGACTCTGTCAGGGTCTGAGGGGGATATTGGGGTTGGTATCGGCTTCATCACCTGAACTCGAAGTCTTCCAAAAGTCATCCAAGTACTGAAAAGTTCTGTTACCGTGTTAAACCATATAGGATGCTAACTGTTAAAATGACCACAGTCGCCACTTACAGCTTTAACCTCCTGTAAGAAAGGTGTTATTGTAGAAATGAAAGTCAAAAGTTGAATAACTGAATTTATATTCTTGAAAATTTCACATTAATTATAAAAGTTCACAGTTAGCAAAGGCAATCGGATATAAATCGTTCGCCGAAAATCACAGATTATGAAACAGAGAAAAACACGCACTACCCCAAGAATGAAAATTAAGTTTAGAAAGTCATTAGTCGAAAACTGTTAGTTTGAATATTAATGGTGCCGAACTTCGAACATGGCGGCGGTCAAGCGTGGTCCTTGGCTGCCATACTTCCCCCACCTAAGCTGCTTCCCAGCGCAACCGACGTGCATATTCCAGCACGTTTGATGAAAGACTGAAATCACCGGCCCTGCTTGCGCCGCTGTCTCGCCTATATAGGCTTACCTCACGTGAGGCCGCACTCCGGCTGAGCTCCTGCGCGCTCTCAAACATTCCCTCGTGTTTAATTTCATAACTTCTCTACCAAGTGTTTAATTTAAAATGTGAAACGGAATAAGTTATGGGAGTTTATGGGTGTATATAGGTGGCAAAATTTTAACTTATCTTTAACTTTAATTTTTATGTCTGACACATGACCAAATTTGGAATTCTTCCGTTATTACACCACCGCCCGGAATTTTCGAAAATTCTAATCGGCTTGAGTTATAAACATGAAACTATTACCAAAGTGTAGGCCCCGATTTTAGCCTCTCAAAAATGTAAACTTTACTTAAATCGGTCAGAAATTGATTGAGTTATTACAAGAATAGAGATTTCTCAAATCAGCCATATTTATTATTCATGTATTTTATGTATAACTCTGAAGGTGTGTTGATTATTAAGCCGGAAAAATTACTAATGTGTAGCCTGTATTAAACTGCGTATTTTAAAAGTTATTCCATCTCTGTAGGTGCGATATCTTAGACACAATAAATTGTTCTATTATTTACACATGTGCTATTACAGAGTGTTTTAGAAAATTCTTTAACATCGGTTCTACTGCTTTAAATGACATGAAATTAATGTGTATGAAACTAGAAGAATGGATCTTTAAGAAAAACTACTTTTTAAACCGGAATCTAAGTAGGCTTTTGAATAAGAAATGTTAAAGTTGAGTGATCTATTTTATGTGTTCAGATAACATTTAAAAATACTTAAACGGCTGGAAACTACAAGATTTAGATGAATTTAATTCTCTTTATGACTGTTTTAATTTATTAGTTACTTTATATCGGGTGACATGTTTAAAATCAGTGTAAAAAGCATATTATGTGTACGGTGCCTATAACAAGTTACTCCGAAATTGGATTAACAAACTACAGGTTAGTAAAATGTCTTTAAATGTTTATAGAAAATTAATTACATGTGTTTACTGGCTTTTAACTGTTCTTAGCGCTTTTGAAATGGTTTATAAGTGTTAGAATTAATGCTTAAAGGTTGGATAATTTCGACTATTAACGAGCTTCCTGTTCTTCACTGATATTTCATATTTTACGGACTGAAACTACCTGAAACCTATTAAAACTGAAAGATAAGATTATTTACTGTGTTTTTATCTACTTTTTAATTCTTGAAACTATTTAAAAAGCCTAAAATCGTTTATGTTAATAGCTTATGCAAATGTGTTTACAAACTTTACAAACTGCTTCAAATCTCACTGAAACTACATATTACTGTGAAGTTATTGTTAATGTAGGTCTAGGCCTGGCTTTTATTAACTATATACAATCTTTACTGTATGAAAATCTCCTCAGAAATACCAAAATCTGGTATATGACAAAATTTTAGGGTTAGATTTGATTTATACTGAAATTATTTATTTATCTCTGGAATAATGCTTTAGTAATCATGATAAAAGTTTGTTTAGACTATATTTACTATTATTTGACATTTACTTCTTTTAAATCAGTTCAGAATATCTCCCTAACCAATGTTAGGATCTGGTATTGAAAGTTTACTTTTATATGGGATAACCTATTTCCTGCTGGAATATCATGATTTTATAGTTTATTTATGTTTGCTATGTGCTGTTTATTCACTTTACTGTACTAGGAGTGTTGTTAACTCGATTTTAGCTGTGGTATCGTGTATTGAAATTAACCTCAAACTTGTCCGGATTTTAACAGAATCTTAAAATAGAACGAAGGATACCTTACAACTCCACAGGATGAGCCTCCACAGACTGAGCCTCCACAGGTTGAACCTCTACAAGTTGAGTAACCACAGGCCATGCCCCCATAGGCTGAGCCTTTACAGGCCAAGCCTCAAGTGCCCTGACCCTTTCATGAATTCCCTGATCATTTCACCCATCTCCCTCATCCTTTTATCCCTAAGACAATAACATGGCAGAGCCTCATTTATTTCCCAATGAAACTACCTCTTACACCATTTACAACCCATACCCTACACCTTCTTCCTGCGATTTGTGGGAGAACAATAGATTACAACCCAGTGTGAGTGTTAAACTGTTGTTGTTTATAAGTTGATATATATGTTGTTAATTTATCCATTTTATACAATATCAGTTTATTTCTTTAATCGGCTGATAGTGTCAACATATCTATAATAATATGTATTATATTTCTGACTTTTATTGATTGAATTTGTTTTCTATATATTGCTGTATCACTTTAAAAGTGTATGATAATATCTGTTTATTCTGTGTGTTGATTAATATTGTAGTTGTTCTCTCTGCTTCCTTAATTTGGTGCATAATTTCAATTAATTGTTTTATGTGTACAGGTACTGCACCAGTCATTTAAGCTAGCATGGATGGTAATGATGCACAGTCCTTACATGAAGTACCAGCTTCTACATCAAAGCAACAGACTGTGCAGCAGCATCAACAACTACAACCAGTGCAACAGTATTGTGAGACAGCTGCAGTGACTGCAGCAACAGATGCATCACATGAAAGTGGTGGCACAGGGATGACATCAAGTCTTAGTGCTAGTAGTGATTTTTGTTTTGGAAATGATCCTTGTGATACAAGTTTCAGAATTACGCGTAAATTGTATTTTTGTGCGCAATCCAAACAATATTATGATTACAGGAACCTTTTCTTGCATATTAGAAAGGTTCACCATCGATTCATCTGCCTTTATTGCCTAAAAATGTTTGGGGACACAGGGACACTTGCTGTTCATCTCTTAAAGTTGCATAAAGTGGTAGAAAGGCTCTATGAGGATGACAATGGGGATGTCTCTAAAGCAATAGAACGCTTGTATAAGGATCTTGCTGAAGATTCGAGCTTTCTTGTTTGTTGTGAATGTGATTCCATGTTTGATCACTCGGAAGACTTCTATGGACATAAGTGCAATGAAAAATGTCAAAACACTCAGCAGGAACATATTCTGGAACAACAAACAGAACAACATAGTGAGGAGAAGAAACAGCAGATATCAACAGGTTATTCTGCTTGTGAATTTTGTGGTTTGCTTGGTGCCCACTATCCTACTTGCCAACGTGCTTCTTCTAACAACACTGCTCTTACAGCTTTGAAGGACAGGTCTGGTGCAGTTGTAGAGCTGTCACATCCTAATGGCATGCATCATCCGGCTGCCTTGCTTCCAGTACTTTCTGGGAATGTAGCAGTGTCTGATGGCCATAGAAGCATCACAACCAAAGGAAATCAAAGTCTTCTTCATTTACATTGGATGTTGACTGTGATAATGATTATGTTATTGATGCTGCTAGCTTTCACCAGATCAACAATCATGAGATACCATCAGCAGTGGACACTGAAAGGCAGTCACCAACTCAAAACTCGTTCCTTGCTACAGCTCTGACAAAACAATCACCAAAGTTAGATAAAAAAGTTTCTGTATTACCAGTGGCAACAATTACAAAGAAGCAATGTGAGCCAGAGAAAGGACAGAATGGCTCTTCACTAAATGATGAAAGTTGCCTGGATCCTTATGGTGCAACAACTTCCAAAGAAGATGAAATACCAAAAAGGAGAGACAGTAGAACTGTATCAAGGGCTGTTAAGCGTGTAGTTTCAATGTCACTAGTAGCTACTGATGATATGAAGAAGATGAAACTAGACATAGGGAAAGAAACAGTGGCTGCATGCAAGAGGTCAATGCCAAGTCCATTAGCTGCTGAATCTGACAGTTGCAGCAGTCACAGCCAGGTTTCCGATCAACTTCATATTGACACACAGGAATCATGCAGGTGTGTTACAAGTGGCAACAAAGATGTTAATGATGAAGAGAATGATCAGACAACTCTGCCAGGAGATTCACTTGCCAAAGACATTGCAGCTGAAGACAATGCTGCCAGCTCAACAGCACATAAAGATACTGATATGACAGAGTCAAACACACTTGCAGAGGCTTCAGAAAAGTCAGGTATCTTCAGACGCTCGAGCTCTGAGTCAATTTCAGATTCATATGTGTCTTTTGTTAACACTAGTACTGGAAGTGAGGAGGAAGAGGAATCTAGTTCTTCATCTGAGGTAGGAATGGAAGAAATGTCATCTGGTGAAGAGAGGAAATTTTCCTCTGAAGTGTGACTTCATTCTTATGTAATAGCGAAGCTGCTCAGCTTGTGACTGACAGTTTCTGATAAAATTTAATGGTTATGTGATAACCCTACTAGAGTTGTATTTCCTTTTTTTTTCTTTGCTTAATTAGTACTCAAATTGTGAGAAATTATAATTATTGACATTTCTTCAGTGCCAGTTAGGATTAATCCAGTTATATACGAACAGCTTCTAGGAAGTTTTGTACCTGTTAATATAATTTCAGATTTAATACAATTTTATATTACACCTTGTTGCAGGAGATTAAATTTCACTCCCTTGTTTTTGTTCTACTGTTACCCTCCTGCATTGTTTTTTTTTTTTTTTTTGGTCTGCTGATTTAGTTGTTGAGAGGAGCGAAATCTTGACTAAATTTGATATTCTAAAGTTTGAAAATGTAGCATCACATCTTGGATTCTAATGGTCAGGTATTGACTTTGCGGGTAGTGTTGCCTCTTTTCTTGGAGACATGTTATTAATATTTTTTTTACCAATTTTTTTAGATTGCTACATGCACTTCTTCACAATTTTATATGTGTTCAGTCACTGAAGTATATAACTGTCCACAATTTGACTAAAAATAAAAACTCAGTGTGTGTATTATATTTTAAATTGTTAGATAATGCTAGCTGCTTCCATTTTTTTCCATCCATTCAATATTTTTCTGTTTCAAGTATGATGAGCAAGTGTTTTTCTTTTAAAATGAAACTTTTCTTTATTCTTAGATGGTTGTTGTTTTTAATATTCCGGCAGTTATAAATTGCAAAGTGCAGAGTAGGAATAACAAGAAAATGATTTTATGATTTATATTTCTCCATTACCATAATTCTGTACAAGAAATTCATTGTGTGCGTAAATGAATCTTCTTAAAAAAATTAAAAAAATTAAAAATACTGTATATGACATCCAATTTGTATTCAAGTATGTAATATAACTGATAATGTGACTAGTACAAGTTTTGAATAAGTTAACAGTTCTTTTTTGTTTAAGTCTGGTAACAATTGGTTTTCTTTGCCCAACGAAATATAAAAATGAATCATGTGACTACTGGTTTTATGTTACATTTATAATTTTCAGTTATTTATGTATATAAGATTGAAAAGTATCCCTTGATGTTTTTTGTATTAATATACACAATGTGTGACATTATACCGTCCACTAGAAGTGCCTTAATGTGGGTTCATTTAACTTTGGTTAGAGGTAACATGAATAACATGTAATTGTTAACTATAGTAGTCTCAGTTTTAGTATTAGCTACTCTGACTGACAGCCTCAAAGTGAGTCATAATTTGGATGAGAATTGCTTAAAATGTTTATGAGACAACAGATAATAATTATAACTATGAAATCAGATTTCCTAAAACTACAAATGTTGATGTTTTTAATGCATATTCAAGTCTCTGGGCTTGGCTATTAAACTGTCAGTTAGGCTTTAAATAGCAGTGATAAATAATTACCTCCCATTGATCTTAAGCTGTCACAATTGTTTGTAAAGCAGACCAATTTTTTTGTATATTTTTTATTTAGACATTAAACATGTTACCTTACAAAATAAAAATATATATTTAACAATATTTTCTTTTTTCTCTGCTTGTAAATCCTATGCTGTATTCAACAAATTAATTTTCTAAAATAGTTCCAGTTTGTTCGGCAACATGACTTGTAAATAATTTTTATCTATTTCATTTGTTGCTGGAAGCTGATGGCTGAGGCAAAATAATTTGTTAAATATTTAAGATATACTGGAGGTACTGAAATGAAGTTTGGGTAATTGATAATTAAAATCGTAGGTGGCAGAACAGCGCCTGGTACTGATAACAAGCTTAAATGCTGAAAAATGAACTAAACATTACAACTTGTTGCTGAAATGTTATACCATTTAAGAAGCCAGTAATCACTGTGAATCACATTGCAGGAGTTTAGTAGCCCAACTGGTGTAGGTTTAAATCCATCAGCCAGTGTACAAGATAACTGGAGTACCATTTTAAGGACATTTTCTGTAAATTATCAAGATGAATGATAACACAATTCTCCAAACCACCAAAATACGAATTTAACAAACTGAAAAATTTGTCCAGGAGTCAAATAGTTTTACAAGTAAAGTTTGACAAATGACATTCTAACAACTTCCCTCTTTATATTTTCATATTTTTGTGCATGTTAAGAAGAAAATTGATGCTTTAACAAAAAAAACCTATAGAATTAAAAGAACAGAAAGATTTAGTAGCAAATGAAGTTGAAATAATGTATGGGTGACTATAAAACAAGCCATCCCAGTTTCTAAAAACAAGTTAATTTGAACATTTACAAGCATAGGGAAAGTAAAGCTCTCATTTACTTGAGTGAAGTCACAAGGGTTGGGATAGTCAAGAACAAGACTAATACTATTAACAATATATTTTAATTATAAGTAGGCTAAATTGTGTAGGCGAGTGGTGAAACACATGGGCGACAGACTATAATCAGTGGAAACGAAGTGTGTGGAGAGACGAAGAGGAAATAGTTGTGGAAATATAATATTATTTAAAAAGATTTATTTTTGAGAAAATAATATAGTAAAATCAATGTATTGTTGACAATAGCAGTGTATATATAGTAATAGAGTAGAAATGATAGTGGAAAAAGAAAAATTATAAATAATTTTTAAAAAAATGTATGCACCTCCCAACAGAAAGGTTGCTATCACATCTCTGCAGGGGCAGATCCAGGGGGGGGGGGGAGCTAGGGGGCTCAAGCCCCCCAAAAGCATCTAGGTCCACCCCCAACATTGTAATTTTTTTTTTCTTAGCTCTATGGATTTGAGGCCCGAGGAGGCTAAAAAGACTACCACATGGCCGACTCAAGCTAAAATCCACTGAAGGCAAGCCCCCACAACCAAAGTCCACTCAAGCCAAGCCCCCCCCCCCCAAACGAAAGTCCGCTCAAGCCTCTCCCAAACCAAAATCCTGGATCCGCCCCTGCATCTCTGTTCACATCAAGTCCACAAGTTTACAATTGTATCTTCAATTTGACAGTTGCAATTCCTTCCAAACCAAATGTTCAATTCCCTGCAGTACGAGTTATACTCATCACTTCTGATTAAGAATCCATCTCCAAGAGCTCACACATAGTCACAAACCTTTATTTCACGCAGTTACAACCAAAATATTGCAAAAGTAAATCTCTTGTGCCATGCATGACATGCCTTTTCTGCAGCAATCAAAAATTAACTGAAGCTCTATATTAGACACCCAGCAAATCTTTTAATTTGTATTAGACTTCATACGTGACTTTCCTGAAATATGCATCATTTTGCATCAAATCCTTTCTAATACACTTGTCAACCCCCTTCCCCTTTCCTTGTAATGTGTATCAGTAGACCTTCCAATCTTAAAATATCGGTCCATAAATACTGACATGACTATTGCATGGATCCTTCCCTTATAGTAGACTGAAAGTCTTTGACAACATATCCAGCCACAACCATCTACTCCAATCCTGCCACTGAGGAAACCATTTGCATTATTCGTCATTTTACATGCACTACAACCCATCTCCTATGTCCCACTCTCGTTGGTGTAACTTCTTTCCACTTTTCTTCATTTTTGTCTTGTTTCATCATACATTATAAATGTTTGTCTTTTGTAATATGGTTGAGGTCAGTATTTTTTCACAGGATTTCTATCTCTTTAGCCTCTTCTTCCATTGAATTTTTTTCTGTAAACAATGTCTCCAATGCCTACATAGTCCTTTCATTTCATTTGGAAAATTATCCAACTGTGTCCCATGTGTCCCACAGTCATTTATGTATATTATCTCCATTTTCTTCTTATTTTTGTCTAGTTACGTCAGTTGCCTTTTGTAATACCTCACTGCTTTGGTTTCCTCTTTCTAATGTTTATCCTGTGTTGTAAGCTTTATTTCCAGTTTTTAGTTTCCAATCATTATTTTATACCTACACATCACTGGTACCTATCCATACTGGTGATCCCTGTTGATGGGTAGTTATCCTCTTCAGTGTCCTATGAAATATTTTATACCAGTTTCTGTTTTGCGTTATGGCATCCCGTTTGTATTGAAACTATTTCTTTTTCTCTCTCACACATACTGATTATATCACATGTAGAAACTTACTTGTCCCAGTACTATTTCAATTCCTCCTGTTTTGCCAAACTACATTATCTCACACTGTTCTTTCAGTCTTGCCTATCCCTAAACATTCCACGGAATCAATTAACCATAAGACTTCCAGTTTCTAATTGTCACCCATAATTCCATCTGTCCCTCTATGCATTTCACTCTGTTTAGCTGGTCCTCCAAAAATATGTGTATAAAGCTAACCTGCATTCCACCCAACTTTCCCTCTTCTACAAAATCCTCTGCCTTTCATCCCCTCACCTTATCCGTTATACTCAATAGGCCCTGTCAGATACAAGTGCAACCTACATAAAAACATCTGTTCAAGCTTTTAGCTCTCAGTAACAGCTAACTTGCTCCATGTCTCTCCCTCCCCTGTCAATACTCCACTCCTGCACATCACACACCATCTCCTCCCCACACTTTTCCCACATTCGCAATCTACCCATAAAAAGTGGACTTCCAAGTTCCAGTGCTGTCCTTGGCTGTTTCCTTGTTTTTAGCCAACAATGACAGAACTGAATATAAGACTGATTGCTCAGACTATCAAAATTCCTTCTCTCACCTGTCTTGCTGGACAATAGGTTGCAATTAAATTCAGGCTGGACCCAGCACATAAATGCATAGCAAGTAGGATAATTCTGTTATTAGCTCAGCCAATAAGAATCATCTTCTCAGCTTCTATCCCATCTTTATTCATTCATCTTTATTCATGTGTAATGAAATGAAATAGCTTTCATTGCAGAAATACAGAGACCATCAAGTATATAGCAAATGTCAACTAAGTGCTACCTAAAAATTACACAACACTGTACATAGAATAACAAAGCTTGTAATAAAACAAGTATAAACATAGGCCACACAAGTGATGTAATAAACTATTAAACTTTAATTTGAACATTTAAAAAAAAATCATTTAATTTGTACACAAAGTTATTAGGAACTGAGTAGGGGAGTGCGGAGAGGGTTTGAACAGAGGGAGACTCCAGACATTGCTAGATTTCATACAAGGAGAAGAATAGTTGGCAGCGCTGCTGCTTGTTTTGGTGAGTCATCAGTTGCTTTTGAATGGCCGGTGCCAATAGTCAGGCTATAATAATCCACATTGTTGTCCCGACCCATTTTTTTAATTTGTATATTCTGATGTAAGTATTGATGCTCCATTGCGAAGGTGTGGACTTGGACAGATTCTGATGGTACTAAGAAAATATTTTTTGTGTGTGTCTGTGTGGAAACTAAGGTAAGTAATGAACATAATAAACTAGAACTGATTGCACTACTGTCAATATCAATCATGTTAAAATGTATGTTTTTCTTAAGATGACTGTATGGGAGACATTGGACAGTTTGTCTGAAGTCTCCCCATTATTTCTGAAGTTTTTTCCTTCTATCTAATCTCTTCCCATTTCTATAAAATAATTTTAGTTTTAGAGAATGTGTTTGTTTTAGGTTGTAAAATGTATTACAAAAAGAGGACGGATAGGCCCTTTTGTGCTGCCACAGTGGGAAATGCAGCTAGAGAAGTCCTAGAAGGTGGAGCATTGATTAGAAAAACTACTGATAAATACCAGCTTAAGAAATCACACCCTTCTTGACTATGTAAAAAGAACAAAGATGAATCCAGAAAATGTTAACTATGCCCTAGACTTTAAAAAAAAGTCAAATTTTGACATCTTGCATGGAGGAAGAATTGTCAGATTATCATGTTAAAAACAGAAAGATATTTCATGGACTGGTACCAGCCTGTGCAAAACACCTGGCATGTGAATTTTGTGGTAAAAAATAACCTGTCTGTACCCGAAAA